>JAWNGG020000136.1:110000-685348 GCA_036937485.2 Tetragonisca angustula | reverse complement strand
GTGTCTGCAGAATTTATTTTATTTAATTTATGGATTGACAGACGCGTGTATTACCCGTAAAATTACGTTTCGGATGTTTCCTCTGACTTGAAAATATATTTGAAATATTTATTTTGACCTCTTGCGCTGGCAACTGGTTCGCGGACCGTAACGAGTGACCGAACCGTGTACGATAATTCGTCGCTTTCTTCTTCTTTCGAATTCGCCGGTACGATAGAAAATTATTAAGAAGTAATAGACTTATCATTTGTTTCGCCTAGGTTACATTTAAATATACTTAAAACTGAGAAAATGTTGCAATTTGGGGCAAAAAATACTCGACTGGCAACTGATTGCGGACCGTAACGAGTGACCAAACCGTATGCAAGAACTCGTCCCCTTTTTGAATTCATCGGTATATCATTGGATAGAAATTACTAAGAGGTAATAAATTTATTATTTGTTTTGCCTGGGTTATATTTCAATACACTTAAAGCTGAGAAAATATTGCAATTTTGTGCCAAATATTACACGTCGTTTCAGCGCAAGAGGTTAATCCTCCATGGGCCCATGTAGCTTTCAAGTTATACATTGCTACATTGCTATCGATATTTTATTAAATAATTTAATTTCTTTCCACAAGGTGGCGTATACGTCTTGTTACATACATAATATCTTCTTGGTAAGACGACTGTGGTCATACAATGCCACCAAGACCATGAGCTGGTTTTGCCCTAATTATTCCAGAAACAGAAACACGTAAAACCATACGCAATCAAGCAGCCCTTGATCAAACCAAACAGAAACAGAAACACGTAAAACCATACGCAATCAAGCAACCCTTAATCAAACCAAACTTGCTGAATTAATGGTTTTCAGTTCTAACTTCAAATATCAAAGTACATGCTTTTGCAATTTGTCTGCAGATAGAAGAAACCATTGTGTCATTATTTTTTTTTGTTTCTGGTGTTTGTTAAATAAAAAAAAGCTCTTAGTTTCTATAATATCTTATTTGTGTACATTTCTATAATCATTTTGTTACTTATATATATATATATATATATATATATATCATATGATACTTAGATATATCTTATCATATGATATATTTTTGTGACTTTCAAGTCATAACAGCCACAAGTTGCTTTTTAGTTTCATATATCAGAGGCCTGAAAATACAATAGAAAATCACATAAAAATAAAAGAGCAATAGGAATAAGAGATCATAATATCAATTCATAAATATCAAATCAATCATAAATATTATTGAATAATTTCTTACCATACAAGTGTTATTACTTTGCAAATTTGGTATTGTCATATTAATTATATTCAGCGATATTATCATTGTTTGGACAACTACAGTATTATTGTTCACGTTATTCTGTTACTGTTATTTTATTACTGTTCACTTATACATGTTCATATATTGAATGAAAATTGTATTTAGTAGTCCGACGTGATAAAGTTTCGCTTATTTACTGAATGTTTATACATTTGCTGGACAAATGAGAATTCTATTCGGCCATGTTCCGGTGTGATGATACAAGCGGCAAATTTAAAATGACGTGGAACTACGTTACCGACGTACAACTGAAAAATTTGAAATGACGTAGGGGCTACGTTATCGATCGCGAACCTGTTAATCCAAACTGAAAACTTGTTTGTGTGTCGCATCCGTTGGAAGAACATAATCGTACGCGTTCGTACGATTATAACCGAAATTACATTGGATCGTAATTCGGATAGCAGAAGCTCGGCTACGAGTTTCCATGTTTCCGAGACGCAAAGCGTGTAAATCACGTATAATACCGTTGTGCACCGCCAGAGATAATTTATTTACCGGATTAATAGGGAAACGATGATCGATCGATTGAATCCACACGCTACAACGAGACGATACGCGACAAACGCGGCAAAAATTGCCGCAGCAGCTTTTCCCCAACGGTTCTAACGGGAATCATCAATTATCAGTACGCATTAACTCTCATAATCTCCCGAGTTAAATCCCTCAGCTGATATATAACTTGAATATCTGTCTGCGATTTGAATCTAATTCGAGGAATCATTTATACATCGCGTGTTTGCACCGACGCGCACCGCAACTGCTTATACATAGAGAGACTTAATAATAGAAACACGATACACCAATCGCAGTAAATGATTAACCTAACATTCATTACGACATTCGATCCTCTCGAACGAGATGATAATCGTTGAAAGTCTCAATAGTCGTTCAACGACGGTACTTTGAGGTTACGGAAGGCGGAAAGTAAGTAGATCGATAGGTAATCTGGTTTATATTTATCGCGTGTTTATTACGCGACCATCGATCCCAACGCGGTTTCACAGAGATAATTTCAACGGGACTCCCCTTTCCGGGGCTAATGTCTATACTCACGCGATTTACCGGGGCACGGAAACCTTTACAATTCTAATTTATCGCCCGGCAACGAGATGGCGGTCGGCGGTGTGGGACGGAGGGGAGGGGGCGGAGGGGGAGCTGGCTGTAACAGGAGGGAGTAACGAGAAGCGATTCACGGCGAACGTGACGACTCGAGATCCAACGCCGCGTCGGCGAACGTCCAAGTAAATTTAATTCAAATCGCGCCGCAGAGAACAGAATATTAATTGAATCGGGGGGAGGGGAAAATTCGTTCTCCCTTTCGCGGAGGAATATCGATGTAGCTCGACCGATTAAAATTATAGCCTGTCACGTTTCTGGAAAGAGAGAAAGAAGAAAGAGAGAGGAAAAGAGAGAAAAGATTTCAACTTCGATCAACAATCGATGGATCGTGGACCGTTGTGACAAACGGAGGGGAGGGGCGAAAGAAAGAAAGGGGAAAAAAAATCAAAACGAGGCGAATTAACGCCGTGCCCCCCCCCCCCTCGTCCCCTCCTCCCCTCCACCACCGTCGGACGAATCGTTAGGGACGCGACCGATCTCCGCTCGCGCACGTTCCGCACGGATTTTTATTACACGCTACACGAAATCTTTATCAATTTTTCCCACCCTCTCTGCCACTTTTTTTTTCCTCTTTAAATTGTTCGCTCGGCCGTCCCTCGATTTCGTCAAATAGAACGAACAGCAATTGGAACGAGGAACGTGACAAGCCCGCGGCGAAGATCACATCCACGGGCATCGAACGAATATTAATTCAAATCGCGTTCCAGAATCGAATATTAATTGAATCGAAATACTCCGTCTCTCTCTTTCTCTCTCTCTTTTTTTTTATTACGTTAACACCACGCTCGTTTTGCTGTTTTCGTATCAAACTTGAATTTTCATTTTACGGTCGACGAGAACCACCGAAGAGGAGACACTCCGGACAGCGGAATATGAGCAGGTACTTTTTCACGTTGCTTTTCTTTCTCTCTCTCTCTCTCTCTCTCTCTCTCTCTCTCGTCGTGCCTTTCGTTCGATGAAATGACATATTACACGTATGTACGTATTTTCAAAGGACTTTGGATCGAAGAACGTCGGTACTTTATCTCTTTGTCACAACTTGTAAAATGCCGCGTCCACTTATAGAACCAGAGACAATTAATTCAACGTTTCGCAAAATTGATCAAATCGATATCGAAATGCGAGTGTTCCAGTTGTAAGTGTTGCGAAGGATGCCGTTAAAAAGCTAAATAAGAGCCCTCTTTTTTTCTTTCTTAATGTTGCTTTTTATAGTTTATAGTGTGTTAAAATAAACCACAAAAGCTCATGTTTTTTTATTGTAATTAGTCACACTGTCGTGCACCCTTAATCGTTTCGAAAGTATTTCAACTTCCCTGGTCTTATTTCGCTAGATGACACATCCTAGGGCAATGATGGCGAACCTATGACCCGCGGGCCAGACACTGACCCACGCGTTGATTCTTATAAACTTATCATCATATATATATAAAAGAATTTTAATTATTTTTCGAACCCCTCTTTCCAAAAAATGTTAAATTACAAGTGTTCGGTCAGAGATTAAAAGTGAGAAACAAATGCATAATTGTGTTTTATGGAGGATTTACGACTTGGTTATGTATACATATAGGTATTTTAAGTCTTAAATGTTATACGAGTTACTTGTGTCCAAAAAATTTGTAATAAACACTAAAAAACACACTAGATCCCATTTTCAGAATGGGTAGCTTTGCTAGTTTTTTATATAATAAAAGAGAGAACAGACAATAAAAAATATTAAGAAATAAAGTATATATATCTAATGTATAGTGCAGGGGTGACTGGACATGATGTCACCCCTTTCATATCAATTTTTTCACGTCGACATTTATCTTTTGCTCTTCACTTGCAAAAGTAAACGTTGCAAAACAAAAAAGAAATATAAACTTTTTAGAGGATTATAAAAGTGAGAACCAAAAAAACGTAGTTTTTAACCATCCTCCCCCTTTCCAAGTGACGCCACTGACTTAGTGACCCACGAGTTAGTACTAAAAAAAAATAATGAACAAAATTTGACCTACTTCCCAAAAAAGGTTCGCCGTCACTGTCCTAGGGTATGTGTTAGTGGATCGACTGATAAACACACTAAGTTGGAGATAGATTTAATAGAAATTACAAAATACATATATTTAACTCTCACACTCTGCTACACTCAAGTCACGCGTCTATCCAACTCTCGACTGAGCATCTTCCCGATCACATTTGTTTTTTCGTCACTATGTCAGCGCTCAACTGTTCTCGCATATATCTCTCTCATTCGTTCTTTCTTCTGCCCTGGAATATCTCAAACACTCAGATCACACCACACCACTCTTATACTCTCACTCTCGCCACACTCATCCTTCCATACAAACACCATGTATTTTCACACATCTATGGCAACCACTACCACATAAGGTATATACACAACTGGGACTGGATTTATTTGGCAACGAGCGCGAAATAAATTTCCGAAATTTTCGACGATTATCGAGAACAAGTGGCGAACAAGGGGAAATTCGTGTTTCACCGTCAGAAACCAGGGGGGGGGAGGGGGCGAGGAGTTGAGGGTTTAACTTGAGCCTTGACTCGTCCCGTCTCGTCGCGTCGCGCCGCTTAATCGCCGGTAGCTCGAAACTCATTGGCGCTCCGGCGACGAACTCAATTTGTCGGAAACGTTTGCCGGGTAACGCATTAAACCAAAGTTAGTTAGCAAGAGAGACGTTACAAAGGTGAGGGGGGTGGGGAGGGGGGAGAAGGCGGGGGAGGCAGGTCGGAAACGTAACGAGAATTTATTAAGCTTCTAATATGGAGACAAAAACGAGCCTGCCAAGCTCGTCGACGGACCCACCCCCCATCGCTCCCCTTCGTCCCCAGCCATAAATTAAGCCCGCAAAGTTTATCCCTGGCAACGAAATAATATTACAAAAAAGGACGAAAGGACGAAGGAACGATTCCGGTTTTAATTTAACTTTAGCCGTGAGGTTGAAATTAAAACCGATTTGTCTGGCGCGGCAAGAAGGTTAATCGTCCAAAGAGAGCAGAAGGCTCTCTTTTTCGCTCGCGCGCGAAATGTACCGATAAACACGCGTAAGCCCACAGATAGTAACGGTAACATCGCGCGCGTGTGTGTGTGTATATTGTTGGATCGTAACCAACGGCGGTTTGCCCCGAGGGTTTCGAATATACAAGTACGCTGTCGTTCACCGGTTCTCCTCCAGACACTTCGTTTCGTCATCGCGCTAGACCGCGACGATTATTCGCGCGATTCTTACTCGTCAATGCCGATCGTTCGCTCTGTTCGTTACCGATCTCAGTTCTCGTCGAGGTGGGAGCTCGAGCGAGAAAGGAGAACGCTGAAACGATTGCCAGGAGAATCTGCGGCGTTAACTCGTTGACGATCGAGGCGGGCGAAATTGCACGGAACTTGAGGATGGCTGGAACCTCGTCCTTACAATGCCTGATCCGGATATCAAGCGCATTGACCGATAACTACTGGCTTAGTAGTCGAGTTCGCTTGAAAACTTATCGTTTTCCCTCTTCCCGCCGGTCGGGCGGAGGTGGAAAGCGGCAGATAACGACAAGCAGAAGAGATTACCCTCGCAATTAACCGATCCTTATTACGTGCAGCAAGTTACTCGGCAACTAACGGTAACCCCCTCCCCCCCCCACGCTCGACTAGCTGCCCTCGGCTATGCCCACGTCGATTTGATTCTCTCCTCGCCAGGGAGCACTTTGTCCCGCCGTAATTACTCACTCGCCGGCAACAATACAAACGTTCGACGAAAATTATCCACCTCCCTTCCTCCCCCCCCCTGCACCCCTCCACCCTCGAGGAACGTTTTCCCCGAATCAACTTAGGACCTTACCTTTGTTTCGTCGCAGAGAGACACGGTCGTAGCCAGCCGCGTGTACAAACGAGAGCAAACGAATGCTACAGATTAGTCCCTATAAATTAATCGAGTCGACGGGGGAACGTCTTCGGGGGGGACCAACGACCTCTGCAATCCCGGACAACGTGCTTGAATGTTTTACGCTTGGACCGTAATCGTTATAATTTCAACCCCTCCCCCACTTCGTGATTTGTCGCTGTCGTTCAAGGGCGATGACTTTTACTTTTGATGTTCTTTTGTATTCTTATTTTTTAATATTAACGGACTTGATATTATTAATTACACTTATTTTTTAATATTAATGGACTCGGTATTGTTAATTACGCTTGGTATTTTTAATATTGCCAAGTTTCATTTTTGATGTTTTTAATATTAATATTCTTTTATATTCTTATTTTTTAATATTAATGGACTCGGTATTATTAATTACACTTTGTATTTTTAATATTTTAATATTGTCACGTTAATATTGTTACGCGATAAATACTGATTATAGGTACATATGACCTAACCTCTGATCTAAACTTAAATCTACAAATAGTAATATACTAATATAATAATATAATGACATATATATATATATATATATATATATATATACAACATATCAATATATTAAAATATATTCTATATTTATCTGTGTGTAACTTATGATCGATACTCAGTGTACTGTTTTTTAGGTTATAGAAATATAATAAAATTCGTGGACGTCCTAAGATCTTCGAGCGGGGTACGAAGGTACATTGTCGAACGAAAGCAAAGATAAAAGAATACTTACAAACTATTGGACAATTTTTCCGAAATTGTCCAAGCCAGAACGAAAAGTTTACCAAAGTTACTGAAAATATAATTTAACCTCTTGCGCACGGACCATAACGAGTGACCAAACCGTATGCAATAACTCTTCTTTTTGAACTCATCGGTATATCACCGGATAGAAATTACTAAGAAATAATAAATTTATTACTTGTTTTGCCTGGGTTATATTTCAATACACTTAAAACTGTGAAAATATTGCAATTTTGCAATACTGCAAAGAAGTTACGTCATCTTGAGATCTGCGTTTTTCTAGAAATTACAGCTTGGCGAACATAACCTCCAAAACTTTGCATACACCTGGGATCTCCTTCGTGCTTCGCATGGCAATGCATTCCAGCGTACGACGTTTGTTGAAACAAACGCGTTGAAGGTCCGCGGTAGTTAAAATTTTGATCAACTCCGGCTACTGTGTCGGAGTCATTTTTGACCCGTGTCGAGAACTACTCGAATGCAATAACGCACACAGTGATGGGAGCTGCTTGTGTTAGTAGCTGAAACCTTATCACACTAACACACGAACGCCAAGTGACTAAACGCGTCCGCCAAAGTGCCGAAATGACGAAAACTGAAGGCAAAGAAATCAGTTTTTGGTAACGCTTCGAGGAGGAAAAATGTGTGCAGCAAATCGAAGCATTATTATTACTTTTTCTCCATTGTTTCTATCTGTTGTTTCCATTTGTTGACGCAATGCCCTCATTGCCAACGAGCAATCTTTCTTTGTCTTCTCTCGCTCAGTATGCACAAGACGTTCCTGACGAGTGACACAATGGAAGTGGAATCAAATAGTGACGTTGAACCCGAAATGCAAGGAGACAATATATCAGAAACTGTGGGTAACGCAGTTCCAGAAAAACCAGGAATTTGGACGTAAATTGGCAACGTATTGGACCTAGAAAGGATACAGCGATTGTCTCTCGTCAATGTATAAATATAAATAAATATAAAACTTTATTATTCTCGTGATTATTATTTGTTCCTACATGCTCCTACATGTTCCTATATGAGTCACTAGTATCGGTGAGCCGCTCGGGTCAGAGGTGACTCCGGCACAGGGCTGCGCGCCCCAGTAGTCGAAGGGTTAAACGACATTTGAACCTGTCGTCGAGAGACTGGTACAGAGGGGGCAAACAATACTCGAAAGACAGAGGGGAGGTGAGCGTGAGAATCGACAAAGACGAGAAAAAACGGCACGACACGACACGACCCGGCACGAAAAAGGGCTTCCCAGTGTCGTGGCAGCTCCATTCGAAGGTACGAAGAATTTCTTGCACTCGAAGCATTCAAGCGGGAAATTCCGAGCACGTAAATCTTGGCAAATCTTGCGAGTGGCCTTCCACCGTCATCTCCTCTTTGCCAGAGCCTTTTTCTCAATGTTTCCGCGCTATGCAAACGAGCGTATTCGTGACTCGACGACGGAAGACGCTTTCACGTTTCGCCGAGCCTACTACACAACCTGTTCACCGTCGAGTATTAAACGAGCTCGGTAATCCTCCGTCTTGTGCCGTCAACAACTTCAGCTCCGTCTCTCCATCGAGGATTCTGTCGCGGCGGAGACACTCCCTCCCTCCCTGCACGTTTCGTTCGCGAAATGCACCGATAAAGCGAAATCGTCGGTGCTGTCGTTGAAAGAACATCAGAATTTGCAAACGTGCGTTTAGCAATCGTTTCGGGAACGAAACGCGAAACGATCGATCGACTTCTTTGTTGGTAAAAAAAAAGAAAGATATCTGTCTTCCGCCCGGTTCCCTAATATCCCAGGATATCACGGGATTTCAGATGTCCAGTGTGTTTGCCAGCCTCGAGAACCGAAACTCTGGCCACTGGCCTGTGTAAAAACAACGTCAGGTTTTGCCCCGTCGACGGATAACACTGAACCGGAGATTCTGATCCAGCGTTAATCAACGCGCTCCAATTCCCCAAGAACGTCGAGATCTCGCGCGATCCCCAATTACCGGTGGGGCGTTTAGGTTAGAAAAATCGGCAATCGTTTAGCTGAACTCGAACGGTGTTGCACGTAGCACTCTCTATCGAACGATTACGCGTCTACGTACAGAAATATGAAACTATTCTACGTGTATTGTAGAATTCGACGTACGTGCAGGAACAGGAGAGAAGAAGTGGCGATCGATCTCGGGCGACGGCCCCTCAGGGACAGGGCGGACGAGGTTCAAGTTATTGCCTGATAATACCAGCGGCTGTTAATGAAACCGGCTACCTAAGCTCGTCGCATCGGCGATGCCGCACCGAGGCAACGAAGCTCCACGGGCGAACGTTATCGCGCAGACAGGCTCGTGAGTGCCGCGCCAAGTCATAAACTTGGCTAACTTCGACATGCTATCTTAGCCCGTAAATTGACCAAGAAGCCCGGACTAATTTTCATGCCGGCGCGAGACCCTTTCGAGTCTCTCGCCTGCCACCGACCGCACCGCCACACAGACCGTGTAATCTCCGGGGCTTTGCCGGTTACTCGTGTTATCGCCCCGTGTCCCCCAACAGGTTAACAAATCCGCTCGCCATTCGTTATTAATATACGTGCACGCGCACGCGACTAATTGTCGCCTACGCCAGCAGAAGCGATCCACCTTTACGCTTTTACCCTCGACTTTGGTTCTGCCAACTGTCCTCCAAAGAGAAGCACACCGACGCACACACACGCCCGCGCGGACTCACGGAATCTCAGAGCGGGGTTTTCAGAGCGGCGGGCAGCGCCGCGAGAAATTCCCTTCTGCCGGATTAAACGAACCGATCGAGCAAACGAATATCCCTCTGCTCCCAGACGTTCCCCACTGCAAATACCTCTCGCGCCGATTCTTAGCGGACCGACAGTTTTAAAAGAGCTTCGAGTTCGCGCCGTGCCGCGCAAAGCGCTGCACATTCAGCAACGAACAGTTTCGTCCTCCTTCCGAGCTGTCGAACTCCCTTCTACCGAATTTCCATTTAATACCGAGTCGAGCGCTCTCTCTCCTTTCGCGATAACTGGCTACTTCCTTTCTCTCGTTTTTCTCACTCGCTCTTGGAAACGAGGAATCGCGATCGTTGCATGCAGCACGATGGAGTACGTTCGCCTCGGGTCGAACCGTGAATGAGAAACGGAAAGAACGTATTCGTGTTTATTGCGAGAAAAAAAGAAAAAAGGAAAGAAAAGAAAAGAATGCACGAGGACAATGCAGCGACGCATTGTCGACGAAACGGAGATCGTACGGAAGAAATGGCAAACACATTCGCGACCGCATATAATTTCCACAAGTTCTGTAGCTGAGTACCGCAAAGATTTGTTATTTACATGGTAGAACTATCTTTTTTGAGAAGTAGGTCAAATTTTGTTGCATTATATTTCTTTTAGTACTAACTCGTGGGTCACTAAGTCAGTGGCTTGGAAAGGGAGAGGATGGTTAAAAACTACGTTTTTTTGGTTCTCACTTTTATAATCCTCTAAAAAGTTTACGTTTCCTTTTTGTTTTACAACGTTTACTTTTGCAAGTGAAGAGCAAAAGATAAATGTCGACGTGAAAAAATTGATATGAAAGGGGTGACATCATGCCCTGCACTATACATTAGATATATATATATACTTTGTTTCTTAATATTTTTTATTGTCTGTTCTCTCTTTTATTATATAAAAAACTAGCAAAGCTACCCATTCTGAAAATGGAATCTAGTGTGTTTTTTAGTGTTTATTACAAATTTTTTGGACACAAGTAACTCGTATAACATTTAAGACTTAAAATACCTATATGTATACATAACCAAGTCGTAAATTCTCCATAAAACACAATTATGCATTTGTTTCTCACTTTTAAGCTCTAATCGAACACTTGTTATTTTCTTAACATTTTTTGAAAAGAGGGGTTCGGAAAATAATTAAAATTCTTTTATATATATTTGATGATAAGTTTACAAAAATCAACGCGTGGGTCATTTAAAAAGCCTGCGTGGGTCAGTGTCTCGCCATCATTGATCTAGACTCTTTATCTTCTTTATTATTCTTGCTCTGATATTCCTTCGTTTGGAATCCGGAGACGAAACGCAAAACGTTATTCACAAAATTATATCTCCTTCTTCCCCATAATAAAAGTTTCTTACTACCTAATCTAACTTGATACAAATTCTAGACTGATAATTTTGATTTAAAAAAAACGAATTTCTTACCACACAAGTGTTATTACGTTCACTTTGCAAACTTGGTACTTGAAACTTCTAATTCATAATCAGAGAACGCACATCCACGTAAACGTATCCATAAAAATTATCTGCTTCTTCTCTGTAATAAGTTCCTTACTACCTAACCTAACCTAGTAAAAATTTTAGACGAAGATACTGGTAATTCTGGTAAAAAACGAGTGATAAATAGCCAATTTCTTATCATACAAGTGTTATTTCTACGTAATACGCGTAACCTAATGAAAAATTTGAAACGATGACACTGATAATTTTGATAAAAAGAAAAACAAGTGATATACAAGTGAATGGCCAATTTCTTACCACACAAGATTCACTCTGCAAACTTGCTATTGCCATATTAATTACATTCAGCGGTATTATTCTTATTTGGATAATTGCAATTTATTATTGTTCGCTTTATTCGTTACTTTATTACGTTCATATATGTTAGACGGATGAAAATTGTATTCGGCCATCTTGTGTGCTTGAACCGCCAATTTTGAAATCGTGTAAAACTACATTACCGACATTCAGCTAACCTGAAAATGACGTGAAATAACCAGGTTATCGGTCGCGAACGTGTCAAGACGTGTACATCCGTACACCGAAGTTGCAATGAATCGCCGAGTTTCGATGCAATGAAACGAAACGTAACGAAATGGTCAAGCGTCCCGATTCCATTCGCCGATACTTTTTCCCGCCGAAACAGCCCGGTTGCTGCACGATCGAAGATTAAAGTCTCGCCACGAGCCGAACGTAATTACTTCGCTTCTCTTTCATCTTCGCCCTATCTGTCGCCCTTCGGCAAACTGTAAGACCTCGATCGCTGGGTCAACCCGTTGCCTCCCCGTTGGAAGGCTCTTAAGTGCGACAGTTTATTTGCTCGGCTGCGGTTCGACGTGGAAAGCGAAGAAGACGCCCAGCCGGTGTCTTTGAGATCGAGAGAGCACCATCCGGCCGGTCCGGTCGACGTACGTGCGCGCAAAATGAGTTTTCCCCTCTTGTCTTCCTTCTTTCTCCATCGTGCCTAACGACAAGCTCGCTCCTCTCCCCCTCGCGCGAGAGGACACGCGGTTCACTTCGGCCCCTGAAAAATTCCTTTTAAAACTTCCTCCAGTCACTTTTGCGCCGATAGAATTCACTCTCCTCTGCACGTACGCACGCGTGAAAATTCCACGAACTATTGCTTCTCGAGATATCTCTCTTGAAAACGAATCGCAATCGCCAGACTGGCGTTCTCCTGTTTCGATGCGGCGTCGATTAATTTCAAGTCCTAATATAATAACAATTACATTGGTATGAGACGGATTAGGATTTAATTTCATATCGTTTAATTATTTATTACAATAAATTAAATTCATTTAATTCTGGAATAATAACTGTTATTTTGAATCGTTTAGGTAATAGAAGAATTTATTAATAATTATTTCTTTTTTTGAAAATATTTGGTACATGAAGTTTAATTGCCTGTAAAATAAATAAATTATTAATATTTATAATGTTGATAATAACTTTTACAAAAAGAGCACAATTTCCATTTTTTGCATGATTACCAATAGCAGTAATAGCTCCTACTCCAGTTTCACCTTTAGTTCATTCGTCTACATTAGTTACTGCAGGAATTTATTTAATAATTTGATATGACACGGAGTAATCCTTCAGCCACTTTCGATCGAGCGAAAATCGTCAACTTTTCAGTTACTTTCTAGTCAAATCCGAATGAGATGGCTCGATTTCATTACATAGATTATCAGATAGCTTCAGTTTTCCTTTTTTTTCAGTTATGTATTGTATCTTTACAATTATTCTTATTTACCGTTCTTCTTTAAAAAAAATACGTATAGCTGAACAGTTTCAAAAATTTTCCATTTATTTCTTGAGTTATAATTTAACTTAACATTTTACCAGAGATAACTTTTTTGGAATACAGTGTGTTGATGTTAGTGTTTGAAGGTTATGGTTGCATTTTTACTATGAGATATTATCGTATCGTTATAAGAAAAGAAACAAATCCTAACCCAAACCTAACCTAAAATCTATCCTAACTTAAAATCTAACCGAATATATAGTCAAAAACCTAACCTAAAACCTATCCTAATTTAAAATCTAACCTAATATATAATCAAAAATCTAACCTAAAACCTATCCTAATTTAAAATTTAATCTAATATATAATCAAAAACTTAACCTAAAACCTATCCTAACCTAAAATCTAACCTAATATCTAATCAAAAACTTAACCCAAAACCTATCCTAACCCAAAATCTAACCTAATATATGTTGACCTCATGTTTCCAACTGTGTTTCGAAATCTCTTGAACAAACCGAGAAATATATTTAACATGGATAAAAACTGAATAATAAGTTAAAAACTCAGCTCAAAGTAAGTATTTTGCACGAGATGCCATTTCCATTGTTTTGTAAATCTATGATTATTTTCTAACTTTCTGCTTGCAACATTATAAGTTTATACGTATCTGCTTTCACAAATATATATATATATATATATTTAAAATACCGATCATTTATAATTTCTAAAGAAATATTCCCAAAGAAAAAGAAACCAAGCCATCACTCTCCAACTTAGCCTGCAACTACGCTCGTCTTTGCTTTATTGCCGGACTATCCGTCGTTTAGATCGCGTCAGGACGCGACGCGTCGAAAGAAAATTCATCTTCCTCGTGTCCCGGTCGCAGAAGCACGGAATGAACGTTATCCGATCCACCGTGGCCGTCTTCTGAACACGAAGAACGTCGAATGGAACCGTGCATTTGCCTCTCTCGCGATCTTTTTTTCCTCTCCTGGCCATCCCGATCATATCTCGCGTTCGTGTCGCGTTGGATATCCACGGTCGAGACAGTGCATATAAGGGGAATCTGTTTCGTCTCCGTAAATGACGATTCTATCGTTTGAAAGGCAGCTCTACAATAGGTAGATCCCGTTTCAATCGCGTACGTGATATCGTGGCAACGCGAGCTCGCCAGTTGCGGCTCTGTTGCATCCACGCGATCCTCTTTAAACCGATACCTCTACAATGGATCCTCGTCGTTGGAACACTAGCCGCGAATCGGAAGAGATTTGCCAATCGATCGTCTTTCCGATCGTTTCGTAGTCGCGTGGTGGAAAACGCACGATCTCTCTAGCCGCAAGTTCCAAGAAGAGATAAAGACACGTTTGCGAAAACCAGGGTTCAGTATCGTTCGATCGAAATTATCGTGCCAGACCTGGATGTTTTGAAAAATGTTCAAACAACGTTTTCTAAAATTATTTCAGAAGTACTTCATTCGTGTAAGCCAACGAAATTACATCATTAAATTAATTTCGTTCCAATTAAATGATTTATTCGTTGTTTCGCGAAATAAATTGTTTGCTATTTGCCAGGATCTTTATTTGTTGTTTGATTTTCATAGAAATAACCGGTGTCTCAAGGTATAACGTTCAATGTTTATATCTACTATTATATTCACACTTATTTACAGATTGCAGCAATGTTGAAACGAATCTCGCTATATCGATTTTTTGATTAACCCTTCGAGGAAATTTAGGCACGCTTCGCGATCGTATATTAATAAAACAAGTATTTGTAAAATATGACAGTCTCCTCTACTGTTCGTCGTCAGTAGAGAGACTATTCTCTCGAAGAACAAGCCTTCCTATCGAAAGCCAAGACAAATTTCTACCGCAACAACACACGCTCACAAATTATATTCGATTTTCACTGTACTTACTCTTCTTTCGTTCGAACATTTCGATCTCGTTGATATTCATTTTCAATGCAAATTTCCAATCATCAAACAAACATTATCTCCTCAATCGATCAATCCGTTATTTGCACAACTTGAGGTTCTTCTAATCGACCAAACGAGCTACACATTTGCCAAATGTTAAAGAACGTTGCTTCGAGAATGTATTTACAAATCATCGTTCGAGATCAATCTCGCCGTACGCAGAAATTGCTCGCCAACGTCCAAAAAAAAAAAAAAAAAAAAAAAAACAAAAAAGAACCCGGATCGATTTTTCAGGCCGCGAAACGGAGGACGGTTGCTGATTTGGGACAAACCGGTACTCGCAGTTTCGAAAGATAAACGAGTGCTCGCATTCGGGCATCGGTACGCACCAGGCTCGGCCATTTGCAAAGTTAATCGTTGCCGTGGCAGTGAAATGTGACGACGCAGGTCGGACCGGGGCGCAGCGCTGTTCACCCTCCCCCGCGCGAATGCCAAAACTTTGCCCACCGCCGAAAAACGATCTTCCCTCGTTCGTTCGTTCGAGAGAGAGAGAAAGAGAAAGAGAGAGGAGCCAATTCCCTCCAACTTGGTCAACTTAACGCGACGTTATCGCAAATAGGCCGTACGCATTCGCCCGTCACGCTGTCACCGTCTCGAAAGAGATTACTGATTATCAAATTGTCAAAGTTCGGGCTCGTCGTTCTTGTTTGAAAGTGGTTAACTAGCTACGTAAAGGAGGAAGCTTGGTTCAATACAGGCTACAGAGAGAGAGAGAGAGAGAGAGGGCGACAGTCTCTCCGATCGAGTGTCCGTCCGTTCGCTTTGACGTTGATGTATCTACTGCCGGCGTATCAAGATGAAATTCCATTTGCTCCATCTCTCTCTCTCTCTCTCTCTCTCTCTCTCTGTCGGTCGCTCGCTCTTTCCCCCTCCGATTTTCTGGCCAATTAAAATCGCAAAAGCAAACAGAGCGGAACATTCCGAACGTAGAAACGTCGATAGTGACAAACGCGGCGCGCGTGAAAATAAATTTAATCTACTCGTAAAAACGGCGATCACGCCGACGCGGCACACGGGCGGGGAGATGGAGAGAGGGGGGGGACTGAACGTTTGCCCGATCCGGATTCGCAGACGGGATGTCCGCAGCGCTCGTGCCCGGCATATGGCACCGAATTTTTATCTTTGGCAACTTAATTTCGAGCCGTCGGAGCGAGAGAATCTCCCTAACCGAGAGAAGAAAGTCGAAGGACCAGCAGGAGAAGATGAAACGGCGAGGGAGAGAGGAGGGAGAAGAGGGCGAGTCTCATCCATCACGCGCGAAACGCGAGGAATCGCGCGGACGGCGTTCTGCAATGTCGCCCGGTTGCACGAGCAACCCTTTTTCGGCGGTGTTTTACTCGCTGACGCGCGGCTGAAAGCGGATTACGGTGATAAAAGCGGCGCGGGACGAGGAGTCGCGGGAAACAAGGAAAGGGAGAGACGGAGAAAAGGGTGGAAAAGTGGATAGGTGTAGGCGGCATAACCAAGGAACGAACGAACGAACGAAGGGAGGGAGGGTGGAATGGAAGCAAACCAGCCAAGCCCCCAGCTTTCGATGCATCCCATTATGGAAATGCGACCTCTCGCGGCTCTTGAAAATTATGTTGATGTTATGCGGGACACCCCTTCTTCGTACAGCCCACTCGACCATCGCTTCCTCGACCTCCTCGACTTTGCTCTGCCCTTCCCTCCCTTTGCCGGGGCAGTGATCCTCCTCCTCCTCCCTGTTCCTCCTTCCTCTCCATCTCGTGGTTCCAGTTGAAAACAGTTCTCGGCTTATCTCGAATTCATAAAATACAATTATCTTTTTCTTCCCTTCTTTCCGCGGCTCGGCGAATTTTGACCTCCCAAGAGAGAGAGAGAGAGAGAGAGAGAGAGAGAGAGAGAGTGTATTCAACGTCTTAGTTACACAGTTCTACCATGGTGAATGCAGTCATCGTCGTCCCAAACCTCATCCTCATCCTCGTCCATTCAACCTCCTTTTGTCGCCGTGTTTCCTACCTCGAGAGATGCCTCTAAACCGAATTATGACCGCAGACGGTACACCAGCACGTGTTTACACACACGGAGGCGCGCGCGACGAGCGCTACGGAATGAAATACGGGGCCAGGAACCGAGACGGTCGGATGGAGTAGCGAAGAGGCGGTGGAATCGAGGCTGCAGACTAGCTTCACCTCTGCGAGAATACGCCCTGTCAAGGCACGAAGATGGCTGGATCCGCATCGCTCTTATTTACGAAACGCGCGACAGCAGGAGGTTATTCGTCGCCGAGACGCATTTTCCGAGTGGCTCTGTCGAGAGACGCGTCGATGAGAAATAATAACGTCATCCGTCCATTATTTCCAGCTACATACGCGTCATTCTCCGATTCCTCGGCAACAAACTGACTCCGATATGTCAATTAGCGTTCGTTCGTCGTTTCGTTGATCGAGCGAACGGTCAAAGTCCTGATGTCCAAAGAAAAGGAAAAAAGAAAAACTAGAGAGGCTCCTGCATCGTTTTCTAAGCTTAGCAATAATTTTCTAAGCTATCCGTCGAACTCTTTCATTGCAAGATGTATACGTCGTTTATTGACGTATTTTCGAGTAATCAAATATCGAAAATACATAATAAACACATTTCAGTTTTTTCTATTCATGTGGAGTGTGAAAATCTTCCTTAACTTGTCGCAATTTGAAAAGGTATACTATAGGTATACAACTGTTGATCACTCAAAAATTTAAGGTTAGGTTTGGATCAGGTTTAGGTTAGGTTTGGGTTAGGTTTCTGTTTGAAACATTTAAGGTTAGATTTTTTGTTTGAAAGAATTCAAGTTTGTTTAGAAAAAATATTCTAGACCCTTGCCAAAATATTACCAAGAAACTCAAAAATGATTCGACGGTGGAATATTTGTACGAAATTATCGTAATAAACATGTTTCTTAATTTATTACAATTCGGAGTTATATACCGGCTGCACGTATATAACTGTTGATCTCTCAAATATTCGAGGTTAGATTTTTGTTTGGAAATGACATTCTGAACCGTTATCAAAATGTTACTAGAAATTATTGCAATAAAATATCATTCCTAATCTATTGCAATTCGAGAGAGACCGACTACAGGTACAACTGTTGATCTCTCAAATATTTGAGGTTAGATTTTTGTTTGGAAATGACATTCTGAACCGTTATCAAAATGTTACTAGAAATTATTGCAATAAAATATCATTCCTAATCTATTGCAATTCGAGAGAGACCGACTACAGGTACAACTGTTGATCTCTCAAATATTTGAGGTTAGATTTTTGTTTGGAAATGACATTCTGAACCGTTATCAAAATGTTACTAGAAATTATTGCAATAAAATATCTTTCTTAATCTATTGCAATTCGAGAGAGATCGGCTACAGGTATAACTGTTGATCTCTCAAATATTTGAGGTTAGATTTTTGTTTGGAAATGACATTCTGAACCGTTATCAAAATGTTACTAGAAATTATTGCAATGAAATATCTTTCTTAATCTATTGCAATTCGAGAGAGATCGGCTACAGGTATAACTGTTGATCTCTCAAATATTCGAGGTTAGATTTTTGTTTGGAAATGACATTCTGAACCGTTATCAAAATGTTACTAGAAATTATTGCAATAAAATATCTTTCTTAATCTATTGCAATTCGAGAGAGACAGGCTACAGGTATAACTGTTGATCTCTCAAATATTCGAGGTTAGATTTTTGTTTGGAAATGACATTCTGAACCGTTATCAAAATGTTACTAGAAATTATTGCAATAAAATATCTTTCTTAATCTATTGCAATTCGAGAGAGATCGGCTACAGGTATAACTGTTGTTCTCTTAAATATTTGAGGTTAGGTTTTTGTTCGAAATTAAAGCTTGTTAAAAAAAAAAAGAGGAAAACATTCCTGTCAGGAAATTCGAAAACAATTCTATGTCTACATTAACGGATTGAGAAAATGATTCGATCAGTGTGTACATTTTGGCCAGGTGGGCTCGACTTCGGTGGCAGCGCCCCATTCGGAGCAGAGCGAAAGGATTCAAACTTCGTGACAGCTGAAAAATCCTTCGCGATCGCGCCTCTCTCGATCACTTTAATTCCTTGTCTCTCCTACCAGCACGCGTCTAACAGAGCTTACGTCGATTTCCGCCACCGGAATAGCCTTGCTCGTTAGAAATTGCAATTTCGATTGTAACCTGCGAGAGCTTTACTGAATTCTCCATCGAAAATCGTACACGGGCTGCGTTTGATCGTCGTCAGAACGAAAAATGGTGGACTTATGGTGTGGGCTCGATGTCGAGGCACGTGAACTCGAGCTCGCCTCTCGACAATTTATTTCGGCGAGAGGATAACAGTGCGCTTCAACGGTTTGTTGAATGCAACGTTGATGCAACAACCGCGGGATCGCAATCGCGGGCTGATCAATCGGCGCGGTTAGGATTATTCGGCCGCAACCACCGCCGCCTCGGCGAGTCATTGATAATATATGGCTCCATTTGCGAAAGGGTGGTTGCGGCGGTTCATTAACGCTTCTCCGTATGCGCGGTCCGTGTAATCGATAAGATATGTTGTTCGGAGAGAGAGCCAGGAGAATAGCCGACGATCTACTCATCCTGCTAACCTCTGCAGCACGTTGAACGACGAGAGAGAGAGAGAGAGAGAGAGAGAGAGGCGCGAGAAGAAAAGTATCCAGTTGAACATTACGCGAGAGGGAGGAACTTTCCGCGTTTATCTTCGCCATGCTCCGATGCTCTCGACATCGAACGCCACGCCGCTGTGGTTTCCACGCATCTTTATTTGCCACACGCTAAAATTCTCTCGTAATTGCCCTCTCCCTCTCTTTCTCTCTCTCTTTTCACCGGTCTGTCGAATTCCTTTTGTCCACGTCGCTTCTCGTAGCTTCTCCACTCTTCCGACGTGAAACCGTCGCTACAGAAACTCGAGACAATCCGCCGCCAATCGCCCTGTTCGTTCGTGCTATCTCTGACATCACGACCATCGATTATCGTCAGATGGCGCGGTACGTCCCGAGGACTCGAACGCGATAACGTCGCCCGCGCGGTAACAAATTCGCCGGAATTATATCCCGCTTTGTCGATCGATCGCCGATAACGATATATTTACAATGGAGGCGAGGAGACGCGTTGAATTTCGAAAAAAGGGAGAAAGAAATCTACTCACCGTGTCCCCTGTTCAAGTGTATATATATATATATATATATATATGGTGTTTCGTAACTTGTGGGGAGCTGATTGTACGCCTAAAAATAATGAAAAAAAATCATATAAATATATGTCCTATCTGTCTTCGTTTATGAGATGTAATGAATTTTCTGTTTTAATTATTTTTACAAAAAATGCTTGCGTTCCAAGACAAACCTGCACGCGTCTTGTCACTGATCTGGTTACTCTCTCTGTCATTCCTGGTGTTTCTCGAATTTGTCGGAAGCCTTGCTCTATTCTATTTCGTAGTATTTCAGCATTTTCAATCGATGTTGCGTGTACGATAGATTTTAAATGTCCCCACAGATGAAAATCTAATGAATTCAAATCCGGGAGAACGAGCAGGCCATGCAATAGGACCTCCACGACCAATCCGTTTATTTGCAAAGTGTCGATTTAAAAATTGTCTAGCCGGAGCTCCATCATGCATAAACCGTATACGAAGTCTAACATCGACTGGAACTTCCTCTAATATTTCGCGTGAACGCGTGCTCAAGAGAAAAAGGTCCAACTAAAAATTTATCAATTATTCCTGCCCGTACGTTTCAACTTAACTGGTGTTGATGTTTTGAATGCACAATAACATGTGGGTTTTCCTCATCCCAATTATGATTATTATGAAAATTGAATGTACCATCCCTGGTAAAACTAGCTTACTAGAGTTTGCTCTGTTTATAAAATTCATTGTAACTCATAAACGAAGACAGATAGGACATATATTTATATGACTTTGTTTCATTACTTTTAGGCGTACAATCAGCTCCCAAAGTGGGTTCCACGAGTTACGAAACATCCTGTACATATATATATATATATATATATATACAAATTTTGCCTGGTTTCTCCTCTTTCTCCTTTTTTCCCGTCTTCTTCTTCTTCTTTTTTTTTTTTTCACCCGCCATCGCAGCAAACCATCGCCGGAGAAGTTTATGCGCGGACAGCGAAAGCCCGTACGCGTTCAATAACGTTGGGGCACCACGGGAAATATTCATGGGTGGCGCGCGCTCATCTGAAAGTCAAAAAATGGACGCTGAGTGAAAAGGCCGCTTCACGCGCCGCTAAAAGCGTTACACGCTCGGTCGAAGGTACACAGAGAGAGGTGGGAGGAAGGGAGGGAGAGAGAGAATTTATTAAAAGCGTAATAAGGTCGTGACAGAGCGCGGAGCCGATACAACGTACCGAGTTTCGCTCGCGTTTGTGCTCGCGCGATCTTAAATATTTTTAAAGGGAGACGTGCGTCGAGGAAACGTGCCCGGGGTATTTCACGTTATATCTCCCCTCCTCGCGGCGAGGCAAGATTTCCTCGCGGAAACGTTCCCTCCGAGAAGGAGAACGAGGTGAATATACAGGATGAAAAGAAATATACAGAGTTCGTAGCTCTTAGACAGTACTCGCCGAAACGTATTAACCGTCGCATAACGGTGGCTGGGTCTGCGGTGACCCGTTTCAAGTCTTACTTTGTATGCTAGTCATAGAAAGTTAGCCTGTACGGCTACGATTTGGCGATAAAACATGGGATCATATTACGTTTCCAATAAGAAGTGAAATCGGTGACGAACGCACGTACGAGTCAGTTCTGAAGGAGCAGTCATTCAGCGAATGGTCGGAAGTGTGTTTCAGTGCATTGTTTTCGGTATTTTTCATTAGTGGTATTCTTTAGTTTTGTAATATTTTTCATTCTTTGTATTCTCTAGGTTTTTTTAGTATTTTTCATCTTTTGTATCCTTTAGTCCTTTAGTGTTTTCCATTTCTTTAAATTTAAAACTTCCAAACTCAAAACGATCGAGATGTTTCATTTGCACAGGCAACAGACAACAAGTATAGCGCTGAATGTCACAATTTTGTTTGTAGCAAACATAAATGCAATCTAACGATATGTATTAGATACAACGAAAATAAATAATATTACTTATAGGTAATAAAAGTAGCAAACAGTGTTTTTATTTCCTACTATCCTATTGTTATAACAATCGTAATAAAAATACAAAGAAAGAAATAAAATTGAACCAGCTACTAACGACTAAGTATAGGCGTACATCGTTCCACTGGAACGTCAGTAGCTTGGGTCTCGCGAGACCCGACCACCAGCCAATAAGATTAAAAAAAGAGTCCTAACAAACCCTTTGCCCTCAACAAACGTCTTTTTTTGTATCATCTATCGTCTATTTATTTACGAAGCATCGTTTCAAATAAAATGACATTGGAAATGGTATTTAACACGAAATTTCGTTGACTATACATTTCCAACGTGTGATGTCGTTTTAAATTTTAAGTGCACTGCGAGTTTGCTAGAACGAGTAAATAACGTTCAACAAGAGTTAATAGTTTCAATCTCTGGAAAAATATAGTATCCTCTATTTATTAAATTTTCATAAAAAGCGATAACAAGCTTTCATTTAGGTGAATTACTCCGGATTATGTCAAATGATCCGCAACTGTCTTGAAAAATTTTTCCCTCTGAAACTTTCTTGTTCTTTTCACTCTAGATATTGTACTGTTACATCGTACTATACAACACCAAATGTACGTTATACTTGTACAAATTATAATTGTCAGCAAATTATAAAGTTCCAGAAGTTAGCTAGATTTAAGTACGATATCCCTTCAGATGAGACAGTCGAGTGCAAATTGGTTAATAGTTTCAAAGTTACAAACAACTTTTTGTTCTCATGAAAAAGTTAGAACAATTTCGGGAATCTTCAAAGTAGTGCACAGATTTTTCAATAGAAAAGTGTCAAGCGTGCGTAGAAATAGGAAGAGGGCCACGTAGAAAATCTTCTATAGTCGGAGAAAGAAGCACGCGTGCGTCCTAACAGCGACTTTATGGTTTTGGTTGCGTGGATGTCTATTCTACGTGATTTTTGTATCAGATTTCACCAACACTTGATTGATATCACAATTGTAGCATCAGTCCAAATGATAAAACCAACTGTTAACATTGTTCGAAATATAAATATTACACGCGTGCGTAGAACCATAAAGTCGCTGTTAGAACGCTGTTAAATAATGAAGAAACCTTCTCGCGATTTTTCAAGAAAACTATATTGGGTTGCGACTTGTGGTTTCCATTGAAACCTTCGTAATGAGCAGAATATAGTGCAAAGAAAAAAACTTTTTATTTAGAAGTTCAAGGTCAAGGTCAATTTTACGACAGATTCCTTACATGCATCTCTGTCAAATCGAAGGTGTAGAATTCATCTACGATGGCCGCGGACAAACTTCTTTTCTTCCATCCTGTAAGAAATTTGTTTGTGCAATCGTTTATAACTTTGAAAGTTACTACTCTCACTGCTCTGTTCACGTTTGTTAGAACTTTTCCTCGTGTTTACCCTAGAAGTCACGAATCTTTTTTTCCACTTCACCCTATGGACACGCGCGCTCTGCGCCTAGAGGCGAGAGAGACCAGGATGAACTCGTCGAGAAAATTCACCGTTCGCATTCTTGCCATAAGCAAAGAACAAAATTACATTTCAATCTTCGCCACCATCGTCAACTCATCGACAAACGAAGCAACAATGTTCGACGTTTGGTTACCACGAAACATCGCGTGTTATCGTCCATTGTCCAAGTGTGGACAGTCAGTGCTCGCGACACTTGAACGTGAGACAGTAATAAAGCACTTTTACGCTTTACGATTATGTGCACGAGCTGCGAAAGCGGAGCAACAGCCCGGCTGTTCTCGGAGAGAGATTCCTCCTCTCAGGGAAAAGTTTCGCCGTTTAACGCGAAATTACAGCGACGTGGAAGAAACGCTCGGTTAGCCGCGCCCGCGACGATGGTCGGTCAGGATCCATGCTAGATTCCAGTGAAAACGGGCGAAAATGCCGGTTACAACGTCAGGCACAGCACAAGCGGACCGACCAACTCTCTCTCTCTCTCTCCTCTTTTATTGTAACCGTGCAACGACGCGTAGGAACGGTGCAACAGAGAGCCAGTATAATTCTTGCCAGCTCGATGCGCGACGACGTTGAAGCGAGACAACTGGATCGAGCAGAGAGAACGGGACGACAATCGGTGAAAGTTAAGAATTTTTATTTTAGTTAATACTTTTAATTTAGTTCAGGGGGGCAGGACAAAATCACGTGCACCTTGGAGGGCTAGTAAAAAAGAAAGCTACCTATTTGACTGACACGAGCTTTTGTGGTTATGAACTATGAAAAGCAACGTTATAAAAAAAGACTTGCGCTTCTTTTCGACTCGAAACAAATTCATCGTATCGAACTTTTCGAAACGCTTCGCGTGAGTTCAAGGTGCGAGAAAATAAGACATCATCTTTTCAAAGAACGAACGTCATCTCGACTTTCAAAAGACTCGGCGCAATTAACCCTACGAACACCATGCCGGAGCACACAGTGAGAAGCTACACATATTTGCGCGAGGCGAAAAATGACACCACCCCCGTCACAGCTCGACCTTGTCGAGAATTTCCAGATGTCCTGGTATTCTACCATCTCGGTAAGGGTAGAAACAAAGCCAAGCAAAGGAAAAAGGATCCTTGACTGGCACCAAAATGTCACGTAGCAACATTTAGTCTCTTAGCAACAGTCAGTCAGTCTTTCACGAGGGGAGAAGCAGTACACATTCCCCAGACTCGTATCATACACGCGATATTTGTATAGTTAGTGAAGCACGATCCACCATACAATCATCCTTTTATTGCAACAAGCGTGCTAGGTGCTGTTTCTGTAGGAAGTAACAACAGATACTCGCCTGTATGCGATTCGTGCGAAAGAAATGTTTGTAATGCCCATTCAACGAAAATCCAAAACATTACACGTAACGAATGCAATACTTCGCAATACGTATAATTCTTTTATAATTTATCAATCTATTATTTTTTTGTATACATACAACGAATATCCGAGCACAACTCGAAATCTATTACATTGTGTTGTAGTAACGTGTAGAGCTCGTACAGTATTGGCGGAGGTCTCGAGCCACTATGTGTTAGTGAAGTATCGGTGTGAGTCAGCAGTGACTCCGGCATGGGTCACTTTGCTGCGGTACTAACGATGAAAGAGAGAAAGGAGAAATTTTTTTCTTTTCTATCTTTCACACTTTGTCAGAAAATGGATCCGAGAGAGAAAAACACGGGCTAGTTTTTTGCTAAATATATTGCGGAAAGCGCCGCCAGAGGTCCCTAGAAGTCCCTAAAAGTCCCTAGAGGTTCCTAGAGGTACACTTCATTCTCTGTTTCGCTTCCTCAATTCGAACTTCGAACTTCCCCTCGCAATTCACAAAACGCAATTTAATTCGTTCGAAGGAACGAGACGAGCTGATCGACACCGCGTGTCGCGGTCAATGGATGATTCCCCATTGAAACTTTACAAGTGTCGATTGGAAGCCCGCGTTGCGGCGTATTGTTGGAACTTTGATCGATGGTTTAAAACTCTACGCGGCTGGACGCGTGTTTGTTTGAAAACTTTTACGCGACGTCCTGCGAAAACTCTGTCTCTTCCCTCGCTGCCAAGTCTTTAGTTTCTAGTTTCTACCTTCCTGCCCTCGATCGCGTCTCTGCGACGATGGCAAAGCCACTCTCTAGAGAGAAAAGCCTAACGCCAGCCGAGGCGTCAAAAACGTCAAAGTGTTTGCATCTGAACAAAAATCGATCTCTCAGGAAGTAATTTCGTATTCACACTGCCAAAGCGAAACAAATTTTTCGCTACACTTTAAACGAAGTTCGTTGAACCAAATATGTGACATTTTATCATTCTTAGAGGTGAAACCATAATTCGTAGTGTAGAATTTTCGTACGATTTCTGGTTTTATGAACGAGAAACTGCGACAGGCCTTGACCTACGCGAATACTTCGGATACTACTTGATCTAACAAATCATAGAACGTCCAAAAAACAAGAAAAAATAATACAGTACCATACTAGACCATTATAATTCAGCGCTAGGGAATGTTTGATACATTCTCGCGCCATTCGTCTCGTAAATTTCAGTCGAACGTTCAAACTTTCCACGGCCAATTTTGTTCTCGATTGTCCCCGACAACAACGGCCAGACAGGCGAACGCGGCGGGCAATATGCATCTAGATGAGCGGCACTCGCTATATCGTCGACCGATGCGCCAACTGGCGACACGTGCAAGATAGTATCGGTGATAAATCTTAAAGCAATTAACACCGGCCGCTCGCTTTGCTTCGCGAGTGTGTCAGCGTCACCGGGCCGCGCGCCTTTCCACAGCTGCATATAATTAAAACGCGCTTAACTCCGCTTATATTAGCACGCGCGGTCAGTGAAAACCAGTCGCCAGGGCCGGTCCTCGACTACGTCCAAAACAGAACATGGCAAAGGGGATTATGTGTAAAAAAAAGAAGCTCACGGGGAGAAAAGGAAGATTAGGGTTGTCTAAGAAAGGTGGGCAGGGATCTAGAACTAAATCCAAATCAAAGTAAACCTAAACTTAAGCTTAAACCTGACCTAAACCCGAAACTAAACCTAACCTAAACCCAAATGTAAACTCAACATAAACCCTAACCTAAATCCGAAACTAAACCTAACCTAAATCCAAACTTAAACCTAGCCTAAACTCGAAACTAAATCTAACATAAACCCAAATGTAAACCTAACCTAAACCCTAATCGAAATCCGAAATTACACCTAACCTAAATCCGAAACTAAACCTAACCTAAATCCAAACTTAAACCTAGCCTAAACTCGAAACTAAATCTAACCCAAACCCAAATGTAAACCTAACCTAAACCCTAACCTAAATCCGAAACTAAACCTAACCTAAATCCGAAACTAAACCTAACCTAAATCCATACATAAACCTAGCCTAAACTCGAAACTAAATCTAATCTAAACCCAAATGTAAACCTAACCTAAACCCTAATCTAAATCCGAAACCAAACCTAACCTAAATCCGAAACTAAACCTAACCTAAATCCATACATAAACCTAAACTCGAAACTAAACCTAACCTAAACCCTAATCTAAATCCGAAACTACACCTAACCTAAATCCGAAACTAAACCTAACCTAAATCCATAAACCTAGCCTAAACTCGAAACTAAATCTAATCTAAACCCAAATGTAAACCTAACCTAAACCCTAACCTAAATCCGAAACTAAACCTAACCTAATTCCAAACTTAAACCTAGCCTAAACTCGAAACTAAACCTAACCTAAACCCAAATCTAAACCTAACCTAAACCCAATTATTGTCTCGCTCAACCACATCGTTCAGATTCTACGGACACATTTCGAGGTTGATATTGAATATTTTATTTTCGTGTAGTTTTCAAGTGACGATCGGTCGGTAAAATCGTCATTGGATCGTCGGGAACTTTCTCGGTGACGATTAGACGAAATTGGCGTACACACTCGCATGTGCGTGATACTCGTTATTCGACGGATCGTTTAATCAAATTTAATCGCGAGTTGCCGACTTTGAGAACTCGTGCGCCTGCCGAGAAATTTTCACCGCTGCAACTCTTGCCTTGCGGAGCAGCTGTGTGTTGGTGTTTTCGCTTCCAGTTCGGGGGAACGTTCTCGAAGAATATTTGCCGGATCAGCATGCCGGAGATTCCTGCACGAGCGTTTAATCCGCTCGGCAACTTCCAAGACGCGCCGGTCGAGTTGACTCGAGTTCGAATCGAGCTTCGTCGAAGCTTTCGTTGGGATACTAACGTACAAAAAAAGAAGTTCTTCATAACGTTTGATGGTCTCCCTTATAGATTCGATACTTAACCTAATCTAAACCACCTGTGATTATACAGGGTGGTCACTGAGAAACAAGGATTTGAAAAAGTCGTAAAATGGTGGTCATCTGAGGGATGTTGGTTTTCACACATAATACTGAAAAAAGGTGTAGCATTTATTTATAATAGCCACGGACAAACTTTCCGTTCCATACATGTTTATCTCATATTTTTCAGCGGAAAATTGATATAGGATCTAACCACTTGCGCTGGCAATTGATTGCGGACCATAACGAGTGACCGAACCGTATACAATAATTCGTCGCCTTCTTTTTTAACTCGTCGGTATATTATTGGATAGAAATTATTGAGCAGTAATAAATTTATTATTTGTTTTGCCAATTTTATTTTACTTAAATATACTTAAAACTGTGAAAATGTTGCAATTTTGGGACAAAGAGGTTAACCACTTGCGCTGGCAACTGATTGCGGACCATAACGAGTGACCGAACCGTATACGATAATTCGTCGCCTTCTTTTTTAACTCGTCGGTATATTATTGGATAGAAATTATTGAGCAGTAATAAATTTATTATTTGTTTTGCCTATATTATTTTACTTAAATATACTTAAAACTGTGAAAATATTGCAATTTTGGGACAGAGAGGTTAACCACTTGCGCTGGCAACTGATTGCGGACCATAACGAGTGACCGAACCGTATACGATAATTCGTCGCCTTCTTTTTTAACTCGTCGGTATATTATTGGATAGAAATTATTGAGCAGTAATAAATTTATTATTTGTTTTGCCTAATTTATTTTACTTAAATATACTTAAAACTGTGAAAATATTGCAATTTTGGGACAAAGAGGTTAACCACTTGCGCTGGCAACTGATTGCGGACCATAACGAGTGGCCGAACCGTATACGATAATTCGTCGCTTTCTTTTTGAACTCGTCGGTATGATGGATAGAAATTATTTAGAAGTAGTAAATTTATTATTTGTTTTGCCTGGGTTATACTTAAATACACTTAAATCTGTGAAAATATTGCAATTTTCGGACAAGAAATTCTCAACGTGCGTGGCACGTCGTTCCAGCGCAAGAGATTAAAGTCTATGCGTCATACGGGTACTGTCCTATTCTTCAGAGAAGGAGAAACCGAGCTCGGAGCGAGAGCTTCCCTCCCCCCGGTTCGACTTGGATATAAATCGCGATCACGAGGGGATAAATTCACGTTAACGGAACGTTTCTCGCGTTAATCGCGGCCACGGCAACTTAATCGCCCGTTAAAATTTACATTTTTACGAGCGTTTCCCCCTGTCGCGGCGAATTAAAAATAAATTGGCCGATTTCGAATTAGCTAACCCACGCCCTAACCTGAACGATCGTCGCCTTTATCGTCCTGTCGCGGCTGTCTTGTTACTAGAGCCTTGAAGAACAAAATACCAACGATATTTCGCGAAACGTGACGGAATTTTTATCTTCTCGGAAAGAAGAGCCTGGCGAGAGAGGAAAAGTTGCTGCGACGGTGGGGGGAGAAGGAGAGGGGATACGACGTAATTACGGGGTTGGGCTTTTAGTAGTCGAGGGCAAATTTGCTTCGATATTTCCCTCGGTCTCGGGCAAGAGTTCGCCGTTGCCACTCAACTTCTCCTACGGTTAAACAAAGAGCAAGCCGGGAGAGCGGCACCGAAAGTATCTGCCGCGCCTCGGAAAACTTACAGCCCCGAGGTTTGCTCTCGCAGTACCAGAGAAAATTTCCCGTTCAACGAGAGATATTCGAATAATTAATTAAGCGCGGCTGACGCAAGGTGGCCGTGGAACGTCCGCGAGCTGTCGTCGGACGAGAACGAATCACGAGCTCGTAGACCGTCACCCGCGAGGAGAGAAAATCCTAGCCTCGAGAGTATCGAGAGCCATTCGGTGAGGATTTCAGCTGGGAAACTGGAGGAACAGGCAAAGTTATCGGACGTCGTCTTGCGCCATAACCGAGCGCGTTATTTTGAGCAATCCAGTTAGTTGGCAGGAGTAGCACGTCGGGGGATTTATCTTGGAGCATGGACCGTGGACGGCTTAAGAGGATGGAGGATTCGCCTGCTCGTTCGCGGGCCACCCACCGAAGAAGCAGCTCCGAGCTGAACCAAGCTGAACCGAGCGTTTCGGAATCGTTCGGCGAAGCATCGTCAGAGGAAAGCTCTCGTGCTTACCAAACTTCCCGTACCGTTGCTCGTGGCTCTTGTTAGCTCTCTCTCTCTCTCTCTTTCTCTCTCTGCCTGCCAGCAGCGGCTGGGTAATCGTGTATACATAGCCGCAGCTCCTTCCGTTTCGTCGTGTCTCCTGCTGCTCAAGATATAACCCCGTACATGTGTATTTGCTTTGTGTATCCGTGAGGTTTGCCCGCGTCATTCCAAGATCACGTAGGATTTCGCCCTCTATCCACCGTGCATCTGTTATTCCGCGGAGTGCAAAGGGAGATTTCGAGGCGACGATTATCGCGAGGCAACCGCCTTTTCCACCGAGTATACACCGTGCTTGAATCGTACGATATCGTCGCCTTTGCATCTTCGCGTGCACGGCGAGGAAAAAATACTATAGGGCAGATAAACCGGAGAGTTATGTACGGGGTGGACCTACCAAAACCGAAATAAATATTTCTGTATCTTACAGACGTAAAATTAAATCGAAACTAAATCGAAATTATAAATATTTGCTTAACACGAATAGGCACCGAAAGGCTAATGACTGGAAAAGAAATTTTTTTTCAAGGACTTTTCAAGGTCACTGACATTCCTCTTCACACGAGTACATTTCTTTTTTATTGTATCGTTTAACTAATGAAAATAAAATATACGTCAACTATGTAAAGAAAATTTAAGTAAATTTAAATATTTTTAAAATTGAAATTGTTTATAAATTTATCTCTATCGTGATCACAGAGCCTAGCCAAGGACACTAATAACAGCGGATACGTGCGTGTTAACAGCGACTTTATGATTCTTCTACATTACGTGATGTTTACATTTTCAAATAATGCCAACAGTTAGTCTTGTCATTTGATTATTTAGACTCACACTGATGCTACAACTATGACAAGTCAAATAATACGAATATTACATCAAAATAGTCATTCAGAACCATAAAGTCGCTGTCAGCACGCTGTTCAATGATTAAGAAACATTTCTGCCAGTTTTCAAGAAAATTGTCAGGTTCCTTGGTATAGCTTCACCTTCGTGACGAGTAGAACGCAACGCAAACTCTTGAAATTCAATGTCAAGGTCAATATTGTGCGACACCATCCCCATCAAGTCGAAGGTGTGCAGAATTCATCTGCGATAGCCACGGACTAGCTTTTTTTCTTTCCACGAAGAAAGATGCACGTATCGAGTGCGTCCCTTTGAACGATTCGAGGAGATTATGGTTGGCGAGAAAACTCGAAGAGATTTTCACTGGGCGTCGCTTTCGAGCGACCTCGACGAAGCAAAACGACACGCGGGACAAAAGGGAATTTCTATCGCTGATACACTTTGTTCCAAACAAAGACACCGATTTCCCCGGGATTATCCCGGGACGGTTGAATGGCTGAAACGCCGGTCGGTTGATATCGGTCGTGCGCGGCGTTCATTCATCACCGGTAAGAACTGCTCGACGCTATCTGCCCGCGAGGGTAATCCGAGGGTTCGCGTCGTCGCACCGCCTCGCGTTTCCAGGACGAAAGAGTCGGACGAGAAGAGGCATCGCCGACCGCGAATGGTCCGAATGGTCCCCGGGAAATAAATCTGTCTCCTCCCGCGGGGACTAAACCGGATTTATTTCCATGGCCGTAACTTCAGTCGCAGCGGCGCGGCCGGTTCATATAGGTCACGGCCGTAAGTTTCCGTAGTTTGGACGTCGTTTAAATCGCGCCGCGTCGTGACCATTATCCAACCGATTCCCGACTGTCTCCGCACGTTGATCGCCGACGACCTTGAGTTTTAATTTCTCCGACAAGAAATAACGGTATTTCGTAGGAGAACGTAGGAGTCTTTCGTAGCAAGTTATGAACGAATTAAATTAAATTGTCAAACAACGTTGTAATATAGTTAATTGCATCGAACAACAAGTTTGTCAGAAGCAAAATCGACATGAAGCTTGGAATTGCCATTTTTACGAAGAAGCAAGTATAAAATTATATCTTCTGGTATAAAGAAAGTCCGATTAATGTAAGAAAAATAATAAATTAAAGATTCTAGTTGAAGAATTATCTGTTAACATTTGTGGAGAATCTTCAGAACCAAAATCAAAGTGAAGCTTGGAATTGCCATTTTTTATAAAGAACAATCGTAAAATTATATTTTCCAATATAAAGAAGAACAAATAATAAATCAACGATTCAAACAAAGAGTTGTCTCTCAACGTTCGTGAAGAATCTTTAGAAACAAATCTTTCGGAATCAAAGTCGAACTGCCATTTTTACATAGAATATTTATTTCGCTTATAAAATTACAATTCCCACAAATTATCGAAAGAAGATCCATTAATTTGAACAAACAACACACGAAAATTCTGTTACTTTCTCGCCATTTTGTATCGAACATTGCACGCGATTGTTCGATCACGTAACGACGCATAAACGATTTGCCAGCGCGGCAAGAGGATAGGAGGATCGAGCGACTGAACGAAGACGAAAGAAGAGAGCGCGCCGAAGAAGCGTTCGTCTTAGGAGGCAAGGATTACGTTGCCCTCCCCCCCCCCCACAGCGATCTCGTGCGAAAATGGCATAAATTCGGTGGCTGGCTGGTGGCTCGGTGGCGAAAACGGGTTGCCAACAAACGACCCTATGAAATGCCCGCAATTTGGCTAATGCGCCGTTGTAACGAGCTCGTGGCTAGCCTCGATTCATCGCGAATAAATAAAGTTCAAAGCTCCCCTCCTCCACCTCTTCTGCGTTTCCGCCCCCTCTCCTAGCAGCACGATAAATCAATGAAATTGCTGCCCGGCCGCTGCTCTCTCCAATTTATATACTTAAGATAATATTCTCGTTGCGGGACACGTGAGTTACAGTCGTGCGGCACGCTCGCGATAAAGGGCCACTTTCTTTCCGCAGAGTTACAACGAATTTATCGTCGCGAGTGGCAGACGTTGTTTCGTCAAACGATGCTAGGTTAAGATCCACTCGCGTTAAAACGTGCATCGATTGCATGTTGCTCGATACATACAATTGAGTTGTATCAAACTGTGAATCGGCAGACAAACTATAATCGACGGGTTTCGTGAAAACTTAAAAGTCGATGCATATGTTTCAATGTGTAGGGTGTGTGGGGACCTTTAGACGTCAAGAGAAGCTGGCTGAAATTTTTTAGCGAGAGGTATCTTCGTTGGTATCTATTAGCTCGTACTCGGTGGTACACAACGCTTCATAGCCATTCGACTGTTTATTTTAGCCGCGCAAGTCTTGAGACGTAAAACAAAGCGGGCTGACTGGCGGCCCGCGAGCCCTTACTCCCACTCTCCTGACTGCTAGCGCCGCCCCCTCCCCCTCCACTGCATCGATTCTCTCCGCTACGCTACCCCCTCCACTGCGTCGATTCTCTCCGCTACGCTGTCCCCTCCACTGTGCTAGCGATCAGGAAAGTAGAGGCAAGACTCTGCGGGGCCGCCAGTTACCTTAGCGCAAAGACGAAAGTTTCGAAGGTAAGATTTCGAAACAGAGAGCAGCGAGTCGTGACAGCGTGCAGGTATAATTCACTTTCTCTCAATTCACGAATTAATGAACATAGTCATCACAGACACTTCAAAGAAAAAGAACCAAATTATTTGATGAGAATCGAAATTCTTAAAATGTCCAATTTGAACTAAATCATTGTATTTCATTAATTAATTGTTTCGTTTTCGTGTTTGGTGAACATCAACGATACAAATTGAAATGGGAAAGTTGATTTTTTTTTTTTTCGTAAAAACGTCGCGTGAATACCGGCGCGGCACGGTGACCCGAATTCGCCAACGCGTTCGTTTCAACGAACGTCGGCGAGAATCGGCGACGCGTTGAAATAAAATTCAATTTCTGTCGAGCGAACGATCCCTCACTGCAGCCAATTAGCCGGGATATCAGTCGACCAAAGATCCTCGCAATTTCGGTCGGTAAACGCATCCCGTCGATAAGCGGCTGAAGCCTTAATCGCGAACGATTAAAACCTCTGCGCGATTAACGCCTTTCGTCGAAAATATTGCGGCAAACGCCTTCGCGAGCTTGAATTTATTCGACACCAGGGAACGAAACCTAACCTAAACCGCCGTCGCGTTTGTCGGGAAATGCTCAAGGCCACGGAGCCGCAACGCGAACTCCGCTCGCTGGAGATTTATCACTCGGAACGGGATACATCGGCGAGACACCGCTCCTCCCCCGCCGTGGTCATAAATAGACGTTACCATTTTATGTATCGAGAAAACGCCACGAATATCAAGATAAACTAGCGCCGCCGTCTGCCCATTATTTCAAGAATATCGGCTTGACGTTTTGCTTCCTCGGAGGTAACGTCGCTCGTCACTGCCCCCCTCCCCTTATTCCGACCACCCACCACCCACGAGTTGTACATAAACGAACGTTGACGCAAGAATGTCAAACGTTCTCGAACGTCGAGTCGCGATTCAGTCTGTGCGTCTTTTGACAATTCGAATGCGGAAAAGAGATACACCCATCCCTCCATTCGCGCGGAGAAAATCGCGTAAACAGTCTGTCTGTACGAAAGGAAACGAAGTATATTGGAGAAGAGAAACTGGAACAAGATATTTCAGCCAGAAAAAATAATAATGTTAATAGTGTAGTATCGTATAATTAATCTGTAGTTATAATTTTAGTTGAGTTTAAGTATAACAGATGGCATGTTTGTTAGAAATATTGTAGTAATTACGATGATAAATAAATTAATGTCACAATACTATAAATAAATGACAACTCCGTAATTAACATTAGTAGTTTATAATATAAAAATATTATCGATGTAACGAAATATGTGATTACTAATGATAATTATCAAATAACGAAGATTAAATAATGAAAGTTAAATAACGAATGAACAATTGACATGATGATTGCAGTGTATATAAGTTTCTGTAAATATTTCCAATGGTGATAATAAAATTGCTAACAATTTTTAAATATTCTGCTGTTTATATTGAATACACATCTCGACGGAAAGATTTAATGAACATAGATGTCGTTGATCTAAATTCTTCGAAGTAGAGGTCGCTACAATATGAAGTCCAACGTAGGCTTCTTTTTTTTAATAAAACACCAGAGTCGTGAGAGAGTATTGAAAGAGAACTGTTAAAAAGTGTCGATTAAGTGTCGTTAAAAGAATTTATTCGAGTTGTTAATTCGTGTAATTGTTTCAAACTAATTTGTCTTGTCTAATTATTTCTTGTCCTATTATCATAACTTTCATTAAACAAACATTATTTATATCACATCTCTACGATAATGACATTTTAGAAAACAAAAGTAAATTTTACTCCCTATGTTTGCAATTCAAAACGTTCAACCGCCATTCTCTCTTCAATCGCCATAGACGTGTAACAGCAACTTTATGGTTGTGTTCTGAACTAAAACGGTGATGTGTTAAAGCGTAGCTTTCGTTATTAAATGTCCAAGTGTAATTCACCGTAACGCGAATCAGACGAGACGCCGCGTGTACATAAATTTCACTGCGATGAATTTTATAGACAGACATCGTTGAATACCCATCAAGTTAACGTAACGACAAGTGGCAGCCAACGTAATATACAACGTGACAACGTGTTTTCGCCGAACAAACGAGAGAGCCGAGAAAAGTAAAAGCTGCTGGCGCTCTCGATGGACGAGGAGACCCCGGATCCCGATCGATGTCGAAGCAGAGCGGGACAAGTTTGTCGTACGACTGTGCACGCGTCAACGAGCCGTCATACAACGTGAACGTCGCATCAAAAGCCTTATTGATCTTAATTAAGTGTCTCTACTTAATGGTGGAATATCGATTAGCCTTAGACGCGGCACGCCGCCCCCTTGGCTCGATGGGTCAACGATCCCTTCTTGCGAATTGCGAATGATCGATGGCGAACGTCATCGGGGACCGACCGCCGAGTGATTTATTGGTTTCGATCGGCCGCCATAATACCGTGTCCCAGCCCCTCGGCCTCGTCCTTTACGGCGCGCACTGTCTTCGGGTTCATCCATTTCCAGCCTCCCTCTCCATCCGCGCGACCGTTATATTTATGAATTGCCGTTATGATAGCTCGCTCGCTCGCGCGAACCACCTTTTCCCACCATCTCTCCTTTCATCGACGATGCAAATTTTTTCCTCCTCCCCCTCTCGCCTAGAAACAAAATCTTCTGTCGAGCGGAAGTGAGCTAATCCGACGTTCCTCCACCTCCCTCCCACCCTCTCTCTCTCTTTCTTTACCGACGAGAGAAAATTCACCCCGTCAAAATCGTTACTGGCAATATTCTCCAGCGGTATTCCCGCCAGCGAGAGAGAGAGAGAGAGAAAGAACTCGAGATATCCACTGAGAATCGTTTTAAAAGGTACGAGGAAGGGGGGGAGGGAAGGGGGTAAGAATTCGTTTCTCGCGGAACTTTTCCCGTCTTGCAGCGTTCCGAGCAAGACTACGTCTCGCCACCGTCGGTATCTTTTCTTCCAATATTCCGCCATCTGCATACGCCCGGCTCGAGACACCGCGACGATCCAATTTGCATACACTCCGTACACGGTCGCGTATGTGCAGCCGAGAATCTAATCAGAATCGCAGACGACGATGAGCGACGGTGGTGCCTCTCCACCTCGGCGTGACGTCGAAAATTTTCACGAGGCAGGTGTTAATCGTTGGCCGTGGGGGTGGGGGGCGAGCGTCGATCGTACCTCCCCTTTGCATCGCCGCTAGTGAAAAATTAAAAGTGAAGAGAGTATTCACGTGGAGGGGTGAGAGGGGAGACGAAACATCTCGCTGGGTTTGCCAGAGGTAAGATACAGTCGCTCGAAGAATCCCCGGATATCGTTATCACGGTTCATCTCCTTATCCGTCTGAGGTTAGGAAAGACAGAGGAAGAGGTCGGAAGAAGAAAAAAAAGAAGGAAGGAAGGGAGGAAGGAAGAAAGAAAGCCCGAATCCAGTTACCATCTCGAATTTCCTTTCTGCCCAGCACCGCCACGATATCGCGCCATATGTTACGACCAACGCCATTTTTATCCTTCGCCGATATCGATTATTGCTTATACCGTCGCCTTTCTAATTCTCCCCGCGATTTTCTTCCTTTTCTTTCTTTTCTCCTCTCGATCGATTCACCTCCTCATCACTGCTTCGCTGATCGAGTGAGGAGAAAAATGAAAGAAAGATGAGAACGAGGAATGATACGATCGGATCGCGCGTCACTCGTCTGTGACGTCTGTGTCCGAAATTAATATCGCACAAACACGAAGAAATGGGTTTCATACCCGTGTTATACTTGGTTTAGTTGAAAATTAAGTAAGATCCGACGATTCTGTTCTACTGAATCTATTGACACTTCTTGTTGACGCAAAAATATTAAATCTAAATATAATTTAAATATAATTAAATTAAAATATTAAATTACTAATTCTTATATTCTGGATTATGGTCTGAAAATTGAATAAGATCTGACGATTCTGTTCTACTGAGTTATTGACACTTCTTGTTGACGCAAAAATATTAAATCTAAATATAATTTAAATATAATTAAATTAAAATATTAAATTTAAGAATATTAAATTACTAATTCTTATATTCTGGATTATGGTCTGAAAATTGAATAAGATCTGACGATTCTGTTCTACTGAGTTATTGACACTTCTTGTTGACGCAAAAATATTAAATCTAAATATAATTTAAATAGAATTAAATTAAAATATTAAATTTAAGAATATTAAATTACTAATTCTTATATTCTGGATTATGGTCTGAAAATTGAATAAGATCTGACGATTCTGTTCTACTGAGTTATTGACACTTCTTGTTGACGCAAAAATATTAAATCTAAATATAATTTAAATAGAATTAAATTAAAATATTAAATTTAAGAATATTAAATTACTAATTCTTATATTCTGAATTATGGTCTGAAAATTGAATAAGATCTGACGATTCTGTTCTACTGAGTTATTGACACTTCTTGTTGACGCAAAAATAAATTGAATTTAAATATAATTTAAATATAATTAAATTAAAATATTAAATTTAAGAATATTAAATTATTAATTCTTATATTCTGAATTATGGTCTAGTCCAGAGCGGGCTAACTGGCGGCACGTGGGCTCTTACCCCCACTTTTCTGGTCGCTAGCGCTACCCCCTCCACTGCGTCGATCTCCCCACTACGCTAGCCAGTTAGCCAGTGCGAAGACGAAAATTTCAAGAGTAGCGAGCAGGTATACCGAGAGCTTGATGTCTCTTTCTCGTTGTCGTATTCGGACTTATCCAGTTTTCCGAAATTCGTAAATTAATAAACATAGCTGTCAGGACATTTCAAAGAAGGAGAACCAAATTATTCGACGAGAATCGAGATTTTTAACATCTCGTCTAACTTCGTGTGCTTGTTTCAACTAAGACTATTATTGCGTTTCACTAACTCTCTTTCATTTTCCAGGTTTCGTGGACATTTAGAAGGTCTTTGATCATTCTCTCAGTCTATTGATTTCCCTGCTTAAGCAAGCTACTAGCATTAGCGATCGGGAAAATGAGGACAAGGGCTCGCGGGTGGCCAGTTAGCCCACTATGATCTAGAAGATTCTATATTATTCAAGGATAATGCAACGTCAAGCCTCGCGATGCAAAGAAAGAATTCCACGGGTTTACGCATCGTCGACGTCTTGCTCTCGTTTCCCCGAGGAAACAATGGCGCTGCGGTTAATTAATCGACGCGCTGCACGCAACTGGAGGAGCCCACCGCCATCGGCCAGCGCGTCGCAGTCAGTCTATTTGCACTTTATTAATGTCAATAGATTTGCCGCTAATTTCCACCGATACCGAGCCTCGTTTCTATCTGCAATTCAAATAGGCTACTGTACGCTGCCCTGCGCGTCCGCTATCCTCTTCCTCCTCCTCCTCCTCCTCCCCCCCCCACCGTCCCCCTGGACGAGCTGGGTGCGTCCTCACCCTCGCGACAATACGCCATGTATTTTATATCAGCCACGCTCGTTCGCGACGTAATTAATATCGTGTCCCATCCGACATTCGGAAAATAATTATCGCCATGGCGAGATAGAGAGAGAAAGAGAGAGAGAGAGTGTGTGTGTGTGTGTGTGTTCGAAAGGTGGCGAGGCTCGCGCTGCATCCGACGTTTGTCCGATCGTAATGAGGTGGGCTCGACAATGATTCACGCGACCCTGTGTTAACACTGGAACTGTCGAGGCAGTCAAAATGACCAATTCATAATTTTCGTTGGATATATTATCGATGCAGAACACAGTGTATTTTTAGAGACGTGAGTGATTTTTTTTTCTTTTTTATAAAAGCTTATGTGTTCTATTGTTTTTTAGTGTTTCTGATGAAAATTCTTTAGTCGTTGTCAGTTCTAATGTTAAGGTTGAAATGAATCTTTCAGCTTTCATTTCTGGAAACAGCCTGATGGCTTCTACAACGAAGACTTAAGTCGCTGTTAGCATTCACACGTCCGCGGTATTAAACGATTCGCAACTTTTTCGTCATTTTTCAACAGCAACTTTTTTGCCACTTTTCGAGAGAATTGTTAGGCTTCGAACCCATGGTTCTTTGAGAAAATTTTACCTTCGTAGTGAATAGAATACAATGTAAACAGAAATGGTTTAGACCTTGAAGGTCAAAGTCAAGGTCAATTTTACACCAAGTCCTTTACGTGTTTCTTCACCAGATCAAAAAGGTGCAGAAATCATTTATAACAGCGAAAACTTTTCTTTCCACACTGTACAAGAGTGTTTTAACAGCGACTTTATGATTCTGGACGCCTATATTGGATGTTTATACTACGTAATGTTTACATAATGCTAGTTTTATCATTCGACTATTTAAACTCACACTAATGCCACAACGTAAGATAAATCAAACGTTAGTGAAAGCTAATCCAGTACCATAAAGTCGCTGTTAGCACCCACGTATTTGCAGTCAGTTTTATCATTCGATTATTTAAATTCACAATGTGATGCCACAACGTATGATAAATCAAACGTTAGCGAAACCTAATCCAGTACCATAAAGTCGCTGTTAGCACCCACGTATTTGCAGTCAGTTTTATCATTCGATTATTTAAACTCACACTGTGATGCCACAACGTATGATAAATCAAACGTTAGCGAAACCTAATCCAGTACCATAAAGTCGCTGTTAGCACCCACGTATTTGCAGTCAGTTTTATCATTCGATTATTTAAATTCACAATGTGATGCCACAACGTATGATAAATCAAACGTTAGTGAAACCTAATCCAGAACCATAAAGTCGCTGTTAGCACCCACGTATTTGCAGTCAGTTTTATCATTCGATTATTTAAATTCACAATGTGATGCCACAACGTATGATAAATCAAACGTTAGTGAAACCTAATCCAGTACCATAAAGTCGCTGTTAGCACCCACGTATTTGCAGTCAGTTTTATCATTCGATTATTTAAATTCACAATGTGATGCCACAACGTATGATAAATCAAACGTTAGTGAAACCTAATCCAGAACCATAAAGTCGCTGTTAGCACCCACGTATTTGCAGTCAGTTTTATCATTCGATTATTTAAATTCACAATGTGATGCCACAACGTATGATAAATCAAACGTTAGTGAAACCTAATCCAGAACCATAAAGTCGCTGTTAGCACCCACGTATTTGCAGTCAGTTTTATCATTCGATTATTTAAATTCACAATGTGATGCCACAACGTATGATAAATCAAATGTTAGCGAAACCTAATCCAGAACCATAAAGTCGCTGTTAGCACCCACGTATTTGCAGTGTCAAATGATTACGAAACTTTTTTGACATTTTGACAGTAAACTTATCAAGTTCCTCTGTAAAAGTTTGTACCTTCGTAATGAGCAAAATGCAGTGTAAACAAAAGAGATTTGGAAATTTAAAGTCAAGATGAATTTTTGCGACTTCTGAGGGTTCTTTACACGTCTTTTCTCCGTCAGTTCATCTACGACACAAACTGGTACAAATTTTTCTTTCCACTCTGTACAGAGAAAATCGATTCCCGTCACTCGAAATCATCAACGTTGAAATTCGACACTCTCGAGTGCGAATAAGTCGCGTGTAAATCAGTTGCTACCAATTTCCATCTGCTCCGCGTAAAAGAGAGAGAGAGAGAGAAACCGATACGACAATGGCGGAGAAAATTGCGGCGCGCACCCCCTCGGACCGAAGTCGTGAACGATAAATTACGCTGCAGCGTAGAAGATGGCGGACCCATCTTCGATTTATTCCCAGATTATCGTCGAGTTCATCGTTTCCTTGTTCTACTTTTATTTTAGATCGGCCATTTTTCGTGATCCACTGCTCGCAGTTCGCGTGGCGTATATTAACCCATGCATAAGGTTGGCCGGGTCTCGCGAGACCCAATCTACTCACACGTTCCAGTGGAACGATGTACGCCTATATGTAGTCGTTAGTAGTTGGTTCAATTTTATTTCTTTTTTTGTATTTTTATTACGATTGTTATAACAACAGGATAGTAGGAAATAAAAACACTGTTTGCTACTTTTATTACCTATAAGTAATATTATTTATTTTCGTTGTATCTAATACATATCGTTAGATTGCATTTATGTTTGCTACAAACAAAATTGTGACATTCAGCGCTATACTTGTTGTCTGTTGCCTGTGCAAATGAAACATCTCGATCGTTTTGAGTTTGGAAGTTTTAAATTTAAAAAAATGGAAAACACTAAAGGACTAAAGGATACAAAAGATGAAAAATACTAAAAAAACCTAGAGAATACAAAGAATGAAAAATATTACAAAACTAAAGAATACCACTAATGAAAAATACCGAAAACAATGCACTGAAACACACTTCCGACCATTCGCTGAATGACTGCTCCTTCAGAACTGACTCGTACGTGCGTTCGTCACCGATTTCACTTCTTATTGGAAACGTAATATGATCCCATGTTTTATCGCCAAATCGTAGCCGTACAGGCTAACTTTCTATGACTGGCACACAAAGTAGGACCTGAAACGGGTCACCGCAGACCCAGCCACCGTTACGCGAGGGTTAAAAATTTGTCAGCACCCGGCAGAGGGTGGAGGGAGGGGTGGCGGAGGCAAAAAGGTCGGGTGAAATTTAAGGATCGAAGTCGTGGTCGGATCGTGGGGAGCGGCGTCGCGTCGCGTCGCGCGACATTCAATTTTCTCGACGACAGATCGTTCGTGACTCGTATCCATCGTGCCGACCGACCGCCATTAGTCTCCTTCGTCGTCGATTCGTCCCGCATCTTCGACGTTTTTCACGTTTCGCTGGAACATCCGTCGAGAGAGTCAGCGAGAATCAGAGAAAGAGAGAGAGAAAGAGAGCAAGCAGTTGGACAAGAGTTTCGTCAATTTCCGTCAATTTCGAAATACTCGCGCAGTCAGAGTGAAAACTCTGAAAAAAACGGAGAGAGGCACGCGTCGAGATTCAGATTGGCAGAGTTTAGAGAAACGAAGCTTGAGAAAAAGAACGGGGACTAGCCCAGGCGACGAGTTTTCGTCGAGTCGCGGCGACCAATTGGAGACGACGGGCGAGCAAGCAATTCCGGCTCGTCTCGATCCCGATTTATCGATGGGCTAATTAAGGGTCGCGGAGATAACGTTGACACGCGACGAGGTCCGATCAGACGGCCGCATAATAGGTAATTAGAGGAGGATCCAGCGGCGAAACAACTGCTAATTAACGGGGCTTCCTCGATTCGCCAGACACACGTTTCGTCCGTGCAGCTTGGTGCTTCGATCGCGCTTTACCTATCTTTACCCGAAAATGCAGCGCTTGGCGAGTTTGGCCTGCGAGTCGACGAAATACGCGTCGCGTCAGCCAATTTCCCCGTGTCACGTTGCAGGGATGCAATTGAGAAATCACGCACTTTACAGAACGAGATTTACTTTGCTCGGTAACTTCATTGATGTAAAAATGCTACTGTAACACTAATTGCAATGCTGACTGTGGATCCTTTCTGTCGATTTCTACGTATCTTGCTACCAGAATGAATCCTTTTTCTTTTTTCTTTTTATTACATACTTATATAAAATCAGTTTTTTTCTCGAAAAAAGAATATAAATTTATAATATAACGTGAAAGAATAATTTTCTTTTTTTTTTTTTTTTTCATTACACATAGAATGAATTTGATAAAATTAGTATTTCCTCTTGAGAGGAACAAATAATTGGTCCCCAAGCAAAGTGTCTCGTAGATGACTCGAATCGTGCTCGAATCTCGGTCTTTCGACGTCTTGCTACGACGACGACGACGTTGCGAGACCGTTCGTCTCATCGCTAATTACCGCGTCAATTAGACGCGCAACAGCATCCTCGAGAATCAGAGGCAGCCAGGTGTGTTTAAAGTACGCAATTTTCTCTCGGCTGGTCGAGGGGGGAGGGTACAGCCCGGCGAAATAGCGAGAGACGCGGCTCGAGACTCGACCGGCAAAGAGGAGACCCATGCAGACCTCTGAGGAGGCTCGTTATCCGTGTGTACGAGGCTCAGACAAACAGCCTCATTTGTCACGCGCTGACCCTCCCCCTCGCTTTTCCCTCTTCTCACTTCCTCTATGCCACGCTCCGTGCCTTCGTCGTCACTTCTCGACACCTTTCACCTTGCCTACACGCTACCGACAACCACCTGAGTCGGTCGAAACGTCAGCCAACCAAAAATCCCCCCTCCCCCCCCGCCCTTTGCCATCCCGGTAGTTTTACACCCTGCTAATTTCACCCTTTGCTCTGTCCTCCTTTCTCGCGTCGGGATTTTTCTCTCTCCGCGGCGGAGAACTGACAGTTCTCTGACGCTCAATGGGGATAAAAAAATAAAGAAGGGAACACTCGTAGAAGAGACCTTGAAAAACCCTTTTGAAATTAGTTTAGACGGATATCACGGGAAAAGGGCGAATTATGTTGAGAGAGCGTAATCGAATTCACGGAGATTAAGCAAAAATTTCAGACACCGCGACAAGATCTGTACAGATGCCTCAAACACCGAACGAAGGGGGTAGAATATGTTATTATAAAAGACAGGACAATCGAAAAAAAGGAAACGAAGTATATTCTGTCTCGTGTATATCGTACGAATTTAAAAATTTTAATAAAAATGTTGAAATTCTTTTACATGGGACGACAAGCCCCTTTATGTTCAATATGAATTGATATTTGAATTGAGGAAGATCATTAAATTTAATAAACTTTAATTTATTAAGAAAGCTAGAAAAAAAGATTATTAAATTTTTAAATTTAAATTTAAAGTATGACAAAACATTAGTTATAATAATACTATCGTAATAATATTATATAATATTAATTATATTATAACATTAAATTTAATTCAATATTTAAATTTAATAAACTATAATTTATTAAAAAAGTTAAAAAAAATTATTAAATTTTTTAATTTAAATTCAAAGTATAATAATAATATTTAATTTAACATTAATTAATTATAATAATACTGTCACAATAATATTATATAATATTAATTATATTATAACATTAAATTTAATTCAATATTTAATATTTAATAATATTTAAATTTAATAAACTTTAATTTATTGAAAAAGTTAAAGAAAAATTTTCGATCTTTAATTTAAAATTAACAGAATAAATTACCCTTGGGGATAACAGCATTTCCCCCCTCCTCCTCCAAATGACTATTTTCTCAGCACACTCAATTTACGATGCTGTAAAGCAGAGGTGGCTAACTGGCGGCTCTTGTCCTCCACTTTGCTGATCGTTAGCGCTACCCCCTCCACTGCGCGACCATAATACTAGCGATATATACGTATACGTATAAACTGTTTTCTTTACTGCAGCTTACTGCTAAAGTTGAAACAAGATTTGCACAAACATTGAAAGAAGATTCCATTTTTGTCTTCGCTTCTCAAATTCATCCAAAGGATGGATGAAATCATCCTCATACGATGGATACAAATCTGTACTATAAAATACAAATGCCACACAAGTAGTAGCTAGTTGCTAATGATCTCGATGTCGACGAACTGAAAAGGGAAACAAAATTCGTGGAAACAGAAACGGGCGAAACGAAGGTGGTGAAATTATCCAAGGGAGAGTAATCTCGTTTCCAGCGCGACGTTGCTGAATCTTCATGGATCCCATATCTTTCGAGAGGAGAGCGGAACACGAAGGTGCACACTCCAGACAAGGAAGCAACCTTTAATTCCGCCCGACGCTCCCGTTTTTCCGCTCCATTTCGACTTGCTTTCTATCGAGTCGCATCATCAAGAAAAACATCAGCGCCCGATATATAAACGCGGCTGGCTAGAAAGTAGAGAGCCTTTGCTTGTTTGCTCGGCAGTTTATCGAGCCTAGCTACGAGGCGAGATATTTCTTCAAGCTCCGTGGAAAATTCCAATTAACCGCCGCGGTGACTGCGGTCCTCCAACCCCAATAATTCCCCCGCGTACACACGTACGTGCACACGTGTGTACCGGGTGACGACTCCTCAGAGTCTCTCTGTTCGTCCGCATTATCGAGTGAAACGCGAAAACGAATTCATTGGCAAAGCTGCGCATTGGTCGGCGGCAGAACTTTCGCCAGAGCAGAAAGGCGGTCGGTCCGACGATAATGCCCCGTCCACCGCAACCCACCCCGCGGTTCTCTGTTCGTGGCACTGTCCAACCGGAAATTAAAATAACCGTGCCACCTATCGTTAAACGCGGGGAATGGGCACGGTTTTATCTGGCCGAGCTCGTAATTTACACTGCACGGAAAACTACCAACGCGGCGTGGCTTTCCAACGCGAAGTATCGCCGCGGCTCGAGAGCTCGCGCGAGAAACAAGATCGAAAGATAGAGAGAGCATCGCGGCCTGTTAACCGGAAATTTCACGTATCGTCGTCTCGCTCTCTGCTCTCGTTATCTCGGCTGCGCCCGCGTTTCGCAAAGTATTATCTCCGTTCGTGCGTTCAACAAAGTAAGACGAATTGATGGAACAATAAGTAAAGCAATTTCCCTATAGTTGCTTCAGAGGCGACATTAAACGCGCCTCGACAGATGTAGATACGAGCACGCGAGCCTGCTCGATCGATCAGTGCTCTATTACCGATCATTTCTGTGAACGACGATGATCGTGTTATCGGCGATAATGTACGTTCTTAATTAACTTCTCAGCCTCTGGTGCCGCTTTTAAAAGTGTGTATCTGCATTCAAACTACCGTCAAACGCAATCAAACAGAGAGCAAACGTGCAGATGCTGTAAAATTAAATTAAATTAAATTATTTAAGGTAATGACACTAGTTTTTTTTGTTTTTTTTTTTTTTTTTTTGGAAACTCTACAATTTCATCGTTCAACTGGATTAATATTATTTACAAAACTCAAACGCTAATAATTTTCTTGTTAAAGAAAAAATTTGGAGAGAATAAAAAGAAATTGGAAATTTCATTTATTTTTTCAAATTGACTTTCACCACAGACTAGATGTATAAATAGACTAAACATCTTATGGAACTTTGTAATCTACAATACCGACACAGTAACAAATCACTGATGTGTAGCGCACTCTACATTAAACAACGGTGAGTTGGGAAAGTAACGAATGCGTCAGAAATAAGATTTCTAAGACTCATTGAAATAATAACTCTATAAGAAACAGAATTTTCGTTGGCAACCGGTTGGTTGATTTCAAAATTTTGATTCTATTTATAATAATAGTAATAATTGAAGATTTTTAATTAACGAATTTAATTTATTATCAGTGAAATTTAAAATTTATTTGCTTATTATATCCGTCATATTTAATATTCATTGTTAGTTTATTAATTGAATCTGAATCAGTTTCAGGATTTAATTCAGAATATTATAGAAGATTATTTATTATAATTCTTTTATCTGACTGTAAGAGATTTTAGTAATTATTCTTCATGGACTATTGTATGATCGATTTCAAAATTTTCATCACTGTCCTCTTTCAAATTTCGATTTCAAAAATCGGCCAACAAAACGATCAGTAAAGTAACTGAACGCAATAACGCTCTTTAAATATTTGCAACGGAGAGGAGAAAAACGTACCAATTCGCCAGACTGCCACCGGTGTCATGTAACAATCGACGGGACAAGGATTCGCCGCAATCGAAAACGAGAAAATCGACAACGCGATTACAACGATTACAGGCCGTGTCGTTATCGATTGTAAACAATCGTTGGTGTCCAACTGCGTGGAGATTTACGAGTTGTCGGCTGTCCTCCTAGCTTTTATTAGTTATTATTTGCTCGCCGTTAATTTATTTATCCTGGCCATTATCGCGCGGGGGCGCGGATGGGATCCACGGGCCCAGGGCAAAGGCAAATCGTCCAAATGGCAATTACGCGCACACTCGCGCAACGAAAGCCAGCTGAAATTGAGATTTTATTGACGCCGCGCCGTTTCGCGTCGACTAGCACCATAATCTGGATTACATTTACATACGTTAATCCGCGCGGAGCGCCGCGTAACGATCGTCGCTCCCCCCCCTCCCCGTGTGAATTTCTTTTACACCGGGCGGGGGGGGGGGAAGTATCAAACTCAAAATCACTACGAACAATTCTATTCATATCTGATCAGCCTTCAAATCGTTCGTCTCTTCGACACGCGTGCTAGAAATTAGGGGGAGTGGAAACTCGCAACTTTATCGATTCTTTTTCGGAAATTCTTGATACCGAGCGGTTAATAATGTTATTCACACAATTATTGAATTAATTAAAATTCACTTTTTGAATAATAAGAGTTACGTGTCACGGAGGTGGGTCGTCAGGATTTTAGAGATGCTCAGATGGGACATGGCCAGAAGAAGGTTGGGCACCACTGGTCTAGCCACGGGACAAGGATGACAAACTTTCTGACTTATTATTAATTTTACATTTTCTTTTACATTAATTTTAATTTTACATTTGACTGTTATTAATTTAACATTATTTCTGACTATTATTAAACCAGTTGGGAACCACTGGTCTAGCCACAGGACAAGAATGACAGACTTTCTGACTATTATCAACAACATTGTTATTAACATTGTGTTAATAATAGTTTGTCGTCCTTGTCCAGTGGCTAGACCAGTGGTTCCCAACCTTCTTCTAGCCATGTCCCATCTGAGCATCTCTAAAATCTGTGAGACGTAATTCTTATCATTCAAAAAGTGAATTTTCGAATAATAAATGTGTTTCTTGAATAAGTAAATTTTATATAACACGTGGAGGAAGCCTAAAAGGCCATTAACTTGATCTAAACAAACTTCCAAAGAACATGACAGCCATGAAAGAAAAATAATAAAAGACAGTCGAAATACCTTGTTTCCTTCCTTTCACTGTACTTTGAATTTCTTCTTTTCGAAAATGATTTTGCATCATGTAGCGGGTGGAAAACTAAGGGCACATGTTCCTTCGAAGTGGTAAAAATTCAAACTAAGGATTACTATACGATCTTTTTTCACAAAGTTACATCAATTGAGATTTTCCATCGTTATAATTGACATGGTTTCTCATTAACTGATAGAATTATCTTCTTCATTTTGTATTTCTCGCTGACGAAAGCGACGCACGCGCGCCGAACCAATATGGATCCTGGTGGATCGCCAGGCGATACGTTACTCAACATTACGCAACACCGATACACCGATTAGCCACCCATTAATCCCATAATATATCGTTCGATGATTTCAGAGCTCGGATCGTACCGTATATGAGCAAGCCATCCGACGATCACACGTCCAAGTTGAAATGTCAGCGTTCGAGTTATTAGCCAAATGGCTATCGGTAGGTAACGAGAATTTTTCGAAGATTTGCCGATTCTAGCTCGCGAAAACGATTCGAAACGATTCGAAAACGGGGCAACGTTAATTGGGTGACTGGTGGAAAAAAGGAAGAAAAGAAAAAAGAAAAGAAAATGAAAGGGGGGGCGGAACAGTTGAGGGGGAAATTAGCGGCGCTCGACGAAATTAGAGTGGCAACTTTGTTCTCTTTCGGATATCTCATTAAAATTGTTTAGTGCTTGCCAACTCGCGGAACGATATTACGGCCACCTCGTTAGCCGGTAGAATGGATGGCTACGCCGATGTACAATGGCATTATACCCCGGAGAGCCACAACCCTGTTAAATAAAGCTTCGCTTATGTTTTGACAAACTCAAGTGCTCCGGACGAATAAGCCGCGAGAAATTAAAACGAACAAAAGTTCCGAGCTGGCGGAAAAATTTTTTTATTCCCCCACCCGTTCACCCCTTCCCCCCTCCCCCACCCGCCGCCCCGGGAAACCTGGTTGTCGGGTAAAAAGCTGAAATTAATTTTAATCCGGCCGCTTTTAATTAAAAGCGTTTCTTCTTCCGCGATGCGAACGCCCGTGAAATCACCTCGAATCCCGAGGAATCGTTTCCTTTTGCATTATTCTGGCAACCGTTGCAAAGATTCTAACCAACTATTGTCTGTATAAAATCTGTACACTCTATGTAGATACTATATAATTAATTACTACTATGTAGATACTGTATAATTAATTACTACTATATAGATACTGAACATACTGTATAAATACTACACAATTAATTACTACTATATAGATACTATATAGTTAATTACTACTATACAGATACTATATAGTTAATTATTACTATATAGATACTAAACATACTGTACAAATACCATACGATTAATTACTGCTATATAGATATTAAACGTACTATATAGATACTAAACATACTGTATAAATACTATACAATTAATTACTGCTATATAGATACTAAACATACTATATAAATACTATACAATTAACTACTACTATATAGATACTAAACATACTATATAAATACTATACAGTTAATTACTGCTATATAGATACTATATAGTCAATTATTACTATATAAATACTATGCAATTAATTATTACTATATAGATACTAAACATACTATATAATTACTATATAGTTAATTAGTATTGTATGGATACTAAACATACTGTAAAAATACTGTACAATTAATTACTGCTGTATTGATACTAAACATACTATATAATTACTATATAGTTAATTACTATTGTATAGATACTAAACATATTATATAAATACTGTACAATTAATTACTGCTATATAGATACTAAACATACTATATAAATACTATACACTTAACTACTACTATATAGATACTAAACATACTATATAAATACTATACAGTTAATTACTGCTATATAGATACTATATAGTCAATTATTACTATATAAATACTATGCAATTAATTATTACTATATAGATACTAAACATAGTATATAATTACTATATAGTTAATTAGTATTGTATGGATACTAAACATACTGTAAAAATACTGTACAATTAATTACTGCTATATTGATACTAAACATACTATATAATTACTATATAGTTAATTACTATTGTATAGATACTAAACATATTATATAAATACTGTACAATTAATTACTGCTATATAGATACTAAACATACTATATAAATACTATATAATTAATTATTAAAGTCTGTACATATATATAAAAACGATGTATTCTGGTTATAAAAAAATATACATTATATATTGCATATAAACATGTATTATACACAGAGTGATTCGCGTAACTTGCACGCCTGAAGTAAATCATCGCCCTGTATATACACAAGGTGTCCCACATGAACCCTATCCACTTGGCAATTTTTTCTTTTAACTACTCGGTGAAAAATGTCAGAATTTTTTTTCAGGAAATTGAATTCTATTGTAAAGGGACGATTTTAACGAGATCATTGGGAAAAGGTGGCCGACGACTATTAACAGAACGCGAGAAAGTTCACGAAAGCAAGGAGTGACTTGCCGTCGCGACGTTGGTGAAAGGGGCGCCCAGCATTAGCATATCAACTTCCTCGCGTGTGCCACGATATATCTCCACGATAGTGCGCGTCAAATATCGGTCGGCCGAGGCGACGCGACACGACGAGATTGATGAAATTTTCGAATCTCTTTCACTTGCCATCTCTCTCTCCAGAAACCACTTTAAACTCAAGATTAAAACGTCCGATAGGTTGGGAGAACCGAGAGTGAAATCTTTCGAAAGTAGTCGATCAAGTGTAAACGTACGAGCATAAGCGAGATAGCGAGACCGACGAAAAAGCAGAGTCGCGAAATCATTGTATATCTACCCGGTAGCAGCATTCTTTTCGAAGTCAAACAGATGTCAGTTCAACAAAGAAGAAAACAGTTACGTATGAAGTATGGAATAAAAATGTCCTCAGCAATTAATAATCTCACTTCCAAGTGCATATTTCACAGTAGATTCAAAGATTCACGTCATTAAAAAAAATCTTCTCCTCCATCCCCCCCTTTATATTGGAATCAATCAATTTCTTGGTTCGATTCTTAAAACTCCCGCCATAGAACGTGAACAGGAAAAATAGCAACTTCGGCTTTAAATTAATTCTGAATTAATTTAGACTTATAGTTGGGAAATATATTTAGAGAAAGAACAAATTGAGCTACGAGCACAAAACCGAATTCACGGAGCTTAATCAAAATCCATGTGATGTTACCACAAAATCTACACAGATGCCGAACGAAGGAATAGAACATGCCATTGTTACAGAAGACAAGACAATCAAAACAGTTTACCCCTTCACCGCCAAATGTCTACTTCCTCAGCAGAAGCAATCTAGAATGGACCAGATATTTAACGAAAAGAAGACACGGAATAGGTCTATTGTATTTTACCAAATGTATTTCGACATATTCATTAAAATCTCACGCGTATCATTCTATAGAATGCGCTCACAGAGACTTTACAGATATTAACTATCTTATGATTAATTAAAACTAAACGCACGCAACTTAAAGCTAAGACGCACGCGTCCCACGATGTCTCTGCAAGATCCCCCGTCGTCCCACGCTGCCCAGCTGGGGAGTAAAATAGTTTGCTTATCAACTAATTGTTCCTACAGTTCAGTTTAGATGGTGAAATTAAAAAACAAAAAGGAATTTGCACGGTCCAAACTGAACTGTAGGTTGCGTAGTTCTTAGCTTGATATCGTTTTAAAAAGCTCTAATGTTTGTAAAAAGATATCAATTACCAGGTCTCACCACGAGGAGGTGACTACGCACGAGACCCGCCCGGGCCCTAGTCCCAACCACTCTCCATTACATGCAAACAACTCGGTATTCTTAAGGAATCCCGAGATTTTATTCTACTTGGCCCGGGGTTACAAACAAAGGAGACAGACGTTCAATAGTTCAATCTCAACTTAAGTCTAAATCTTAAATCTAAAGCGCATGCATGAGATTGAACTATGGAACTCTGTCTCCCGAACAACGATCGCGTTAACAATCATGCAGTATATACACTCATGCAATCGTACATTACATACATTACATACGATCATACGTTACATATATTGCTTACAATCATTCATTACATACATTACATACAATCATACATTACATACAATCATACATTACATACGATCATAGGTTACATACATTGCATACATTACATACATTACATACGAATGCAAGTCATACAATATGTCGCAATCACTCGCAGCCTTTCATACTAACCACACACTCGTCTAACGTGAAAGTTAGACAATAATTGTACAATAATTCGCAGCCCTAACAGCGCACTCTGTACCAAAGATATGTTTATCGAACTTTGAACGAAATCAGGAAAATGAAACTATTAACACGCTTCAATGTCGTGTTTTTCAAGGGATATAACGCGAAATGAAACGGCGATTTGCCAATGTGTCAAATCAGGGTTCGAGCACTTGGAGGCAAGTAGTCTAGCGCTACCCCCAACGACACAGTGGGGTTCCAATGAACCACTGGAGCCGAATTACCAAGGACGCTAGACTTCAAGAACCTACCTCGTCCTTTCGGACGAGGCTGCAGTTCCCCGACTTGACACACTGACAAAGAAAGTTGGAAAATCTACTCTAGTGCAATGACAGTAACACTAGCAACAATGAACAAAAAAAAAAGCGGTGAAAGGGGACCCCTTATTTCGTCGCAAGTTAAACAAACGTGTCTTTGTACAGAATACGCTCACAGTGAATTTACATAAACTAAACGCACGCAACTTAAAACTAAACGCACGCAACTTAAAGCTAAGACGCACGCATCCCACGATGTCCCTGCGATATCCCTCGTCGTCCATCGGTTGCCCGCTGGGGGCCCAATAATTTACTTATCAACTAATTGTCCCTACAGTTCAGTTTAGATCATGAAATACAGAATGAACAAAAATTTTCATGATCGAAACTGAACTGTAGGTTGCGTAGTTCTTAGCTTGACATCGTTTTACAAACATTAAAGTTTATCGTTTTACAATTTAGTTTGATAACGTTTTACAAACTTTAATGTTTGTAAAACGATATCAATTACCAAGACCCACCACGTGGAGGTGACTACGCACGGGTCTCATTATAATGTATGGTAAATCAATACTCTTTCATATATTTCTCACACAGGTCTCAATTTGTATTGAGTTTAAGTAATTTGTTAGGAAGAGAAATGGTATTCGTAAAATAAGGCATAACTGTTTGACCGATCTAATGACTAATTTAAGATATTGAGGAAATATTTTTGTTTGACTAATTAATAGTAAAGGACTAAATTATTTTGCAAATTATAGATTCAAGGAGAAATTTTGAAAGTATCTAGTGATATTTAAATAGCAATAGTATTGTTAGACTAATATTATCTATGTATATGCAGAAATATAACGCATGTCACGGTAATTGTTAAAGAATGGTAACTAATAAAGTATATCCTGTACGACTACGATACAAGTCATGGAAATTGAACTCGTATTCAGCTTCAAATAATCACGATCATGTATTAACCCAACACCAAAGAAACCAAACCATGTAACTCACCAATCGTTGAAGCTAGAATTGTAGATTGGCTTGGTTGTAGACATGTTAAAATTTTTCTGCTAAATTTTGGTCGATGTGGACACGACGGAAGTTTGATTGACAATGAGCCTCATTACTGCTCAAGGTTAATCATATGTTTCATTCGTCAGTGATCCAGAACGGTTGATAATTTTTTTCAAATTTCTAAAATTTGGACGATATGCACACGATGAAAGTTTAATTGGTAATGAGCCTCTGTATCGTTCAAGGTTAATATATATTTCGGTCGTCAGTAATTCAGAACAGTTGATAATTTTTTTCAAACTTCTAAATTTGATCGATGTTCACATGACAAAAATTCAATTCGTAATGAGCTCTTGTCTCCGTATCGATTGACATTAATCTGATCTTTCGTTCGTTAATGATGCGATACAGATAATGAAAATTTCTTAGAAATGTATTAGTGACTCGATTATTACAAATGGTTAATTAAAAATTTTAAATAGAACTTAGAAATGTTATAGAAGAGAATTTCTTGTTTAATTGTTACAAATAAATTATTAGAAATATTAGATAATGTTTAAACAATTAGAATACTCAGAAATATTATTTAAAACTCACTCCTAAATTTTGGTCGATGTGCACACGACGGAAGTTCAATTGGTAATGAGCTTTCGCACCGCTGAAGGTTAATTTAATGTTCCGATCGTCAGTGACCCGGAACTGTTGATAATTTTTTGTTAGTTTTTCGAAACTCAGTTTCTCTATTATACTAATCAAGAGTTTTTAGATTTCTATCGCAAGGTTACACTTTCATAAATATGTTACAATGTCAAATGTAATAATTTATTAATTTTTTTATCTATAACTGGCTAAAACTAAATTTACACTTTCTTGATATTAATTTCTAAGTTATAACTGCATGTATAGTATGAGGAAAGTTATGTAGTCAAAAATCGAGTTAAGCAGTGATCGTCGCTTCAGAATAACATATAAGCGCAACATATAAAAATTTTCGTTCGTTTATTGTTTCAGACAGCAAGAAATATATGTATTATGTAACTCTCTTTTCCGTTATTGTAAATAAAATAATTTAATTATTAAAAATGAATTATTGAAATTACGAAATAATGCTCAATCACCGATTCAGTTGTTATAAATGAATAGTTAAAATTGTCAATATACAAAAATATCATCGAAATACATTATTTTATAGTTTGAATAATCCATTTGAAATTATTTCTACAATGTTTCTAGACATTATTTAATAATTGTCACAATTTTTATATTATGATTTTTATATTACGAAACAGTTAAATTAATCATATCGTTCAATAAGTCAAAGTCATTTCTCTTAAGTACATTGTTCAAGATTCTTATAAATTATTAGTTAAAAATTTTAAATAACACTTAGAAACATTAGAGAAGAGAATCTATTGTTTAATTGTTGCAAGTAAATTATTAGAAATATTAGATAATGTTTAAACAATTAGAATATTTAGAAATATTATTTAAAAATTCACTTCGAAAGTTTAATCGATGTGCACACGATGAAGATTCAACTTATTATGATCATTTTCCTGTTCAACCTTCATGTAAAGTCAGTGATGCACAATAGGTGGTAATCTTTGTCAACGCTTCCAAAACAACTTTTTCTATTCAGCAATCAGTAATTTTACAGTTTTATTGTTTCATGTCCCCCATTAATAAATACTGTAATTTCTATTTCTTTTGAGTGAAAGTGAAACTACTTTAGTTAGGTTAGTTATTGTTGAGATACACTAAATGCTAATTTATGCTCCGTGACATGTAATACTAATTTGTGTAGAAAATAATTATATTACAGTCAAAAATTAAATTGTTCCTTAAGAATAGCTATGCAAATAAGAAGTCGTTCACATTTAATTCAATAATTTTCGATGTAGATGTAACATTATTCCACAGACGAATAAAATGTCAATATTAACATATATGTATATTTTTCTTTAACTTTACAGCTATAGTTATACGTATATATATGTATATAAATAAAGTTAAAGAAAAATTTGCACAAGCTTCAAATGACAGGGAAGATCATCCCAAGATCATCCGAAGAAAACACTTAAGTACTCGATGGACACAAATTCATACTACAAAGTACAAGTATCATAGGAGTACCGAATCGTTAATGATCTCGATGTCGATTTGGCGACATTAAGCACGAAACAATAAGAAAGAAAGGGTGCTGGCATGGCAAAGAGTCGACTGTGGCGAAGGAGGGCCTGGACGGTCGAACGAAAGCAATCCCTTGCATACTCTCCGGTAAAATATGAATCCGTGCACTCAACACGATGACGCGAACGCTTCTCGCGACGAATCGAGAAAGACAGAAGAAACACAAAGGAAGGAAGAAGCCACGAACAGGGAAAAACAATGCAACCGACGTTGCAGATCCTCCTTCCGCACCTCCACCCCTCTCATTTTCTTCTGTGTCCAGAAGAAATTTCCCAGAGAAAAAAAAAAGAAAAGCCAACGATCCTGTCCCGTCGACCCTCGTCTCGTTTAAACTTGCCACCGCCCCTCCCGCTCTTGAGAAACGGTAAACCAGTCGTTTCTCATCTACATGCTGCAAGCTTTCTTCGCCCTTATCTTCGAGCCGGGCCCGCCGCTTCTATTTTCCAGCGGCGGCGAATGAAAAATATTAAGCGGACCGTGTTGTTTGTCGTGGATGAGGGTCGCGTTCGCGTGCCCGGGCTGAATTCCTCGCTCGTACGTAACGCATTATGGCGGAATGTAAGATGCTTTAAAGGATAAAGCGAAAGGGTCGAGCGCGTTACCGGACAAAATCGCCCGGGCGTGTTTTCTAAAGAAAATTGCACGCAATTTTCTCCGAGTGGTAGACGTCCTCATGTTAATGAGTTGAAAGGAAAGAAGAGAGGGAAAGGAAAAGACAGCTAGCGAACTGGCGAGGCAGCGGCGATACTTTGCAACGCGGCACGACGCTGGAATAAACGGGTCGCTTAAGAAACAAGGAAAAAGGCAGCAAAACGACCGGAAAAAGAGATGGGGGAGGGGGAGGGGGTGGGGGGGGGGAGAAGAGGGAAAGTGCGGCGTAGTGCCGGAGCGATTATACGCGCACTCGGTGTAACGACTTAAACGAACTCCAAGCAGACCGTTTAATTCATCAAATTAATCCCCCCAATTATACGAGAAATTGCGTTAGCTCGGGAAAGTTTCCCGAGGGGTGGAAGAGGGGGCGAGGAAAAAGTGAGGGCGAAGAGCCTCGCGAAGAATTTCATTTAAAAACCGATAATTCGATTGTAGTCGGTGCCCCGAACTTTGATCGCTGTTGCCGTAAAAAGCGTAACAAAGTGGATTATTTCGCTCGGAGCAGCAGATATCGCTCCGCCGAGTTCAAGTCCGTGGGGAAAGGCAGGCGTCGTGGAGAGTAGCCGAGACAACGTTGGCCAACGTTAGCCACGCCGACGTTGCCGGAGATTTCGCGCGGTGAAACCAGCCTATAGCGGGCGTTTCAATTAGACACGCCTTTTAACACCGGTTTCCAGAAATAGGTTCAAGTAGCGAAGCTAATTTCATTAATTGGCGCGTCAGACGCGTCGCGAGTTAGCCGCAAAGGTCGGCCACCGGCCAATTACCGCGGAAAGAAGTGTCTTCTGCTTTGAAACGAATGTAGAACGAATCGATTCTCTAATCGATTCAGTTCAAGATCGAGCGACACCATCTTCGAGTATATACATACCCGCTTGGGAATCTTGGAACAGGTACTACTATGTTTATACTTGTGTATATTTCTTGTATTATATTTGCTTGATAGTACAGTAAATATGAATTATAAATTACGCACAATAAGTACAGTACTTGCACAAATACGTAAGTTACACATAAATGTATAGATATACGATTAAATACAAAACATAGGTACTATACTGCAGTCAATATACATGTATAGCTACACAATTAAATACAAAACATAGCTACTACACTGTAGTTAATATTATCAATATATTGCATTACATATTGTGTACATATCAATGTATCACATATTGTATGCATATCATTGCGTTACAATACATATATAAAATTAAACAAAATACGTTTGTTCATGTTTAATTTCGAATTGAAAGTCAAAAATCGCTTCCTACTGAAATAATTTCTTTTATCGTATATCTTTTTTAATTTGTTCATGAGCTTAAATTTAATTCGAAATTAATAAAATTAGCTTTTCCCTATATTTTGACGTTTTGTTGAAGAAAATGGATTGGAAACTTTTGGTCCACCCTGTATAACTAAATACGAAAAATATAAAATATACTTTATAGAGTAAAAACTTTGTTACAATACAAACATTAATATATACTGTATTATCGTATTATGTTAATACAATGTCCACGACCAGTACTATTCAGTACTATTAAAACTAAAAGTGTCCCAAGACCTTTGAGCGGAAGTGTATATGTCTGCACGCGATCTATTCAGTTCGATCACGTTGGCATCGCCGGAAATATTATTCACGTCGAAAGACGGCGATTCGTTTGCGACAGCCAGCAATTTTCCACCTCCATTCAACGATTCGTTTCCAATTGGAACTCTAAATTTGGAAAGTCGAAGTTTCGATGCCAATATATACAGTATCGCCATTAGCACGCTAATCTCGATTCCGTTTCCACGCTCGAGGTTCTCCTCGCTTTTCTCCCTTTCCTTCTATCGTTTCCGGTCGAAGATTACAACAACACAATTTCCACATGATCGTCGATGAACATCCCATTAATTATTCTTCTCTGCCATCCTGTCCAGTTCAATTGGCTAGATTCAAACGCAGTACTGATAAATTTCAAAAAATTCGATCTCGTCGAAAACGAAAAAAAAGATTGTCCTTCCTTTTCAGATTGTACCACCCTATGTGCATCCGTGTAAATATACGGAATCGCAATTTCCTTCAGTTGTTTTGGTCAAAATGGCAACGGACGGACGGACGTAGGGATTGTAGGGAACAGAAACGGGAACGACGCGCGTTCGTTTCGAGCGGCGAGCCGGAAACGGCTAGACAAATTCGAAATAACATGACGGACAGCCGATGCGTCTGTCCTCGGTGTCTTCATCCGTCGTGTCCTCTGCCGTACGCCGAGCCACCCTACGACGAGGTCAGCCACGAAATCGATAGCAACTTCATATCCGTGAAAGTGCCGAAAAACAGGGGAAAATTCGAACCGGAGAGCATCGAGCGCCAAGAGGACAGACTCAGTTTCGACTTTAATTGCGCAGATTCGCAAGGTAAGGGTTGCTTTCTTCCTTTATTCAGTTAAGAAAGAAAAAGGGAGAAAGAGAAAGAGAGACAATAACCTTTCATGGGCCGAATTTTTTTCATAGCTGTAAGAAAATTTGTGTAAACGTAAAATCAACAAATATCAACTTGTAAATACGGATTGACAACGAATTCAGCGCTTTCGACGATTTTATTCTAACGAGTGTGTTTTGTAACCTTGAAATGACAACGGTTGTGTGTTAAATATGGATAAAGCAGTATAGAAAATATGAATATGTTAAATATGGATAAAGTAGTATAGTAAATATGGATTTGTTAAATATGAATAAAGTAGTATAGTAAATATGGACGTGTTAAATATGGATAAAGTAGCATAGTAAATATGGACGTGGTAAATATGGATAAAGTAATATAGTAAATATGGATAAAGTAGTATAGTAAATATGGACGTGTTAAATATAGATAATGTAATATAGTAAATATGAATAAAGTAATATAGTAAATATGGGAAAAGTGGTATAGTAAATATGGATAAAGTAGTATAGTAAATATGGACGTGGTAAATATGGATAAAGTAGTATAGTAAATATGGACGTGTTAAATATAGATAAAGTAATATAGTAAATATGAATAAAGCAGTATAGTAAATATGGGTAAAGTGGTACAGTAAATATGGATGTAGTAAATATGGATAAAGTAATATAGTAAATATGGACGTGTTAAATATAGATAAAGTAATATAGTAAATATGAATAAAGTAGTATAGTAAATATGGGAAAAGTGGTATAGTAAATATGGATAAAGTGGTATAGTAAATATGGATGTGTTAAATATGGATAAAGTAATATAGTAAATATAGATTACATAGTATAGTAAAGATTATGTATGGAATTCCATAAAATAGTTTGTGCTTGGCATTGCAAAAGAGATACACGTTGCAATTTGGAACATTTTATCTTTGGAACTCCTTTGCACCCTCGTCTGACGATTATTTATCACTAAATTCGCTGTCAATAATATTTATGAGTCTTCGAGTAAATACTATTAAATGATCCTCGTTCGAGTCAGAATTTAATAAAGAATCTTCGGACCTATTATCTATTACCTAATGCTTCTTATTCTTATTGCTCTTTTCTCTATACTCTATATGATACTCTATTCGTAATTCAATTTCAATTTTTGTTGCGTGTAGATTCGATCGATCGATCGTCGTTTTTAATCTGAATAAATTATCTCTGTACAACGGTACACGATTTACGCGCTTTGCGTTTCGAAACATGGAAACTCGTAGCCGAGCTTCTGCTATCCGAATTACGATCCAATGTAATTTCGGTTATAATAGTACGAACGCGTACGATTATGTTCTTCCAACAGATGCGATACACAAACCACAAGTTTTCAGTTTGGATTAACACACTCGCGATCGATAACGTAGTCCTACGTCATTTCAAATTCTTCAGTTGTACGTCGGTAACGTAGGTCGGTAACGTCGTTTTAAATTTGCCGCTTACATTATCACACCGGAACATGGCTGAATACAATTCTCATTTGTCCAGCAAATGTATAAACATTCAGTAAATAAGCGAAACTTTATCACGTCGGACTACTAAATACAATTTTCATTCAATATATGAACATGTATAAGCGAATAGTAATAAAATAATGAATAACTTGAACAATAATACTGTAATTGTCCAAACAATAATAATATCGCTGAATGTAATTAATATGACAATACCAAATTTGCAAAGTAATAACACTTGTATGGTAAGAAAATGGTTATTCAGTAATATTTATGATTGATTTGATATTTGTGAATTGATATTATGATCTCTTATTCCTATTGCTCTTTTATCTTTATGTGATTTTCTATTCATTTGTATTTTAGGCCTCTGATATATAAAACTAAAAACCAACTTGAAAGTCACAAAAATATATCATATGATAAGATATATCTAAGTATCATATTATATATATATATATGTATGTATATATAAGTAACAAAATGATTATTGAAATGTACACAAATAGGATATTATAGGAACTATAATATAGGATATATAGAAACTAAGAGCTTTTCCTTGTTTAACAAACACCAAGAGAAAAAAAAATAATGACACAAAATGATTCCTTCTATCTGCAGACAACTTGCAAAAGCATGTACTTTGATATTTGAGGTTAGAACTGATAACTCTTGCCAAGAATGTTATTGTTACTAAGAAGACGTTATACAACAAGATGTATACGCCACCTCGTGGAAAAAACTAAATTATTTAATAAAATATCGACATATTGGTATACTAGTGACTTGAAAGTTACACAGGCTCATATGTGTTGGAACATGCAGGTGAAAAATGCAAGACAGGCTGCACGAAAGTCCACGTGATACCGTATCAGTGCCCACCGGCAAAAAGACCCGAGGAAGAGATGTTCTCGTTGAAGACTAGAAGACACATTATGCCCAATGATAATCTGACGAACACTCTGGAGATTGAATTCAAGGCAGCACGAAATTACGTTCCTCTGCCAGAGCCTGGGCCAGCTCCGCCCATAATTGTACCAAAGCAGCGTATTAGGAGAAAGAGAAAAGTCAAGGGCAAGCGTAAAAGGAAGGAGTAAGAGAAAGCTTGCAACACGCACGAGTGTTGAAAGGGACAAAGATAAAAAAACTAGGTAACAGATTCGAATAATGCCTTGTGCTAAACAAAGATACAATGTTTGTCTATGGTTTTTTTTTTAGAGAGAAGGAGACGGACGATTCATCTCCTTGGGCGGAATACGTTTCGGCGGGAAATCGGCACTCTTTAGGGATTCACGAGTGACACGAAACTAAAGGCTACGAGGCTGGAGGACTAGGAGACCGAATAATGAAACGATAAATCACTAGCATTATATTCTTGCGTCGTCTTGGAGGACGATAAATCATATCGCGTACCGAAGGCGTACGAACGCGCGTCCTCGGTATTAAACGTTTTCGGAGCCATTGTCTTCCACGTTGCGCGACCGACGTCTTTTCCATCTGCTTGCCGGACGTGTCTCGTCCGTTTCGACGTATCACTAACCATCGTAACGCTAACTTGGCACGCCATAGTCTGGGGGGGAAAGTAGGATAAAATCGGGTGCCTAATGTAACAAGGGTTACAGTTATAAGTAACGTGGTTTTCTCTTTCAAAGTCTAGTGACAATAATTTAAATGAAATAAAATTTTGTACAATATTAAAAAAACGGCTAATATTAGGTTACTGATATTTAGCTTTGTAATAAAAAAAATCGGATGGCAAAATTCACACAAGGCTAAACTATCTCTCTTAATTGGATCTCGTACGATGAGAAAATGACCAAACTTTTTAGAAAAAATTGTTTGGTTCGCGGCGAAAATAAAATTACAAATACTACTATAGAGTTTTGCTCCATAGGGGTGGGTAAAACCTATCAAAAGACGTATCAATTTTTAAAACAATTATTTTTGACAATTTCGACAAATATAAAGTTGCTCTATTTGGTTCTGTCTTATAAAAAGTTATGTTAATTACTAGTTTAGAAACTTTTATTTGTGAAAAGTTTGAACTATTTCAATATACAAATATATGTATATATATATATACATATATATATATATATAAAAGTTATGTATATATATATATATAAAAGTTATGTATATATATATATATAAAAGTTATGTTAATTACTAGTTTAGAAACTTTTATTTATGAAAAGTTTAAATTATTTTAACATACAAATATATATATATATATAATTAATAGAACAAAATCCCAAATAAAATCTTCTCTTCAACACTTGTTTGCTACACTTCAGTATGAAATAGAAAGATGAAAAAGCCGTCAAAACACTCTACAAGGACTATAGAGATACAAATAGATTGAAAACACTGAAAAAACAGTCGCTTTGCTCACAAAACATCGACACCCTTCGTGCCAAAATTTTTAACTTTTTATGCACCTCAGAGCACCATGATGTTTGCTCTGAAATTCATCACACAACGTCGTATCGGATATTCCACAGTTCGACTACGTGTCGAAGCTCTTATTTCAAGGAAACAATGGTACCCCACTTTCCCCTAAACCTCACACCATCCCTCTTGTGTTGAATTTCCAGGCAAATTCGTTTCAATTACGGCAATGGCCGATGGGGGAACCGTTTGCGAGAACGTCTTGGATCCTCACTGGAATTTCGCCTGGAATTAACAAGATTCGCGGCGATAGGTCGTTAAAGTCTATCTGAGGATCTACGAGCGAACGGAGTGCCGAAGATCGCTTGTTTTCACGGGTGAACCCTCGAGGAAAGACCGAAGAAGATACGAAGAATCGCGATCGACGAAAGTTGTATCGTGAGAATTCAACGAGCTTGAAACGCGCATGGACCACGATATTCGAATATTTAAATATTACGATATTCCATCGTCGTCGCGAAAGAGAACCCATAAGAAAGAAAACGCGTGCATAATTAACGCTAGCGAAATTTTATCACATACGGTGTGTATCCACGTGTGTACCAGCGTACGCGCAAATAAAATACGCCCTTTTCAAAGCGCGCCGGTTTCATCAACGAGAATCGAAATAAAAATATTTACACGCTCCTCCGCCAATCGCGCGTTCCATTTAATGAAAATGCTTATATATATATATATATATATATATGTATGTATATACTCGAGGGGCGACGCATTAATTGCGGAACCGATGTTGGAAAATGTCGCGTTAAGCCAATATCTATATTCATGCCAATCTGAGCCAATTCGATTGATCAATCCCACTTTCTTTTTATTTCACGCTACAGGCCGTCTGTTATAACTAAATGCAACTAAAGATGTAATAGCTACGACTACAGGTTATAACTTGACAACGACCTACGACAAATGATACCACGATACCACAAATACGATATATCTAATAATCTAGTAGTCTAGCAAAGTGTGGTACACTTAAAACGTCAATTTTAAAAGTCGAGCAGACTTGATTATTAAACTTCTGAAACATTTAAAATTTATCTCAATAATTCAACATCGAGGCCGCAATCATTTTTTTCCCACGAGACCTATAAAGAGAATATAACGCTGTGGTTCCCCGGAGGTAATTTATTCTGTTAATGTTTTATTAAAATTAAAGATCAAGCTATTTTCTTTAATTAAAGTTCATGAAAATTGAGATTTATTAAATTTAATAATTCTCCCGATTAAATGTTAATTTAAATTTTATATTAAATACAAAAATAAAGTTCTCATATTTTATATATTTTATATAATTTATATTAAATACAAAATATAAAATTCTCATGGGCTCTTCTATCGTCAATACGTAATTCTTGCATTCATAATGCGTCTCCCTTCTTACGTTATGTTTTCTACACACTATACACTTGTCTTTCTCTGATTAATTCATCGCCGCACCTTTTCACTTTAATGGTACTAAAACTTAAACAACTGACCCAACATTTTCTCTTGTTGCAATCACTTGTCGCCAATTCTCATTTGCCTACAGGCGGCTTTTCGGTTCCAACGGACCGAGGCAAGTTGAGCAGCTGTAGCCAAAGGGTTACAACGAGGCTTCCAGGACCGTTGTCGCTTAAACTGGCTTATCATCGAGCCTACGAAAATGTCGTTTCGGCAAACCTCGTGAGACTGGGATTAAGACGACAGACATATGCAAGGGTTGTCTTGCCGCAAAGCAGCCTTTAACCACCTCGGTCAGATCTCAAATGGCCTAACAATCTCAGTTATATCGACTGACTCGGCTGCTCTCGCATCGTCCTCTTTGCACCCTCTTTCTGGCAGATCGATCGACACCGCAGGTCCAGCTGGCTTGTCAAACGTGTTTGCGTCGGACGAAAAGCTGCGATTCAACTGCAGAAGCAACTTTTCGCCGCGTGCGCAACCATCGTAAATTAGCGTAATTCGCGGATCAACCAGCGATCGGGAAAGCAGGATCTGGGGAGGGGGGGGGCGGGAGAGATTCGACTCTGTATGCAGGCGTACCCTCCCCCCTCTATAAATATTTATTATCCGCAAACAGGGGCCAAAGGGAAAAGCCCCTTTGCTGAAAATCACGCAACGAACTCGATCGTGAAAGCGTTTGCTTGTACTTTAAACGATCTTCCTCGGTATACTGTATAATTCAGTGAAATTTGAATTTATCGCCGGTACCGCGTTTCCCACGACCCCCTGTCCCTCTCCCCCCCACCCCCCTCCTTCTTCACCGCTGGGCGAGGCACCTGCTCCTCTCGTTGGCATTCCGGTCTTGGACGGCCGGCTCCGATTAAACGGAGACGCGCCACGCTTCGTTCGAATCTCATCGTGTTACGCCAGAAGAAATTCCAAGTAAATCGATAGGCAGAGGAAGGCAGCGATCCGTCGACGTTCGAGGGCCGAGAGAGGCAGCTAGAAACGAAAGGATACTCAGGCTGGCTGGCGCGATAACCAACTTTACCCGGACACGGGAGATTTCTCGCGGAAAATACACACAACCAGCCCCAGTGATTCCGCGGCGTGCCGGGAATACGTTGAAATCGGGGGGGCTGAATTGACGTTTGACCAGCCCCTCTCCGGCCACCGATACGAAAATATACCGTAAATACGCTCGCTTCGCTCTTACCCTCGCTTCCCTCTCCATTCGACACCGAGTTTGCTACGTGCTCGGAAAAAGGAGAATGAAAGAACGCTACCGCATTGAAAAACATTGCTCAGCAGCGTTCCCGTATCGAGTCTTTGATAATTGTCGACCGTGTTCAATCCCCCCCCCCCCTATTGGACCGAGTCGTAAATAATTTCTCAACTTTAATTAAAAACAACTTTACTTATCAATAAGAAAATTTTATACAATTTATATACAATTAATATATATTCGTACTTGTAATAAGTAGTCATTATAAGCATAAATATATGTATATTAATTATATTTATATAAATATAAATAATTTAATATACATATAATTTATTTAATAATATATATATATAGCATATAATTATATATATATATATAAAGCAAATAATTATATCCCAATCTATAATATTATATATTCGCCATTGTAATTACTTCTGCCATTTATGAGATAGCTTGTTTTCGGTAAGACAACTTCCTTTGCAACTGATTGCGGACCATAACGAGTGACCAAACCGTATACAACTATTCGTCGCTTTCTTTCTGAACTCGTCGATACGATATCATTGGATAGAAATTATCGAGAAGTAATAAATGTATTATTTGTTTTGCCTATTTTTACTTAAATATACTTAAAACTGAGAAGATATTACGATTTTGGGACAAAGAGGTTAACCGCTTGCGCCGGCAACTGACTGCGGACCATAACGAGTGACCAAACCAATAATTCGTCGCTTTCTTTCTGAAATCGTCGATACGATATCGTTGGATAGAAATTATCGAGAAGTAATAAATTTATTATTCGTTTTGCCTATTTTTACTTAAATATACTTAAAACTGATATACTTAAATATGCTTAAAAAAGATATTACGATTTTGAGACAAAGAGGTTAACCGCTTGCGCCGGCAACTGACTGCGGACCATAACGAGTGACCAAACCAATAATTCGTCGCTTTCTTTCTGAAATCGTCGATACGATATCGTTGGATAGAAATTATCGAGAAGTAATAAATTTATTATTCGTTTTGCCTATTTTTACTTAAATATACTTAAAACTGATATACTTAAATATGCTTAAAAAAGATATTACGATTTTGGGACAAAGAGGTTAACCGCTTGCGCCGGCAACTAACTGCGGACCATAACGAGTGACCAAACCGTATACCAATAATTCGTCGCTTTCTTTTTGAACTCGTTGGTATGATATCACTAAATAGAAATTATTGAGAAGTAAATTTATTATTCGTTTTACTTAAATATACTTAAAACTGAGGAAACATTACAATTTTGGAACAAAAAAATTTTCGACGCGCGTGACACGTCATTCCGCGCGAGAGGTTAATACACTATACAGAGACCTATGACTCGCGGATCAGACACTGATCCACGCAGGCTTTTTCGATGACCCGCGCGTTGATTTTAATAAACTTATCGTCATATATATAAAAGAATTTTAATTATTTTTCGAACCCCTCTTTTCAAAAATGTTAAGAAAATTACAAGTGTTCGGTTAGAGCTTAAAAGTGAGAAATAAATGCACAATTGTGTTTTACGGAGGATTTACGACTTGGTTATGTATACATATAGGTATTTCAAGTCTTAAATGTGATACGAGTTAGTTGTGTATAAAAACATTTTATACAGCACTTACGATTAAACAAATGTAAGAAACACTAAAAAAACACGCTAGATTTTCCCATTTTCAGAATGGGTAGCTTTGCCAGTTTTTTATATAATAAAAGAGAGAACAGACAATAAAAAATATTAAAAAATAAAGTATATATATATCTAATGTATAGTGCACGGGTGACTGGGCATGATGTCACCCCTTTTACATCAATTTTTTCACGTTGACATTTATTTTTTGCTCTTCACTTGCAAAAGTAAACGTTGCAAAGCAAAAAGGGAAACGTAAACTTTCTAGAGGATTATAAAAGTGAGAACCAAGAAAAAGTAGTTTTTCACCATCCTCCTCTCCCCTTTTCCAAGCGACGACACTGACTTAGTGACCCACGAGCTAGTACTAAAAAAAAAAATAATGAACTAAATTTGACCTACTTCTCAACAAATGTTCGCCGTCACTGCTACAGAGTACTAACATCAGGACACTGTCATTTCGTTCGAGGGCGAAAACGCTATCCTCGCCTCTGCCACTGGCCACTGGTATTATCCACCTCTGTGGAATAAGCATCGGGCCAGAGAGAAGTCTCTCGGTTTTCTCAATTTTCCCGAGCAAACGGCCAATGGCTGCGCGATGGTAACAACGAGTTTCGGTAAACAGATTAAACCTGCGCCGCTCGAGACGTGTTCACGCAGGTGAACACGAATTGCGTTCATCATGAAGGTAATCGGGTGCACCTGAGCCGCGCGCGACCGCGGTACACGCCAGTACGCCAGACACGCTGGCGGAAAGTATATCGATATCGTTGGCAACGAACACCAACAACTTACAACGTCGATCTTCTCGTGAAAGTAAGAGAGAAAGAGAGAGAGAGAGGAAAACGTTCCCCGAGACGAGAATTCCAACCTTGCGCGAGTACTTTACAATCTGGCAACGACAAAGCGACTAAGATTTCGGCGAATCGACGGAATTCCGATAGGAAAAGCGAAGAGAGATGGAGGAGGAGGAGCAGGAGCAGGTACTCGACGAAAACCCCGTAAAGGGATTTGCAGTTTGAAATTTGGTCGAGGAGCCTCGGATCCTGGATGCTGGCCCGCACAATGCTGCAGTAGCTAGCTATTCCCCCCGTCCTCCCGACGATCCTTTACGATTTCGTCGCGGCTGTTAACGGCCGGGCCCCGAGGAAAGTTCTAAGCACGAGGCTGCGCATTTGCATTTCTCGACACTTAGGTCCGAGCGGCGGCCACCCGCGTTATGCAAATCTCGATCTCGTCTCGGCTAGAAAACTCGTAAAATTACCGAGCTTTCGCCGCGATAAAGATCCCCCGGCGGGAATAACTGGCACGCCACGCGCGTGGGGACTTTCGTTTCTTTCACGCCGCTCGCGTATAGCTAGCCACCCAGGCTAGCCAACCTAGCGTTATCGCGTTATCGAGGACAATCGGTGAACGCTGTTTCACGATATTAAAACGAAATTGCGCGGCCACGATTCGAGCTCAACCGTCCATTTGTAAATTCCTTCTCTCCGTACTTGCGCGTTAACTAATTGATAGCCGCGGTGCAAGGAACCATGATATTTGATTTTGCCGCTTAATTAAACTAAACGCGATACAGACGTAAAACTCATTAACGGTATTGCGCGAACCAACGGAGCATTTACAACGCTATTTTACTAATATTTGCATGCAAGTACGTGGTGGCTGTGGATTAGAATCAAGGGTGTGCATTAATACCTAACATCATGTCGAAACGATGAAGAACGAGACACGAGTGGCTAAAAGAAGCTATTGCGCCTTGCTGGATTTCGTTCAATTTTTTCGGAAACACGAGATGAAATTTTGCAACGTAAATTGTTTCGTGTCGCAGCTGCGTGATTCAATTTTTCTTTTTTCAATTTTTTTTACCAGAATATCAGGCGACGATTTTACATTTTCGTTTTTCAACGAGTGTACACTTTCATTTGCAATGTTCCTGCAGTTCATTTTTTCTCCCCCGAAAAACAGTTTCGAAAGTTTAGTTACTTTTAGATTAGGAAATTAGTTATCTTTGTTGAAAAGTATCCCTGAATCTCCATGTTCTCTAATGATAACAGTTCATTGGTTATATATAGTTGAAAATATCCTTGTCGATGTGTTGCAACAGAGATTAAGGAAATATGCGAGATTCACCACTCGTGGAATTGAACACGAAACGGTACTCGCATGTATGTGAACTCGCTGAATAACTCATTTAGACCTAAGTGATGTTTCAAACAGAACATACGTGTATGCTATTACGCTCCACTCTAAAGTTTGTTACTTCCAACCTCGAGAAATTTGAAGAAATTTTCGTCTTGTTAACGCGTACGGAGCCACATGTACCTTGTTCCTGTTTAAAAGAATTTTCCAACGATACGCGAGATAATTTAGCAAAATATTTCCTCGTTATATTCTTCATAATGGAATTTTCGTGTTAACACTACATTATGGTAAAAAGCGTAACGATATTATCTTTTGAGTAATAAGAACCACGGCACAGACAGGGTATTGTAAGATAACTAAGTTACCGACTTGCAATTTCTTCCATACCTTCGGAAGATAAGTATTGATCCTGAGAAACCTACAAATTTATTGCTGCAGACCAGGTACAAGGAAATAACGAGTAATTATATCTATACTATACTGGTATATTACAGAATTTCATGTTACGTGTTTTCAGTGAATCTTTAGTCAACAGTGTAATTTCATCGACCAAAGATAAAATAGATATGGTATCAATAATGATATCACATGAGACTCGGCGTCTCTGAAATACCGACCCCGAAAAAGATTATCGAGTTTTCAGGCCTCTGATTTACTCAGTCGATTTAACTCAATTGTCGATAAAACGATAAAAACGATCCTCTACAGATTTCAAAAAGCATTATACATTGTCACGAAAAATATCGAATCTATAATTTTTGGAACGAATGATCACATCAACAGCTTGACAAATCTTTTAATTAGCAACTCATCATTTGGTATATAATTCATAATTGTATCATGAAATTATGTAATTAAAAATTTTGTATCAAATAACAACGACTGACCGAATCTCATTACTGGAGACCCATCTCGATCATATTCCAACCACTCTCCTTTTACGCACAAAAAATGTGCTTGTGAAATAAATTTTAAGAAAGAGCAATAGCGTAATTTTAATTTCTTATTTGGAAAATAAATTTCTTATTTTTAAAAATTGGTAAAAATTTAACAACATTAATAATTTAGTAGTTTCGAAATAAAGAAATAATTTATATAACCGAAATATGAAAAAGTATATTCTTCAATCTATTTTACTTTCATTTTGGTAATCTTAGATCCATTGTCGTAAAGAGATTGAAAATTTTTATGCAATAAAAAAGGCGTGATTTATTCAATATGACAATGAGCCAACAAAAGACAAAACATTGGTCAAAAGACAAAACAAAAAATACTAGATTCTATTATAAATATCCTAATTGAAGATCTATTCTAAATTAATGAATAGGAATATAGAAAATGGAAATATCACAGGTACAGACGATTCGAACCTTTGATTCTACAACATGATTGAATGACCAAAGGAACAAAAATACATGCAACTTACCATTAGATGTGAAGAACGATGTCATCGGTTCCGGTAATCCTCGTGAATTTGTAATTCTATTAATCAAATGAAAGATTAACGAAAAAAACGAACAAAAACTGTTTGAAGATTGTCTAATTTCATGACAACGTTTAACAAATGATTAAACAAATACGTAATAATTAAACTAATCTAAGACAGAATTGCAAGAAAAGTGCTACGTAGTTATCACTTCAAATGTAGACGCAAGTAGAATGGCGTCTGGCGCCACAGCATTGTCTAACTGCTTTTCTATTGGCTGGAACGGTTTGTTTTCCAATTAAAACCGCGCGTATATTCAAAATGTTATACGACGAGGAAACTTGATTCAGTTAACTATAACAATTTCAAACCAAGTAATTTGTTCGGTACAAAATAAGTGATTTCTTTTTTTTTTTCGGTAAAATGTTCTAGCGAATATTTTCACATATTATGTTCCGAAACGCCATATTATAATTAATTTTTAAGTGTCTAAATTTAAAAAAAAAGAAAAATAAAACCTTAATCGTGCTTCATTCAAAAAATTACGGAATTTTAGGAACGAATGAGAACTTTAATTCTAGCTATAATAAGTTTAACTATACGAAAACGTATTCTGATCATGGAAAATAATCAAATCGGGAATTATCGAATACAATGTCGAATTTAAAAAACTTTTAATAATTAAATTTAAATTAAAATTTTAAAATTTCCTACCTTATTTGTAGTAGATTTGCAGATTAAATACGAGTTGTTAAATAAATTACCACAATATTACAGATCAAATCAATATTTTTGCAAATCGACAATAATTTATAAAATTCTAGTAATCAATTATAAAATTACATCTACAATTATGCTACGGGAATTATAAAGTTAATTGTAATAGTATTTAATTAAATTAATTAGTTAAGATTTACACTCCGAAAACTTTTCGACAAATGCATCTATCCTGCTTCTTCAAGTGGTTGTGAAAAGAGGACGTATCAGGTAGAATTACAAATCTAAATCTCTCTTTTGATTGGTCCGAAGAGAAGCTCTCCCTTTTTATTCAGTTCTCGTCCGTAAGAGAAGCCAATCGTTTTTTCGTTCTGAAAATCACGTCCTTTGGATATATGTTTCATGCTTGAAGGCATATCCGTAACGGAAACTAAAATCTAACGTGAATGACTGGACTTTTTGTTTCGTTGTCGACGCAATGAAGATTTTGTTGTCCGTTGATCCACACCCTCGAGATACTGTCATTAAATCTTCATGTATTGGCATCACTGATGCTTCTTTCCAGATGGTTTCTCCAATGACTAATTTGCAATAGTCAAAGTCGGAAAAGAGTGCTTTTAAGCCGGTGCATGTTCTTGAAATGATTCTTTAAACTTTGGTAAGACCACAATCGAAAACTAAAGAGGTTCTGTGCTCAAACAATGTTTATTTTCGCATCGATATTATTGGTCGTTTACTCGATGTTTATTAGAAAAAACACCTACCGTTAAGCATCAGCAATTTAATGAATTTGAAGTGAAAATATCGTGAAATACTGCCTCTTCTGATTCAGTTACTTATGTCAGTTCTGATCCAGTGTGTGTATAGAATATATTACAGTTGATCGTCAGTTACGTCTACTCTCGTGTCTCTATGATATGGGTGTACTTGTTCGCCACACAGATTTTGTTTTTAAGTTGTTAAGTCACCGTACATTACCCTCATACTCAACGATATTGATCGGCGAATTAAAAATATAAATGACTTAAGGACTGATCCCGTGCTAGAGTGCATGCAAACTTGGCACAAATTATCGCTCACAGAGTACGTATTACTCGTAACGATCTCGTCAGAGAATTAATCTATCAAAACGATTCTGATGAATGACTCAACAAAGAATCATCGCGCGAAATTCCTGAAAATATACGAACCTTTGCTTTGCGTCTCATCGCAAGAAATAGTTCGCGCATTCTGATAAGAATTAACAATTGTTAACCCTACATTCAGTATTTTATTTGTTTAATTGGCCGTCACACCTGTCGTAAAATTAATTTAAAAGCAAACTTTTTACATTGTAGATAGAAAGCGATTGCTGCTTTAAATTAAAATATTCATTGGACTAAAAATTACATAATGACAGAGTATAAGCTCGTTGTTGTGGGATCTGGAGGTGTTGGCAAGTCTGCGCTTACAATTCAACTAATACAAAATCATTTTGTGGACGAATATGATCCCACTATAGAAGACTCTTATAGAAAACAAGTAAGTTTTCATTATATAGCATTATAGTTTTCATATATATAGTGACAGTAGCTTCAAGAATATATATTTATATAAAATATTGTTCAACTACAGGTAGTTATAGACGGAGAAACATGCCTTTTAGATATATTAGACACAGCTGGTCAAGAAGAATACAGTGCAATGAGAGACCAGTATATGAGAACTGGGGAAGGATTTTTATTAGTCTTTGCTGTAAATTCAGCTAAAAGTTTCGAAGTGTGTTGAGCTTCCTATTTCTTAAGATTGTTATATTTCTTTTGCAATAATTGCAAAAATGTGCTTGCACATGTTTAATATTTTAGGACATAGGAACATATAGGGAACAAATAAAACGAGTTAAAGATGCAGAGGAAGTACCAATGGTGTTGGTAGGGAATAAATGTGATCTTCAGCAGTCTTGGGCAGTAAATATGACACAAGCAAGAGAAGTTGCCCGTCAATATGGAGTGCCTTTTGTTGAAACTTCAGCTAAGACTAGAATGGGAGTGGACGATGCGTTTTACACATTGGTAAGTAATATCATATGATTAATTGTAAACCCTATGAATTACACAGAAACCAATTATCATTCCTGATAAATATAGTGCAAAAATTTATAGTATATATATATTTTTTTTTTACTGGATTGCAATTAATAAATTATAGGTGAGAGAAATACGGAGAGATAAAGAATATAGAGGTAAAGAAAAAAAGAAACGTATGAAGACAGGTAGTACAAGCCGTAGGAGACATCGGTGTTGTTTGCTTTAAATCACCAAATAACGTTAATTTTCTCATTCGATACATTAATATGGAAATAGATTGTAAAAAACATCAGATTATATTCACGTTACGCACATTTTTGCAGCTTCCTCTATAGAATGTTGTAATAAATTACAAGCACAATTTTTTCTATACATTGGGAGGGAAAAAGAACAAAATATGTAATAGTATTGTATTATATCACGTACATTTTTACTCTTGAAGTTAAATTTCATAAAATACATTATTTGTTTAACAGTCTGCCATATAACTCTTAATATTCCATTAGCAGAAGAATTTTAACCCTTGATTGCGTAGAATAGTCAGTATCAAAAAACTATTTTTTCAGCCATACATCTGTCTTATTATTGAATGTGGGAAAGTATTATCTAATGAAAGAATTCTTTTATAATATTATGCGTGTAAAAAATGTATAATTCATTGAATTTCAGAAATTTAATTTTCTATATTTTATTCGTATAGTTCATGATTTTAATTCGTATAGTTCATGATTTTTAAATCTCTATATTTTAATGTGCATAATAAAAAAAATTTCATTTTTCTAAACAGAGAAACGTATCAAACTCGAGAAACAAAAACGTGAATAACTCATTTTGTGCTGTGATTAAATAATCTTAAGCATGCCATGCTAGTTAGATATTACTGTGATTAAATATGCAATTTTCATATAAACGCCAATTTAGTAGTACATAGGTCTATTCGCGTTTCCTTTTTTAGTGCAATTAAAAACGTATATTTGAGATTCCTCATGCTTGTAGAAACTAACACTAAATAAGTTGTTAATTTCTATAGCGAAGTTTTTATATGTTTAACGATAGGGAAGCTATTGTATGAATATAAAACTCAAAAAAAGAAAACTGTAATTTAAGAATTATATTGCAAAACTAAATAAAAGTTTACATTGATATTTGAATGTCTATCACTGTCAGATAATAATAAAGAAATGTCGCATTTTATCACACAGTTTTATCTCTTCATCACGTCTCGCCTTTTTAGTCGTGATTCTATTATAAGAAATGTGTAATTTTAAAACATTATAAATATCAATTGTAAACTTCTATTGTAATTATACACTTTGATATTTGTTCAGACAATAATGCCATCACATTTTAACGAGACACGTATCGTATCAATTTTTTCTACAAAATCAGTACAAAAGTATTTCATGGAATATTTAACTTTCTGCGGTCGAATCCCAGGATGTTCCTGGTACGAATATATGATGATATGACAAGGTAATCAAACTTAATGCTGTTTATCTTATCGTACTATACATTATTTCTAAATACTTTGTGGATCTTTTGGCTGGAGGAACAGTTATTTTTTCAGTCAGTTGAGTATTACTGATATTTATTGTTGTTTTTATTAGTATTTATTTAATTTTTTACGTTTGTAAAAATTATATCCTAAAATGTCTAAAAGGAATCGGGAGTTTAGTGATTATGAAAATGTGCAACACAATGGTGATAAATTTTACATGAATTATAGCGAGCCCAATAATTATATTGATGACTACAGTGACAACTCAAATAGTGGTAGTAATATTAAAAATCAGGAATTGTTTTGAAATATATCATACCAAAGAAAACTATAAATCTGTATAAAATATCGAATACCAAAATAATAAATTACTCACTCATTCGAGTAAAATTTGTACGTTTTTTTACACAATAATTGAGCGCGTACTACCCAAAAATAATTCGAGCACGACTACCATGCCTAAAAAAAATACGACCACAGAGTTAAAATTCCGCTTGTACGATCGTGTCTCCTGTCTGACTGAATTTTGAACAATCAAGGGTTAAATATTTTGCTAAATAATTTAAATAGTACAATTTGCAAATAAAAACGCGCAAATTTGTAATACTAGCTTTTTCAAACATTGAGGATGTGTATATATAAAATTGCACAGCATAGGTGTTATTATGTAGTCAGATTCATAATAAAACTGTGTATAAAAAGTGTTCTTTATATTCATTCTGTCTTGAATGATTGTCTTAAATATTAATTATAGGTCATCTATGCTGTTTGGTTTTATAAATTGAAAGAGCAATCGATAAATCGTTGTCTAATCAATTTTATTCTTACTGTGTTTATACGTGTATATATGTATATATATATATATATATACATATATATATACATATATATATAAATGACGTTACTCAAATCAAACGGTACTAAAATATTGAAAAATTAAATTTTTAAATCAAAATTTATGCGTCTTTATCATGTGTAGTATATTTAATGTTAACTTTAATGCTGACGCGTGTTGAAACAAAAATCAAACGCGTAAACTCACTGTTTAATATTTTTTTATTCTTTTATTCGAAACAATTATCCAATAAAATAATATCATACAAGTATACATAATAAGTACAAATTATAAAAAGCAATGTTTCTTTTTTATAAACATATTAAAATATTTCTTTTAATAAACATATTAAAATATTCTGATCCAATAGCATATATAGGAACGCAAATGTAAAAGAAGATTGAGTTCCAATGTTCACAATATGTTCAGTATAATGTTTCACATTTAAAGTCGGAGCGGAAAATAAATTTGTAACAGTTCGATATATTTAATACATTATTTAAAATAGCTTTATTCAAAAACATATACTTCATAATCGTAACATAGTACCACCATTTATACATTAATCCAATACTAGAACACACATTTTAATGTATTAAATGTTATTGTGCATATACATCTTAGTTTTATAACTTGATATTTAATATATATTTTTGTTAACAGATTTTCTAAAACTTTTGTATTAACTAAGATCTTAAATTTAACACAATATTCGTCATTAAATGGCGGTAACTATTGCAACGATATAAATGTAATAATTAGTTTATAAAACAATTAAAATTAATAAAAAGTCATTTATACATTTGAAAAATGTAGTTTTTTAATCTGTTTCAAAATTATCATTATTTGTTAGAAAATCAATCAAGTTAGCATTTTTTTATTTTAAGAAATTGGGAAACTATATGTAGAACACACTTTTTTTTTGGTTTAATTTGCATTTATTTTCGAGCACCTAGGTAAATATAAAATCGTTATACGCCTATATGATTTTGTATGTAACTATCAGTTATCACTGTCATGGTACTGTTCACTATACGTATAAGCTATCCTCTAATTACATACGAAACGGTAAATATAGGCTTGTGTGTATACAGTAATATACATATATATATATACACACACATATGTATACATGTATGAATATATGCGTATATGTATATATATACATATATACACATGCACACAGTAATATATATATATATATATATATATATATATATATATGGCACGTCAGTCTGTACGTTTAATTACTTAAACCACTTAAGAGTAATTATTAAATACTACCGTGTATCTGTCATCAAATCTTATAAATTGTTTTGTTACGTTTGGCATTATTCATGGCGAATGGCTTTAGCACTACCGTATCATTTCCATATATTTTTGCTTGTGTTTACTTAACATTTCAGTCACGGTTACCAATTGCTTTATTGTTGGCTATAAAAAATAAATATTCATTTACAAAGGAATATTTATATGATTGTAACGTATCCGAGCATGCAGATTTTGAAACGTACCTGAGTTTTTGATAAAACTTGAAGTTCTTTTAAATGAGAAACACAAATATGATGCAAAGTGGCCAAATCTCTTGCCGTATCCGAAACGCAACTTCTATTTCTTGGATCTGCACCTTCAGATTCTGGTTTTTCAGTTACGTTCTATAACATGAATTCAGATGATTTTAAATTTAAGTTTGATCATATATCATAGGCGACTACGATTAAAATACTACTTACAGACAACTGATCCAGAAAAACAACCATTCTTTCTTTGTTTTTGAGAATAAATGGATTAACTACCTCCATATATGGTTCCTTTCCGCCAAATTCTACCAAATTAGCCAGATTTTGTAAACATTTCGCAACCATTACTAGCGATCTGCAAAATCATTTAATGAGAATTAACAAGCAATTTATTCAATTACGAAATTTCTTACGTTTAATATAGACCTACCCTACCTTGCAGCAGCTGGAGGTGGTGGTTCAGCTATTAAATTAAATGACCTAGGATTTAATATGGCAGGGCAAAGTAGGCGTAAAAATATAAATCCACTGACTACTCGCGTTCTGACTAGTCTTTCGTGTGGCCACTTGGCAACAACTGCTCTTTGCAAACATCCACAAATATATCTCAAGGTTCTTGGACATGCATCAGGACTTGTAAAAATGCTTAACGTCACTTCATCTAAAACCTAAAATAATATCGATTGTAAATTGCACAATCATTTGATATACTCCATTATTAATCTACATTCACGTTCACCTGCAATAAAAATTCCGCGTTACTGCACGCATCTTCCGGAGAATCCATTTTTGTTGGATTTAGTTCACAGCTCTGTTTACTTTCAATTAATTTCACTATTGTGTCGCGTAAAGCGGCTTTCAAAAAGGAGGTACAAACTGACTTCATATATAAATCCATTAAAGTAGTCGTAAGGCTAGCAGCTCTAAAAAGTGTTGGCGTTTCATCTTCTTTGTCCACCTACGTAAAGCAATATGCATCCTTAGTAAGGAAAAAAGAAAAAAGAGACTTTCCATTAACTATAAATATAAATGGACATACTTCCGCTTGATTTAATGATCTCAAGAGATCTGCTTCTTTTCTTTCATGCCTAGACAGATACATTGTTAATTGAATATAATTTTCTTAATTGAAAGGAAAAATACCTAATAAATTGTATATTTTTGTTTATACCTAAATATTCTAAGTAAACTATTTGCCAATGGTACTCTGTCCAAGTGACACACATCTGCTAATGCCCTAACAACATGCAGTTCTGGGTCCAATAGTAACTGTTGCAATGGACTATACTCTTCAGGAGGCATCGCTAAATCGTGCCGGTATCTGCAATGTGACAAATACGTAAAAGATAACAATTCTACGGAAACAATCGATACTTTAAATATAAAATACGTTAAAAAATATTTTTACATTCCTACCTTATTCGTAAACGAAGTACGCCCCATTCGCCAATCGGAGTGAGTCCTGACAATGGATACCATTCATCCATTTCTTCGCCGTTCGTCAAACTCGCCAATTCGACTGTCAATTCTGCTACTTCTGTATCTTTACTACGTTTTCCTTTATTATACAATGTTAAAGAAAATGACATAACATCCGGTGGCACATCCCTACAAAATCATTTACGGTAAATGTTAGTCAAACGTGCCAATATTTAAAAGGACAAATCATATACATACTCTAAAATGAATTCTTCATCCCAAATTGGATGTAATCCAGTCTTAACTTTTGTGCGAGCAACTTTTACATTATTTAGAGCCACTATTATGAATGGGTTTGGTACTAATTTATATGGAAGTCTATGAGCGTCTAAAATATGCAGATGTAATGAACGTAATTCACGAAGACGAGCAACCTTTGGCGCACGAGTAAGTTGTGATACACATAATGGTTTCAAGGCATTAATCCAGTCTAAAGCATTCTCGGAATTCGGAGCAGCCAAATATGTTATCGTGGCCAAACATGGTAAAGCACGTTCAACTAATTGAAAGCAATGAGGTCTATCGAACACGCTTTCATGAACCTAAAAAAACTACATCTCAGAAACGAACATTGACAACAATTCGGTTATTATAACGCTTACGTAACAAATTTTTTTTTGTTTTGTACACACAAGATAAACTGCCAGTGTTAGTATAATTACGTACATAGGACATATATATTTCAAACATAACACAGTCTGAAAACTGACACGATTATATAGGAAAATGAAGTTTGTTTCGATTATAAAATTTGATCTACCTGGTATAAATAAGCACAGCTTAAATCGATAAGACCTTTAGGTTTGGTCCTCTTCGGATTGTCATACAAATATAAATGAGTATCAGTTGCATCTACTAAAAGTACAAAATACAATGCTTTCCACTTTTTATTCTTCTCTGATTTCTTTTCTAAATATCCTTGCATTTTAATTCCCTTGTTTTTTTTTGCTCCAGATTGTTCACGACATTCTCTAAGAGTTGCGTATATCTTTTCCGCATGTTGCACCTCTCTATTGACCCTTACGCTACCGTCAGGCTCAGTCACCATCGCTTGAACTAAAGTGTGACCTTCGACTATTTGTTCTTTCCGATATCTGGAAACAATATTTTAGTATATTATAATTTCAATATTGAAAAAAGATGTAACATACCTGTTTATAACGGCATCAAGACATTCAAAAGTTCTACCGCCCATGAGATAACGTACGCCTTTTTTTTCAATCCTAAATCTTTGAATTTGATTGTTTATATGAAAAAAGAGCGAATAATCTCCAGGACTATTGTCTGAAGGCCTGACCTGAATAACGTGAAAAAAGACAACTATTATTTTCAATCGTTCGAATGTTACAAGAAATAACTTACAACTTACCAAGAAACTACCAGGTCCTGCCTTTACCAACATATCAACAGCCTCACTTTTAGTAACATTAGGATGAAACCAGGAAAATACAGTATTAGGATCAATGGAATCATCCAAATCCTCTACTAATTCACGGAATATTAAACCTTGTTCACCAGTTCTGTGAGCAGTAACCCATAACCAACCATCTCCCATATCATTATGCACAAAAAATATGTCACCCTTCTGGAAACTCAACTCATCCGTATCAGGCATTTTCGTGTATGGCAGTATCGCAACTATTCGTTTCTTATCATTCACTGGTTCAGGAGGTGGAGTAGGATGTATAAGTCTCTCTCTCTTTAGAAGATCAGAGCAGTGAGTATAATATGCGACAAGATCTGACAAGCTGTTGAACTGTCTGCCTCCTATAATCAAATGCCCATATATTATTTCAAAGATCAATCGCAATTGTAATTATCCATTTTATTTATAGGTGCACCGTACCAATATAATAATCTCCACACACAGCTGTAATTCTAAAATGATTAATGCCAGTTCTGCCCAAATAGGACAACACATAACTTCCAGGCTTTCTGTCACTCTCGCGTACTAAATAACTACCCATTTTACTTGCGTCCCACAGTCTTTCCTCCGCAGTAAATCTATCTAATCTACCGTGATACCACCTGCAAATTATTCACATATTAATCATTGCATATTCCTTTCACATTAGTAGATGTAATTGGGAACAATGGTTTTGTAAATAATTAGTATCTTCTTAGTGTTAAGCCTTACTGATTTTCTGGAGGAGCTGTTAATAGTGTCGCATTAGCACTGTCATGTTCCTCTGTGTCTTGAATATCATCTGGTATATTTTCCAGGAAAGGATCAAATTCATTTTCCGCATTCATTGATTCATTCTGTCCACCATCTTCACTACCAGTGCTAGGGGAACCTCCTTTGCTATTGTGATCCATCTATATAAATATAATTGTGCACAAGTAAACATACATAAACTTGCAAGGATTTCCGTCACTTCGCGCATAAATTTCACTTAACAATTTTAAATTGTTAATAATAATTTTCAATAGCAATTGCAATTAAGTATAATGAACGGGATTCTTCGTTGCAGGATTAATTAAATATAATCAAACAGGATAATGTTTTTGTTTTTATAGTGTCACGTTATGCATCACGTTACTCTAAACACAATATATATTTCTGTCAACAAGTATCATGCACCAATATATACTCATAATTCCTGCATTAATGGCTCTTTTCTCTTTGACCAAACGTAAAAACTTATCAAAAACATCGTCTACGAATAATATCGCAAGCATCTTTCCATCGAAAATATCTGAAAAAATAATTGAGAATCTATGGAAACTAGTGACGCGGAGAGCAAATCGCTAGAAATTTTCAAATCGTACGATCAACTTGTTCTCATCGAGTTGTTCAGTGCATTCTCGACGACAATGCGATAACGGATGAATAATCCACGATGGATAATACGCGTACGTACCTTAGCACTGTTAGACACGCTCGGTCCTCCACGCACGAATTCTGCCATTTCCGGTTCACATGCACCCGTACACGCACACGATTACGAAAAAAAAAGTCGAGAACTGTTAATTGAACGGCATCCGTTTTATTGCGATCCCCCTTGCCACGGTTATTTACAAAAGGTAAGCTGCTATTGATACAAAATGTATTGACGTTTCTCGGCAGCCATTTCACTAACATGCACACGCGTTGATCGCAGCGAGTGTAGAGAGGCAGCGAGTCTCATTTGCCGTGAGATTTTCAAACGTCTCGAAATGACAATACGTCACCACGGTTGTCCATTTATCGTCTAACTCGATGATAACTTTGCACGTTAAACCTCTTACCGTACGTTGATCCTCTCGAAAGTAGTCTTTTACAAATAACACGCCATTGACAATGTAGATGTCTGATGTACCAGTAATGGCAAATTGTTGATATCTATTACATTGTCGTTAGATTTTCTTCCGTAAATTGTGACACAATGTCGACTGAATTCAAAGTGGAATCAATTTCAGCGAATATTGAAATATTCGTTCGTCGAACGATAGTTTCTCTTTTCGCGCGTTGTGTATTCACCTTGTGTCATGGCAGAAAGTGTTGATGTTAGTACGTCAAAGCGTGTGTAAGCTCGTTCAAATTTCGTACAACAATTTTACGAAACAGTATATCATCACTCGCAATCGTAATGGTAAGACGATGGATTTCTCAAATTTGTCATTTATATTCTGGATAATTGAACACGTAACTGCGAACAGCTGCCAACTGTTATCATAACCTTAAAGTTATGTTAGAGTGCATTAGATGGAGGACAATTTTCTAAAGTTCATTTACGGGGTTGGACGCGTAGTCTGCCCTATTTAATTTTCAGAGCTTGCTGACGGTTATTTTGTTATTGATATGTACCTGTACTTATGTTAGATCCATCGTGCCCAGTTTATTGGACAGCCGGTTAGGAAAAGTTGGGTACGTATACTTTGATGATTCTAACAGACATGTTTTACCTGCATCGATACTAATACGAAACGATTAGTTTTCAAGGTACTCTTTGGAAGTGTGCTAGGATTGGTGAGAGAAAAAGTCCATACGTGGCAGTGGGTTGCCTTATTATGGCTTTCAATATCTTATTTTGGTCCTGAAATTCACATAGGGTATACAAATTACTAGAAAAGGAAAAGCTATTTTAATCAATTGCATGTAATTTTTTTCTATCGATTGTAAATGTAATGTAAACAAGCCTAAGCTTAATACGAAATGAAGGGAAATAATTAACATCTCTGCTATCTGCGTTATAGTATGTTTTATTTGTCAACATGTTGGTTTCTCCAAAGCCTATATAATTATCCAATTTGAGCACATTTTCTCACCATATTTTCATAATATACTTTTTTTTTTCTTCTATAAACAACAACGTTCTTTTATCATAGTTATTGTAGAGTCGTTATATTGAGCAGTGTTTTATGATATACAATATTTGTTAAATAGATATTTAACATGTGTGTTGTCCTGTTTATTTCGCGGATATGCTACTATTTCAATGACAATAAACCACGCGTTGTGACTAAAATTTGTACTCTGTAATAGAAGACATTCATGATAGAGTAATAGTACCAGAAGAAAGTTTCGACACTCCTGGTTTGAAAATTCCATCTGTCGAAGAACATCAAACCTTTCTAGTCGCACCATTTCGCACACAGATTGTGATTACAGAGTAACATATGGTTGGCGGTTTTTGCGAGGAGCTGTTGGAAAATGATGTAAAGTTACCATTTGTCAGATAAACGATTATTGTCGATTCCTTGGAAAAGAATATCTTCTCGTTGATGCGTCATCGTCAGAGTCGAGTCATTCGTCGTTTGTTAACTATTGAAGAAACTGTTTGACCATTAAGGAAAAGAAGAGAGAAGACAGTATAACGTACATGAAACGTAGGAAGTCGGAACTGATTGATTCCTCGCAGTTAACCGCATGGATTACATTTATAATTGTGGTCTCGTTGGCATATGAGGTACGTTATTTGCCTACGGTACGGGTAATTAAAAAAATACGTAAATGAAGAAAAGTCAGGTCTAGTATTCTTTCTAAAATATATAGTACTATAGGTACTATACGCCCTACGGATATGAATCTTAGATATGACGTTCGTTAAGATGCCACTTACGATCTCAGTTCACTCTTTTACTCGTACCGATATAAATAAAGATATTATCTTATTACCCCTTATCACGTAGAAATTAGTATGCTAATTATTTGTCTGTGTGTTCGAGTACAATCGAATAGTTGGTTACGGGATCGTGGTGATCCGCGAGAGGCCGCGAATCACGCGAAACGTGGAGACGTAATCAATTTGGGTTGATGGTAATTCAGTTATTATCATCATAAAGTTATTTATAAGGGATGTTCATTTGAATTGGATCGCCACTGCCATTGTAGAAATAATTACGAAGTGTTGGGTAATCGATCAAAAGTATCAATTTTCAGTGGTTTAGTTTTTTTCTTTTCTGTCGAACTCGATGATCTCGTGAATGACACTGGTGGCCCACTTGAGATAGACACCCTGCATGTGTAAGGCTTTCGACGCTAACGTTATAAAAATTACATCCGCAAACTCCCTAATAACACCACAAATTGGAAATAATAATCCCAACCTCGGGGGAGAGGGGAACACCTCTCGTGTGTGTGTGTGTGCGCCTTTCGTTTCGTTCGTTGTTAAAAAAATACTCGACAATTGTTACATTTAGTAGAGTTCAACCAAAGAACACACGCTCGCCACTTTGCTCTTCTCTTTCTCTCTCTCTCTCTCCACCCCCCCCCTTCGGCGTTCCAAAACGGATAAAAGGGTCATAAAAAATACATTCGTAAGCATTTATCTTTTTTTTTAAAATTCGCAACAGTAACTCGCCGCTGGCCAAAGCGTGTCGACCGCGGCGAGGGAGAGATCGGTTTTTGTTCGCTGTATCGTCGCTAATTAATAAGTAGCAAGTACTTATCGGCGGTTCGTGCTGATGAAACGCAATAAGAACTCGCTCTCCCGGGGAATCGAGATTTCCCTCCCCTCTTTGTCGCTCGTTCGGGGGAAATGTCGTAGTCGAGCGAGCGCGCGTTATCGTTTGGCCAGACGACTCGCTGGTTCACGTTCGCATTCGCTAGATGTCGTTTCATCCGTGTTCAGCCACGCGTGAACCACGAATCAACAGCTCTAGCTATTTTGCTCGCTCTATAACGCGTGTTACCAGGGCTCTAGCCGCGTATATACGTTCGTTGCAAACGGACTCTTTTTTTTTTTTTTTTTTCTTTTTTTTTTTACCGTAGGGCGAGAAAGAAGAGCAAAGGGAGCGCGTAAACCGGCGCAAAACCGGCCGTGAGTCCCCTCGCGTTGGCACAACTCCTCACGTTCGGCGTTTCGCGGCTCTTGAACAGGTTTTTGTCTTTGATGAACGGCGCCCGCGGGTCCACCGTCGTCGAGGTGGTCACGTGTTTACTGTAAACGATCCTCGCGGTGCTCTTCTGCATGGCCGGTGTGCTCATCTGATGCGAAATTCGATTGATCGTCGTCACTTGGGCAAACTTCGACCTCCCCTTGCTCAGCTTGTTCCAGCTTGCCGAGGTAGTCCGGGTGGGCGAGGTTGCTCGTTCGATCTCTGAGAACAATTCGTCTGTATATAGATACGTATGTACATACGTACGGTGCGAAAGTGGGCGAAAGAATCTGACCTCGTTAATCTAGAACACCGCCTGCGAGAGCTCGAGACCTTTATCAATCTTTCGACGAACAAGACGTCGTCGTCGTCTAGCCCCTTGCGCTGGTAACTGAGTCGCGGACCATAACGAGTGACCGAACCGTATACAATAATTCGTCTTTCTTTTTCTTTCGAACTCGTCGATAGAATAGAAAGGATAGAAATTAAAAATAAATAAACTGGGTAACATTTAAATATACTTGAAGGGGTATTCTGGTAATCCGACTTGAAAGAACATCGATTTTTTCATTTTTTTACATTCTCAAAGTATATGCTTTCGAGAATTCGTAAAAATTAGCAAAGATTATAGATGTTTAAAGGAAAGCGGTGTGCTGCTCGCAACGTATGTAAGTATGAATATTTTTGTACAACTTGAGTAACTTCAAATGTGTTTTTCTCGAAAAACATTTTATTTTATAATACTATCAATTAATATTATTATTATTTTATAATTTTTATTTTTCGTACTGGTCGATTGATTGTAAGTATGAATATATTTTTGTACAACTTGGGTAACTTCAAATGTGTTTTTCTCGAAAAGTATTTTATTTTATAATACTATTATTTATATTGTTATTATTTTATAATATTTTATTTTTCGTACTGCTCGATTGATTGCAAGTACGAATATTTTTGTACAACGGGTAACTTTAAATGTGTTTTTTTCGAAAAGTATTTTATTTTATTACTTTTATTTATATTATTATTTTATAATATTTTATTTTTTATACTGCTCGATTGATTGTAAGTATAAATATTTTTGTACAACGGGTTTTTGAACTGGCTAGTGGGACATCTCACGTTTTAGTTGACCGATTGATTTGAAATTTGGAAATCTTCATCGGACGTACGTTTATCGCATGAACCACGGATTTCAAATCTGATGGTTTTTCTATCTTTTTTTTTTTAACACCCAAAGGACGAAAAACACAAGGAAAATCGATATTTCAACTTCAAAATGCTGCCATTTCTTTAATTTTCGAAATTTCGCTGTTTCCGTGGTCCCTGCGACAGCCATATTTATACTAATTAAGATGCATTCTTGGTGTTTTAGTTTGAAATAACCAAGTGGACCGAAATCACGTCAGCCATTCGAACTCGTTTCTAAAAACGTGCTTTACCTAAGGCTGTATAATTTCCACGAATTTCATTAATTTCGTTAAAAAAAAATCGTAAATACTCCTTAAGCGTGAATAAATCTGCGTGCAAAAACTGTCATACCAAAATGTATCATTCCTTAGAAAAAAAATCCCCAAAAAAATCGATTTTATTTCAAGCCAGATCACCATAATACCCCCCTTGAAACTGAGAAAAATGTTGTAATTTGGGCCAAAAAATTCAGCGTCATTCCAGCGCAAGGGGTTAACACCGACAAATCACAGCGGAGGAAATCATTTTCCGTGTTTTCAGCGCAGTGCACGAGACCGGGCAAATCGCGAATGGGAAAACGTGAACGAGGAGAGAGTGGAAAATTTACGCGTCTGGTTGAAGGACGCACGTTCGACGTTGGCGCGTATTTGAGGCGTTCGTCGATCGCGCGTGGGTCGACTCACCGTGCACCCTGAGGGTGGCGTTGGCTTTCCCCATGCTTGACGACGCTGAACACGTGTACTCGCCCAAATCCGTTTTCTCTAAACGTCTTATCTTCAGCTCGCTCGTTGTCTTCCACTCCTCGTCCGGATGTCCCCTCTCGTCGATTTCGTATCTGCCACTGTTGACACGTGTCATGGCTTAACTTCGCCAAATCGGAAATGCGAATACCGTGTGTACGTAGAGAATCGATCTCGCGTGAAATCGAACGTGGTTTTTCGCATGTCGAGGAGATACATGATTGCGTGGAGGTACGTATACACCTGTACAATGCATACATACCCGCTCATAATGACTTGCTCCTTTCTAGTCCACAGGTTGATGGTCTTTGGGTAAGCCTCGATCAGACAGATGAGGGATACGTCCGTGTCCAATGGTGAGCTCAACAATTGATTCGGAACCTTCACGCTCGGTGGAACTGAAATTTCAGCGAATAATAAAACTCGAGAGCGATCCGCTTTTCCAGCCTAGCGCCACACACGCACAAACACGTAGCGCAGAATCAGGAGGTTGGTTACTATCGAGTTTCGAATCCCGTGCAAACATTGCGCGGATAAACGCGATTAGCTCGGCGGAATACGCCTGCTGGAATTTCCCGGGGAGGGGAAATATCGTTCAAGTCGGCGGAATAAATCAAAAGGACCCGGGTGTGTCCAACGATATACACGTGAATGTGTGTATAATACGCGTGTCCATAAGTAATTAATGTTTGTCGCAGATCTCACTTGTCATTAGTTCGATCGTGACAAGCGTTTTTCTTTATCACTTTTCTAATTATTGCGAAGAATTTAAAATTTTCTTTGCAGTAAAATGGCGAACTTTAGAGAGCTCTTGGGAGTTACGTCCGTAATTGTGTACCTTTTCATTTTCATGCAGGATTTAGTGCAGTAGAAACAACGAGGAAAGTTTGTGATACCTATGGTGATGTGTTGTAGGCTAACACGGCTCAAACGTGGACAGTCAGTTAAATGTGACGCTTGAAAATCTCCAGTGGAGTACTGATCCAAGATTAAGTGTACAGGAATGATCAAGAATTGGATTCACCTGGCCAACTATACAAAGGCATCGACATGAAATCGGCAAGGTACATAGACCAAGGGATATGAGTTCCACACTAACTACTCGAGGCCAACAAACACACAGTTTGCACTTGTTCACCAGATTGCGTACAGATCCGTTTCTACTCAGAATCGTCATTGCAAAATGGATCCTCTATGACAACTTAAGGCGTTCCAAACAATAGCCATCTTCAAACCAGACACCAAAACCTTATCCCTGAGAAATGTTTCATCGTGTGTTCGATGGGATCGTAGTGGTATAGTTCACGTCGAGTTATTGAAACCTGGATATTGCCAACAATTACAACACGACTACGTTCCAAATTGTTAGAAAAAGAAGGGCAGTTTTAGTCTGTACAGAAATGAGTAAGCAATACTCCCACAAAAATGCAAAGTAATTGATTACTTATGGGTATCCGTAATATACAAGATGGGTCGTTACGTCATTATTATTAGGCGTAAAGCGAAAAATGTTTCAGATAAAGTTTTGAATGATTTCGAGAGGGGCACATTTTGACGATGCTAGTTTTCTTGTAGGTGAACGTGTAGAGGTCGTATGAAGATCATTAACGTTTTCTTAAATGGAATTATATATTTTTTATTGTATCAGTCGATGCATCTCGATACTCTTTACAAGAAAGTATCAACCTATTTGTGTTAAAAAATCATTAGTTTAGGAGATATTTTAATTTTCATGTTAGGAAATCACAACCCCTTTGTTAACGTTGTAATGATTTTATTTACAGAAAAGGTTCAATGCGGCGACCATTTACATCACGATATTCTCTGAATCGATAGATTAATAATTCACTCACATTGTGTAACGCATCTGGTGTTATTTTATTACACTGACAATGAGCGATGATTGGCCATTGTAGTCGGAGGCTCAGCATGCACCTTATTTCCTAACAACGTTAAAGTTGAAATATCTCCTAAACTAATGACTTTGTAACATAAGTAGGTTAATACTTTTTTGTAAAGAGTATCAAGGTGCATCGAAATGATCCAATAAAAAATATATGATTTCATTAAAAATAACGTTAGACAGGAACGTACAAGAAAACCAGCATCATCAAAATGTGCCCCTCTCGAAACCATTCAACTTCATCAGAAACATCTTTCGCCACGCGTACTAATAATGACGTAAATCTAGATGGCAACATGTGTTGACCCACACTATATATATCGAGTACGAGTAAAGACGATACACGTATATAATTCGAAGGTACTCACAGTTCACTCTGAGATAGACCCTCTTGCTGACTGCCGGCGGCACCTCGTTTTTCGCTATACAAAGGTAAGCTCCCATTTGCCTCCTGTCCACCTTGGTTAATTCCAGCCTCTCGCCGGACTGGTTGTCCACTATAAAATCTCGCGTCGTATGAATATCTCTCGTTGAAAGCTCTCGCGTACACATCGCTGGCCGCGAGCCAAGCGTTCGCGCGTTATACCGAATTACACGCGAAATATGCACGTTCCTCGCCGCGTTGTTAAAACAGCAACGAGATCGCCCAACTTCTCCGCGCTGCAACCCTAAATCTCGCGCCGGGCGATCGCGAACGAACGACGATTTACATACGTACACACTCTGGGTAAAACGATAAAACGTACGATCACGTTACGCGTGTGTATCGCTTCGTATATCGAACGAAGGCGTGGTAACTCGAAACAGAGGGCCGACAACTATTCGCCAACTACTGTCTCGCGAATTTAATGATCGATAGGGACGAAACCGCGGCGGCCCGATCCGTGAAATTCCTGGGAGGATTGCGGCGAGAACACCGGCCGAGAAAGTTGTTAATCGTTCATACGGTTACGATATATCGTTTAATTATCGTTTAATTGCGCGTACGAGGTTCTCAACGCGCTCTCGGGGATCGATGAGCCGCGATTGGATTATCATCGCGAGGGAATCGGCGACGAGATACGCCACACGGGCGCGGCACTCTCCCGATAAAATCGTCGCCGTCGTGTCAGCTGGCCTAATGAGATCCACGGAAAATGGAAGATTCGTTCATTTGCGTTGACAGCTCGCGAGCCTAGCCGGCCCGCGAGTATATATTTTTGTTTGCATCGCGGACCGGGGGGCGACGTGTCGCGCGCCTCCCTCCCCCCTCCTCTCCCTCCTCTGTACTCAAAATATTGCGTATCGATTTATCAACACACTGGCTGAAAATTCGTCCCATTAATATCGTCGAGCGATCGACGAATTCGCCGGGCGTTCGACCGAAAAATACGCTCGACGCCGAACCATTTGCCACCCGGTATTTTCAGCACCAACCCCCGTTCGAAAAGTGGCGCGAGTGGATGGGGGTGGCGCGCGAATTCTCGGAGAATCTGGCCGGCATCGGCACGTATCCCTACCTCTCCACGGAAATATAATACATATCGAAAGTCATCCCGAACCGACTAATCTCCATTCGATGAAACGTGTTCCCGCCCGTAATTGCTTTCGATCACGGCGTCACGTACTCGCTCCGCCGAATTTACGACGCCTTCATGTTCACGGTCGTCGCGTAGACAACCTTCGTATAATTAGATTCTCCACAGAGACAGAGAAAGAGAGAGAGAGAGATGCTCCGAATCGCCAGAAATTTCAATCGCCTTGCAGCTGGACGAAACGCGAGATCGGTCAGATTCGTCGCGTCGAATGGCCAATAAAATGGTGACACTCGAGAAAGAGGTAGAGAGAGAGAGAGAGAGAGAGAGAGAGCGGCGGACTGTAGTTTCGAGGAAGAGCGAGGAATTAATAAAAAAAGACGAAAGGCGGATCGAACGTTATTTGTCACACCAGAGACGGTCGCGAGAGTGCTCGAGAGCCGAGATAAAAATGTAATATCTTACCTGGTATCAGCGGATCGTGGAGACCCCTCATAAGTATGGAGCCACTTTTCTCGCGTCGCCAGAGCACGCGAGGTGACGGCCTCCCGGAGGCCTTGCACGAGAGGGTGGCGTTCTCACCCTCCAAAACGGAGACCTCCCCCTCCGACGTGCCGGTGCTAAGTATATCCGGCGGCACTGCGGGAAACAGAGAGAAAACTTTGATTCGTGTCAACGTTGAACACAGTTGACACACTGTGGACGGCAGACGCGAATTTGGGCCTTTCAGTTTTCTGGACGGGGGAACGCTTTTTTGCGTCGTAGGGGACGTTATATATACTATGCTATACGTCACATACACTGTATATACTATAATATATACTATAATTTATATAACTAGTATTATAGTATATATATATATACAGTTTACTATATACGCTATATAGTATATATATATACTATAGTTTATATAGTAACTGTATAGTATATATATACTGTAATTTATATAGTAACTGTATAGTATATATATACTATACAGTAACTATATAGTATATATATACTATACAGTTTACTATATACGCTGTATAATATATATACTATAATTTATATAGTAACTATATAGTATATACATACTACACACTATATAGTATATATACTATACAGTTTACTCTATACGCTATATAGTATATATATATATACTATAATTTATATAGTAACTGTATAGTATATATATACTGTAATTTATATAGTAACTGTATAGTATATATACTATACAGTAACTATATAGTATATATATACTATACAGTTTACTACATACGCTGTATAATATATATACTATAATTTATATAGTAACTATATAGTATATACATACTACACACTATATAGTATATATACTATACAGTTTACTCTATACGCTATATAGTATATATATACTATAATTTATATAGTAACTGTATAGTATATATATACTGTAATTTATATAGTAACTGTACAGTATATATATATTATACAGTAACTATATAGTATATATATACTATACAGTTTACTATATACGCTGTATAATATATATACTATAATTTATATAGTAACTATATAGTATATACATACTATACACTATATAGTATATATACTATACAGTTTACTCTATACGCTATATAGTATATATATATATACTATAATTTATATAGTAACTATATAGTATATACATACTACACACTATATAGTATATATACTATACAGTTTACTCTATACGCTATATAGTATATATATACTATAATTTATATAGTAACTGTATAGTATATATATACTGTAATTTATATAGTAACTGTATAGTATATATATACTATACAGTAACTATATAGTATATATATACTATACAGTTTACTATATACGCTGTATAATATATATACTATAATTTATATAGTAACTATATAGTATATACATACTATACACTATATAGTATATATACTATACAGTTTACTCTATACGCTATATAGTATATATATATACTATAATTTATATATTTATATTTATATATACTTATATTTAATTTACACTATATAATATTATATATAATATATAATTATCATAATATTATAATGTTATATAATATTTCAAGAAGTAGGGAAATTGTTTCCTGACACACCACACCAAGAAACGTTACCAGAGGTATTTTCACTTTATTTAACAAAACCTCTACAGTGAAAGATAATCAATAATTTTAATTGTTAATAAAATAATACACTTGTTGAATGCTACACATTCTCTTGAGCCCTTTCAATCAATATATCAAATAATTCAAAAAACTTCAAGAAAATATATCAGAGCATACCGTCCACAATGCGTCAATATAAATATAAAATAAATATTGGTAAAAATCCAAAATACATAATAAATCGATTCTTGAACATTAACTGTAAAAAATATATGCCAACATTTAAGAATATTTTATCAATGTGAATTAAAGACGCGCACATACGCATTGTACAAAGTTTCCCTGTTGCTCCAAAAATGTGCGGGCCCTGGTGGGCACGTTGAGCGCGCCAAGTGCGGTACGCAATGCGTTATTAATCGGCGAAGCAGTCGAGCTGCGAGAATTCGCGTCGATTAGAATCTGCCGCTTTTGAAGGTGTTTCGAAGCCAGGATAAACGGAATCTGGGAGACAGAGTCAAAGTCTTCGGCTGCGATAGCGCGAGGATAATTGTAAGCCGTGCGAGACGTTGGCAAGGCGCGAGAGAGGCTTGAAATTAGCCGAGCCCCGTAAAGATCGAGCCCATCGAGGTAGTAACGTGCGGCGCGGCGCCGCATGGAAATTGGGCTGACTCGCATCCGTCTGCCAGGCGGATCTGACCGGCGGTAGGGGAGGTAGAGAGGGTGAAATCAGGTTAAAACGGCTGGTTCCCGAGGAAAATTAAATACCATCTATACCATCGCGGGGCAGGCGGAACACGGAAGGAACATTTTCGCGAATGAAATCTCGTTTCTTTTGAAGGGGCCACGGGGCCATTTCAATTACACGCGTTCAGCTTGGACAAATATTCCAGTAGTGGGTTCACTAGAGCGGAGAGCGACGAGTCGGGGTTCCCGCCGAGAGGAGAAGAGAAAAAGAGAGGAAAAAAGAAACGAGACTTTTTCCGTGTTTGGCCACAAAGGAATTTCATTCCATTCGGGCCGATCGCTCTTTCGAGGCTGAATGCCCAGGCAAGCGTGCACGTTTTCTCTTTCTCCCTCCTGTGTCCGCGTGCACGCACGATGCAACCATCGTTCGACGCGTGTACGCGCCTACAGCGTACGTCGTACACGTCGGACCGCCAGACACACGGGGGGGACCGAGGGTTGGTAATATACGCGCTCTCGCACGTACGCTGCATACAGGCTAACAAGTAGAGGGAAGTAGCAAATGGGAGGGGGGAGGGGGTTAGCGGATGGAACGAATAGAAGGCGGGTGAGGCAACGTAACGTTACGGCGCGCACAGTCCGGCCCGTTCTGTCGGGAGGGTCCCATTGAAACGTATTCTAGCGGCGAGGCGCGCATCGCATATTTTCCAGCCCCCTCCCTTCTCGAAAGGGTAGGTAGGCTAATCGAAACCGATGCGTGCGTGCGTGCGTGCATGCGTGCGTACGTGACGTCTCTACGACCGACCGCAAACACCCGGTCTGTATCTAAGCCGTAGGAATGCGGCGTAACGCGCAATTAGGCATACCTAGGACATCCACGCATCCCAGCTGGCTCAACATCGGCTTCGTGTTCAGTTGGCACATGTAGCAGCCTCGGTCGGCTTCCCGAAGCTGGCGAATGTGGAGCCGCGAGGTGGCCTCCTCCTCCTCCCTCGATCGGCTCTGATTCTTCGACTTGGCGTTCTCCAGCGTGACGAGAAATCGGGGCGAGTGGGTCACCGTTCGTTGCCCCATCGACAGTATCGTCTTATCCTCCACGCGGATCCATCCCACCTGAGACAGACCAACAACAACAACAACAACATCATCATCGTCGTCTTCAACAATGTTTTCTGATCGAAAGAAGAATGAACGCGATATATGCTCGCTGCGTTCAGCCACGGGACAAAGATAGGATCCATGCTGCTCCCTTTCCATCGAACTAATTGCGTTAACATTGCCGCCGACGGATCTGCGCGTCCGGTAACTCCGAATAACGGATAAACGCGCGCACCTGTACCGTCTCCTACATAAACGCAGTTAATTATATTGACGTTTCTATTCAAATACGCGCGTAACGTTATGCGGAACAGGCGCGCATAGATGGTTAAATAACTGGCGACAAAGCGGACAATCGGACCGATGGTGGAGAGATTCAACAACGTAAACGATAATTCCGTCAGATCCAAAAGGACACATTTGTCCAATACGCGTACAGAGATGATACTCTCTCTCTCTCGTTTACTCTTTTTGCGTTTCTTTCCTTTGTAGAAGCTCCGACTCGTACAAGCCGCAAGTGGCTGTGCGCCTAGCGTCGAAGTCTAGCGATATTCGATGTTAAGCAAACAGAGTGCGGAACACCGCTAGGATGGGTGACCGTCCAGCCTAGCGAATAGTTATAACAACAAGCGCCCTGGGGTAAAGGAGTCGCTGCCATCAGCCCCACTGGATGAGTCTTGGCAGCGACTCTGAGACGAAACGCACAACCTTATTATTACCCACATTCCGAACATCCATCATACATCTCTCCACCATCCTCGCCATAATTGTAAATAAAAATGTAAAAATATAGATAATAGGTAGATACAATTAGTACACTTCTTAAAACACTTCACCCTTTCCTTTCTTTTTTTTTTTTTTTTTTTTTTTTATCGCGTTGTTCAGATTTCGCGTCGAACCAGTGCCACAGCGATGCCCAATGTACAATGCGCGTGTCGTCGTCAATCGTATCGAAACTTCCTCTCCTTAGTTACAGCAGGAGGTAAAACTTGCGCCACTGCTCTCCCCCGTGTAACGCGATTAAAAAGTTGCTGAAAAAGACTCATTTCGTATATGAAAATATACGTTCGAATGGATTCGAAGCACAGTTTTGCATCGAGATAACAAGTTAATCGTGGAAAATAGTTATTTCTGTGAGCAGAATTGATCGTGTTACTTCAAAAAGAGATTCATTTCAATTACAAGGTAGATATTAATCGATTATAACGCAAGGCGGTCTTTTTTTTCGAAGACGATCGACGACGAGCGACGATTAAAGCGCAACATCCGAACAGCGATCATCGACCGCAGGGAACAGAGCGGAGGACAACCCTCGAGTCAATATTATATCGCGCGTAGAGCAGCCTTGTGTCTTGCCGTGTGTTTATGTGCGCCGACAGCCGATACGTATATCCACGAGCGATACGTGTTCGCACGTATGGCCGGTAGCAGTAATTGCTTTTAGGCGAGGAGCCCTCGCCTGAGCTCGAGCCAGCGTGCCATTGCCACCGCGGGAATCAACCTGACGAAAGGTTCAATTTAACGTCGTATCGCGTGCCCCTTTGCCCCTCCTCCCCTCCCCCCCTCACCCCCACCCGCCCCTTCGTACCTCACTCCCGCATCTCCTACGCGTTATCTATAACGCTGCACTTGGTAATTAATCCGAAGTGACTGTCGTGCACATCCCGTATGTCTACCTACCGCGCCTACCCGTATGCGTCGGGTTACACCATGTCATGCGACACCGACCATTCGTACGCGCTTACCTCGCTCCAGAAGGAACCCTGGCACATACCCCCAACGACGACGCTCGTACGAACTTGTACCCAACCAGTAGCGCGAGGCGTTAATACCTACGTGAAATTCCCTACTCGTCGTCTTACGTTTGCTCGTCTGTCGGTTTACGACGAATACGAGGCGTATCCACGTGTACACACCATAACTGGCCAGAGTCAGGAAATGGAATGGAATGACACGCCACGCAGGTCGAGAATTATTTTGTCGCAAAATTGCAGTATTTTCTTAGTCTTAAACACAAGCTCTATTCGTCTTCATTTGAAAAATAAGAATTATTTACAATATGTACATATATTCTTAGAAATTTTCTGCTTACTTTTATATTGTAATTATAATTTTCGTTTCACCAAAAAGTAACGATTTTTTTTTTTTTTTAAATACAGAGCGTTAATACAACGTTTAGGTTAGACTGGCCAGACTATCGAGTTTGGTCCTCAACCTCTTGCGCTGGCAACTGATTGCGGACCATAACGGGTGGCCGAACCGTATACAATAATTCGTCGCATTCTTTTCTTTTCGAACTCGTCGGATAGAAATTATTAAGAAGTAATAAACTTATCATTTGTTTTGCCTGGATTACATTTAAATATAAGATACAATATACTAAATACGGCTGAAAATTGTATATGGTTCGGTCACTCGTTATGGTCCGCAATCAGTTGCCAGCGCAAGAAGTTAACCTCTTACGTGGCGCTAAAATGACGTGCCACGCACGTCGAGAATTTTTTATCCGAAAATTGCAACATGTTCTCAGTTTTAAGTACATTTAAATGTAACCCAGGCAAAACAAATAATAAATTTATTACTTCTTAGTAATTTCTATCTCAGTAATATCATACTGACGAGTTCAAAAGGAAAAGAAAGCGACGAGTTACTGTATACGGTTCGGTCACTCGTTATGGTCCGCAATCAGTTGCCAGCGCAAGAGGTTAAGGACCAAACTCGATGGTCTGGCAGGCAAACTTAACCTAAACACGGTATTAACACTCTGTATTCTAAAATAAAATCGTTACTTTTTGGTGAAACGTTAGATTGTAATTCCAATATAAAGGTGTGCAGAAAATTTCTAAGAATATGTGTACATGTTATAAATAATTCTTATTTTTCAAACGAAAACGAATAAAACTTGTGATTAAGATACGATATACTGTACTAAGCAAGGCTGAAAATTGTATACGGTTCGGTCACTCGTTATGGTCCGCAATCAGTTGCCAGCGCAAAAGGTTAAGAACCAAACTCGATAGTTTGGCAGGCCAACCTAACCTAAACACCGTATTAACACTCTGTATTCTAAAAAAAATTGTTTCTTTTTGGTGAAACGTTAGAAAATTATAATTACAATATAAAGGTAAGCAGGAAATTTCTAAGAATATATGTACATGTTATAAATAGTTCTTATTTTTCAAATGAAAACGAATAAAGCTTCTCATTAAGATACAATATACTCTACTAAATATATGGCTATAAAACTGAAAATTATACATGGTTCGGTCACTCGTTATGGTCCGCAAGAAGTTAACCTCTTACGTAGCGCTGGAATGACGTGCCACGCACGTCGAGAACTTTTTGTCCCAAAATTGCAGTATTTTCTTAATTTTAGTATATTTAAACCTAAGCCAGACGAAACAAGTAATAGATTTATTATTTCTTAGTATTTTCTATCCAATGATATCATACCGACGTGGTCAAAAAGAAAACGACGAATTATTTGTCGTATACGGTTTGGTCACTCGTTATGGTCCGCGAACCAGTTGCCAGTGCAAGGATGTATTCTGCGAATTTCAGTCCCAATTTCTGTGAAAATAAACAACGGACGCTCACGTCGAATCCAAAGAATGGTCAGTTATGTGGACACTACACCATACTTCGCGCCGACCGATCGTCCTTTGGTTACTCGAGGCAAGGAACGAGCGAGAGGAGTGCCACGAGTCGATTCATCGTCGCTGCTTTCAGCGGCAATTACGAGTCTAATTAGGTAGCTCGGCGGCGGACCAACGTTCCTAGAAACACCTCTGGCGAAAACGTAGCGGACGAGCCTTTGTCGGAGATAACCCACGAGCCGAGGAGATTCGAGAAGATTGTCGTCGTGCTTTTGGCCAGTAGCTACCTTTGGAGGAAAGAACGAAGGAGAAAAGGTGATCGGTCCCGTTTGAATTCCTTCCTTCTCCTTATCGAGGACAATCGATAATGTCTTAAGTACTTTGTCACCGGGGAACAACAGTTTGTCCCGCGCGGGAACGGGAATGGAAACGGGAACTATTACGTCGCCCACGGCGGAGTCGTTACCTCGACGACGAGGACAGCGATTCGTTCGATTCGCTGTTTCCAGGAGAGACGTCCCACCGAACGAAGAAGCAGACTTCTTGTCTGAGGAAATGCTGCTGCTTTCCGTGAACGTTTCCATTGTTACGTTCTATAATTAAAAATTCTACTATACAGAATTTCATACAGAAATTTTGTTCGAACAGGACGAGAACTCCTTTTTTGTTTTTGGTGCAGGTTTAAAGTCGCATCGACATCGAGGTCATCAGCGACTGGGTACTTACATCTTGTAGTATAGATTTATGTCCATCAAGTATCGGAGTGTTCTCTTCAGATGATTTTCGGAAGTCAAGACCAAGATGAAATCTTCTCTGCTGAAGATAGGTGTTTTGGTTTGTCCTGTTCTTAAAAGCCTCAAGTATAATTCCTTTTTTTTTTGGTTAATCTGCTGAAAGGAATTTCTTCGTCCGATTTGACATCGTTCGTTCATCCTCGATATTGGTTTTTACATAGTGTGTAAGTTTTTGATATGAGACAGGGGTCTGTGTCTTATTGATGTACAGACTGTTGCAATACTTACTAAAAACTAATTGTAACAACTCCATTTTGCCTTAATATACAATCCTTGCCAAGTACTTCAGAACGACTAATTCCTCAACAACTTATCGAGAATCGTTCGAACAGAGGAGAGCATCTGCTTTTTCACCCGTCTCGAGGAGAGAAACCGCGAGATTTCTTTGAAAAATGCATGTCCTCCGAGTTACGAAATTCCCCCGGGTTGTCAGAAGGAGGGGGGGGTGGGGCACGCTCGGGGCTGTGGTACCCCTGCGGTGTAATATTTCGAGAGACCCTGGGCCACGAATCTACGTTAGCGCTAAGAGATTGCTCCCCATACCCCTTTTCCTAGGCCAACCACCTCCGTCCCTTTTCCTCTTCCGTTCCATTGTAATCATGGAAACAATCATTCTTCGCTCTCCTTCCTTCCGACGCTTCTTCGTTCTAACCTCGACTCTCTCTCCCTCCCTCCCTTTTCATTCCTCCCCTCTCATCCCTCCGTCCATCTCCCAAAACTCGGTCCGTGCGCGCCATCCACTCCCCCCCCCTCTCCATTTATCTATCTATCTATCTATCTATCTATCCATCTGTCTATCTATATCCGTTCATCTTTCTCGTTCTCTTTTCCAGTGATGCCAGCCGCGGATTTCGGTGGCTAAAACCTCTGTCTTCGTTCGGCGGAGAGAGCAAGGTGGCGTGCGGTTCCGGTTGCCAGTGGTGGTGGTGGTGGTGGTGGTGGTGGTGGAGCTACCCTTTCGCTCGCCTCCGCAGCAATCACCGATTTGTCTGAATAAGCCCCGGGCAAGTATATGCTCATGCTTACCCCGGGGAAACACCACTCCGGCCAACTCACACCCCCGTCCCGTCCCGTCTCGCTCGCCGCCCCCGTCCCCGTCGCCCTCAACAGCAACCACCGCCTCTCTCTCTCCACCTCCTCCACCCCCAGTATTCGCTCCCTCTCTTCATTCCGCTTGCCGTTTCCCACACCGTTGATCGGCCTGGCAGCGACTCCGTACCCGAAAATACTCCGGTTCATCGATGCTTGATGGGAACCAGCCTCCGGAGAGGAGAAGAGGTTCCAGCCGATGAAGGAGGAGGAGGAGGAGGAGGAGCGCAGAGTTGCCAAAGTCGTCGACGAGGCTCCGGGTGTTAATCAGAAATGGGAACGTCGCGGATGGAGCGAGGCGGTAAGTGAATCCACGCGAAACGATCACCGTCTCGGCGTGCATATCGCGGCGGAAGGATATCCGGCGAGGCAGTCGAGGAAATCGGCCGTGGACGCGCGATCAATCCCTCGAAAGTGGGTAATATCGCGGGCAGAGGCCCACGTCTGTTGCGAGGAATTCCGTGCGCGGGGAGCGAACAAAGGAAAAATCGAATACTTGCGGTGCCGCGACGGTGGAGCTTGGTAATTGAATGAAAAACAAGGAAAAAAGAATGAGAGAGAGAGAGAGAGAGGAAAGAAACGAAGGGAGAGCATCGTTGAAGGCTCTACTTTGGCCCGGAATCATCCGGAGATATATCCCGGGATATAAAGGGACAGCCAGTCCCGGTCCAAGTGAAAGTTCCGTGTCCGTGAATGAACGGAGGAACCGAGTCGATCGTTCCTCGGTTCCGCGGTTCTTTCATAACCGTGAAAGCCCGATTCGTGCAAAACGACGACGAGTCAACCGGCGGCAATTAAACTTCCAAGCGTCTTCCAAGCGGCTCCGCTCCGGAGATCAACCCCCCTCCCCCCCCCCGAGTTTCTACCGAATATCGCGCGATTCTTCACCCAGCTTTTCCTATGGTAATTTATTTTATTTAAGCGGCGAACGTCCCGCCGTAGCATTCGTCATCGTCGAGATCGTCGTGGAAATTGAATATCGACGCTATAATACGAATTCGCGTCGAATTCGCGACGCTACACTGATAGATACCGCGAATGTATTTAAAACGCGATGTCGTTTGATTCCACGCACGTCGAGAAATATTTTCGCTCAGCATTGTTGCAATATTTTCTCAGTTTTAAGTGTATTTAAATTGCCAATATCGTACCGACGAGTTCAAAAGGGAATGGAAGCGACGAATCATTGTGTACGGCTCGGTCGCTCGTTATGGTCCGCGAACCGGTTTCAAATCAAATTTTAGACGAGCAACCTGGAGATACTCTTCGTACTTGCATGTATCAAACCAGATATCGACGAACTGGTTTGTCTGAAAAAAATAAAAAACAAGCTCAGCGTTCTCGTTAAAAATTTTCATACTTTCTTTAATTAATATAAATATGCTTCTCTAATCAATGTATCGGCTCACTGTTGTTTTAACATTCTCACGAACGATGTGGGTTACGTTGAACTGACGAGAAAACATGTAGACTATGTGCGGCTATCAATAAATTTTTGTTGACCAATGATCCACGGGACTGAGATTAGGATTATGTGACGGATGCAGTAACCATTCTTTAACAATTTTAGCCGAATGTTTGGCGTTTGGAATTCGTTATCTCGTTGAAAGCTAGGATAATCTAATTTAGAGTAATACCACACTTTCTTTCCAGTTTTCCACCGAAATTTTCAATCTCACCTTATCTGAAATCCCATCAATAAAAATAAGATCTCCCATGCAGTCCTGATCCTCCACTATATTTTGCCATAGACCGTATATCCTTTGGATTTTGGATTCTGTATTTTTTTCCCCTCCAGACAGTTTTCACGAGCGTCACTGTTGCAAATCGTCAAAAATTCCTTTCGTACCCCAGAGAGAATTATCTTTGTACAATATAATAAATTCTTTGGCACACTTTGAACCTAAAACTTTATTCCATTCGCTAGCCAATGGTCGTTTTCTTGTGAAACTCGTGCATTTCAATCGTTAAATCTCTCAGTGATCTACATTATTCCAAATGCATTTGAAATTGTTAAATTATATTGTGGTCTTAGAAGTAAACGAATCTTTCTCTCTCTCTCTCTCTCTCCCTCTCTGTTAATTTCTTCAATCGTCCAGTACTCTCTATACTTTCTGATACAACAAATTGTACGTATGCTTGCGTTTATACAAGTTTCGAAATTTCCTTTACAGATTTTCTCTTCCTTGTACCATTTTATCATTACTTCTCTTTCTACCTTTTTTGCGTCCTCATTTTACGAGCTACTTGATTTCACAAGGATTGTAACGCAAATACCACGCTGCCCTTGCATCAGACTGATTGCGTATAAAATGTGTAATCCTTGTTCACGTTCTCCGGTCTCACTGGAATTATAGTCAACACAAAGGATTTCCGATACTTTTGCGACCCATGATTTTATATTTATAATATTTATAATCAAATCATTATACATAAATATATAAATATTTGTAATACATTATATATATATTATATTATTACATTATTTATGTGTATATATATATAATAACATTATATATAAATATAATTATTTACAGTATATGTAAATATATTAATATATATATACATATATATATATATGTTAAATATATATAACCCAATATATAAAAATATATTATAACAAAATCATTCTACGTCAGATGTTGTTTAATAAAATTAATATACATAACACATTTAAAAATATCTATTGCTCTGGCGTTCATTTCCACTATGTAAATTTTAAATACTTTCGTGGACCAGTGTACGTACGATAAACATGCATGTACGTATTCGTCCTTGCGAGCGTCGCTCTCTGCGTTCTAAACGTCCGTTTATTCTTCGCGTTCGTCATCTTCGCATCGAAATTCGAATGATTAGCTCGAACGACGCGTCAACCGACGCTCGAACGTGAGCAACATGCTCAGCGATAATCATTTCAACTTTGCCTGGTGAAAATCTCTCGACGCCAAACGCTTAGGGACAATCTCTTCTCTTGTCTTCTCTTCTTTCTTCTCTCTCTCTCTCTCACTTTTCTTCTTTCCGTTTTTTACCAAACGCGACGTCAAGGATTTAGACGCGATCTGTCACCTTTCGGCTCTCGTCGAGTCCACCAAATCGATTCCATCGGCCTGCACGTCGTATCTTTTGCCTTTTTACGAGCTTTTTATGCGCGAGCGTATAGACGGCGAGAGGATTTCACCGGCAATAAATAAGGGAATAAAGAACGATTCCGATTACAATCACGTCCGCGAAATGGCCGACCCTCGATCTCACCGTTTCTTCGTTCTCTTCTTCATCTCTGTTCCCTTTTTTTCTCTTTTCTTTATCTCTGTTGAGGACACTCACGACTGGCGTCGGTCGCGCACCTTTGCTGGCTATATCCCTTAGGGGGGTATATCGAAGGACCATCCGCTGTTGCGTTCAACTGCTCTGGTCATGTTGCGCTTTATTCTTCATTTTGCAACAAGCCTGACGGCTTCTAGATTCAGGAAGCTTGGCTTGTCTAAATCTAGGGCTCCTCAAAGTCCATGCAAGGTCGCGTAACTAAATTTGAGGGTCGCAGAAATTTTAGCAAAACTAAAAAGTTGGTACGAATATTTGGCTTTGTCTTTAATACGTGGTAAAATTATATTCGCACGTATACCATCGAATTGTTTTCGAACAAACTTTCTTTACGATTTATTCTCAGCAAATGTTTCAATTCGTATTCGTAGCTTATGTATACCTCTGTACTCAGAGTCGCGAAAATATTTACTCGGATGAAGAGGGTCGCCAAGTGGAAAAGTTTGAGAAGCCACGGTCTAAATGACTAAGGTACTGACGACTGACACGAGCTCGACAGATACACTTGGCCGAATATCGACTGATGTCTGACGATTAGGCTCTTGATTTGATTTGTTCATATCTGACTGTTCCACCTTCTGTTCCGACGTGATCTCTTTTCTTCCTATTTTACCTTAGCCGATCTTTTTTTTCTTTTGCAGTACCTGGGACTGTGTTACTCTTTTATCTACATATAAAAACAATTGGTTGTTTAGTTATTGTTAAAGTTTGTTCTAGGTGGTTACTTGCTGTTTGGATTTCAGAACCTCTCTTGTTTGCATAACGAATGATGGTGTACGAATGCTGATTGCGCTTTGGCTCCTTTTTTTCCTAATTTACCAGAGTTGATCTAAACAAGGTTTCGATATCATGTCCTCAAGGTCGTGCGTCACCCTTTCCAAAAAACTCTGAAAAATTGTGGAGCGAGGGATGTGTCAAGACCAATCAGAAAGTATGGGGGAAGTTTCCAAAACGTCTCATTGCCACCCATGAGAATGATTCAGTCGAGTGGGACGACAGTTTTGGGAAACGGTTCCATCCTCTTCTAAAAACTGTCCCATTGCTCGCGCGATACTTTGGACACGCACGCGTTTACGACGTGGCAACCTCATGAGGCGGAAGACCTCGTCGCACTCGAGACTGATTAAATTTATCGGGCGCCTAGCTTGGAGTTTTCCAACTGGCCCATACCTACGAGTTCCACGCACGAATGTTTCAGAAGTCCCTAACACGACACGTTGGGTTTGAAACACATCCACGTCGCAAGTGTTACGTACCGTTGGCCTCAACACGAATTTCCCTCGCGCGGCGACGACGAATGACAACGAGGCGCGGCCCAAGGCCCAAGTTGGCTCTGCGACGAGAGCGCGCAGCCACCGGACACCGAGAACAAGCCCCGACAAACTTTTTCGCCGATATCCGCGTTAACTTTCGCCGATTATCGAGAAAACGTAGCGCATTTCCAACTACGGGTTTATCGGTTATGAGATTCGATCGTACCCGACTTTGAACACACAAGGTGTGCCGGTTTCGCCTCTACACCTCGCCGTTTATTAAACGTCGACGAAAGAGACAGAGAGAGAGAGAGAGAGAGAGAATGTTTAAATACACGTTTAATTAATGTTCGCAGAATCCGAGGCCTATACTACGCACAAATGTTTTAAAAGTTCCTAATACGACACGCTGGGGTTTAAAGCACGTTCAACGTCACAAGTGTTTCGTTACCGCCGGTCTTGACAATTCTCGATGGAGAAATCGTCGCGTCACTGGCCACGTCGCGAGAGAGACAAAATAGCATCGTGCCTCGTTCGCAACGGTCCAATTTATCGCGACTCGAACGAATACATACTTATTACGTTGGACAAACATGGTTATCGGCTCGCCTGATTGTCGTTTCACCATCTGCTCGCGGAACTTGTCTCCAAGTTTCCTCGACGTCCATGACGCGTATTACGCTTCACGTTCCTCGCAATAGCGTACAATAGCGCGACACGCACGAACACACACACAAAACGTTCTCGCGTCGGTGAGAAAAAAAGAGAAGAAGAAAGAAAGAAAGAAACGTCCGCGGAAGGATGTTTCGGACTGTTGCTTTTGCGAATAGAGGACGGCGGGGCACGTGAAAACGGAGAGAAAATGTCCTCTCGTCCAAACGTCCGATAAAATTTCAAAAGCCATAAATCTTCCAGTCTGGTCAGACGTCTTTCCCGCTGGGCGAGCCGCGCGTGACAGAGAGAGAGAGAGAGAGAGAGAGAGAGTCGCTTTGAAGTGTCGGGCTCGTTTGAAACACTTCGTGGTTGTGAGTGACGATCATCGGCGTGCTCGCGGTTCTGGGTCTCCGTCTTCTCAGTTCTCAGAGGGGACGCGTCTCCTCCCATTTTTGTTCTCCTTGATCCGAGTTTGTTCTCTTTCAAAGAGCCGGAAAGAGAGAGAAAGAGAGAGAACGGCTGCGAGAGTCTCGCCTTGAAACATCGTATCGCATATGATACGAAAGAGTGCACCAGATGATCGGTTAACGAACATAATCCGTTCAAAGACAATGTTCGCCATCCGAATTTTCATTATTAACCATCGGCGATCATACTGTACAGCGTCGCGTTATAAACTCAGGTGTTCGTTAACCGATTTTAATATGGCAGAACGGTGCTTTGAATTTAAACTTCAAACGTTTATATTTTTTATTAAAAATTGAACAGCATGAAATATATATTTATATTTCACGATTCAAATTCTACGTAATTTAATTTCATTTCATGATTTTATTACATTCCTTGTAATTTCACATTCCATTACAATTATTTCATCGACACTGTCTTTTTTTATTTTAGATTCGATATTAAATAAATATTTGAATTCAATATTATTAAAAAATCATACAATTGAAATTATTTCAACACCTATGTTAATCTGTTATCCGTCATTAAAGATCTCGTACTCTACTGATGAAATGTTTAATTCTTAGTTTTCAATTAAAGTCGGTCGTTAACCAACTGACTGCGGACCATAACGAGTGACCGAACCGTATACAACAATTCGTCGCTTTCCTTTTGAACTCGTCGGTACGATATCATTAGATAGAAATTATTGAGAAGTATAAGAATAAATTTATTATCTATTTTGCCCGGGTTACACTTAAATATACTTAAAACTGAGAAAATATTGCAATTTTGGGGCAAATATTCTCGACGTCATTCCAGCGCAAGAGGTTAACTGATTGCGGACCATAACGAGTGGCCAAACCGTGTACAATAATTTGTCGCTTTCCTTTTGTACTCGTCGGTACGATATCACTAGATAGAAATTATTGAGAAGTATAAGAATAAATTTATTATCTATTTTGCCCGGGTTACACTTAAATATACTTAAAACTGAGAAAATATGCAATTTTGGGGCAAATATTCTCGACGTCATTCCAGCGCAAGAGGTTAACTGATTGCGGACCATAACGAGTGACCAAACTATATACAACAATTCGCCGCTTTCCTTTTGAATTTGTCGACACGATATCACTAGATAGAAATTATTGAGAAGTATAAGAATAAATTTATTATCTATTTTGCCCGGATTACACTTAAATATACTTAAAACTGAGAAAATATTGCAATTTTGGGGCAAATATTCTCGACGTCATTCCAGCGCAAGAGGTTAACTGATTGCGGACCATAACGAGTGGCCAAACCGTATACAACAATTTGTCGCTTTCCTTTTGTACTCGTCGGTACGATATCACTAGATAGAAATTATTGAGAGGTATAAGAATAAATTTATTATCTATTTTGCCCGGGTTACACTTAAATATACTTAAAACTGAGAAAATATTGCAATTTTGGGGCAAATATTCTCGACGTCATTCCAGCGCAAGAGGTTAACTGATTGCGGACCATAACGAGTGACCAAACCGTATACAACAATTCGTCGCTTTCCTTTTGAACTCGTCGACATGCGTCATTCCAGCGCAAGAGGTCAATTTGTCATTCATCAGTAAAGAGTTTATATTTTACTGATAGAATATAAGAGTTTATATGTCAATGATATTGATCTTACGAATGTCCAGAATTTAACAGTTACAAAATCAATTGATCTGGTCTTTGAAAACGCTACTGCCGGCCGACCCAGAGTGTGAAACGGAGCAACGTGCAACCTCGATCGATTTTATTCCTGCAAATCCCCCCTTTATTTCGCCGCCGCGTGCCCCGGAATACAAATTTCAAGCGCGACGAATTCCGAATTCGGGCTCTTTCCACACGCGACGAGATCTCTCTCTCTCTCTCTCTCTCTCTCTCTCTCTCTCTCTCTGCCACTTAATTTCAACCGGACTGATCGTCGGCTCTTCCCTCTGGTTTCCCAAGCTGCTACCTCCCACCACCGCCGGTGAAAATACCACGGGGCAAAAATTTCTTTGGCGAGTGGCGGAAGAAGCGCGGCCCACGGCAAATCCGCGTTATATATTCATGACCCCGGTTAACCGGGGTTTAGCGGCTGGAAGCTGCAACGCGGAGGAGGAAAAGAGGGAACGTTCCTGCGGGGGAAGAATAGCGGCGCCTTAAATTCGCGCGCGTTAGCACAACAATGGATCAAAGAAATTTTCTCGCGGGAGAGAAAGCGCGCGAGAGGGCTCGCGCGTGCAAAGTTTTGATCGGGGTCGTGACGCGTTCTCGCTCGAGGGGGAGGAGGAAACTTGCCGGCGCGTTCCTACGAATTGAATTTCTTCGAGGTAACCGCGACTACGCGCCGCCACGAGCTTTTATGCCGAGTCGCGATCCGCTCTTTGTCCTCCGATTCCGCGAGTTTTGTTTGTTCGTTTGTTGCGTGTGTCAGAAAAAAATAAATGTGCAACAGTTCGTTATTATCAAAAGGGTGAACAGCTATTTTATTCAAGACAACGAGTACATGCTTTTATACAGGGTGAGTCTCGTAACGTGACGACGTCGAATAACTCGTAAAATATTTGTTGTACGAAAAAATGTCTCAGATAGAAGTTGCATGGCTTCCAGGAGGACATATAGTACTGCAATCAGTTTTATGTTATTTTGCTTTTTTATCAAGATATGAAAGTCACTCTCAATCTTTTAAATAGGATAGTCGATATTTCTTCCCGAATTCGGATAAAACGTCGAATTCTACGTAAAAAGAGTGTTACACCAAATAGTGTCTGAAATACATAGTTACTGAGATATTAGCAAAAATATTTTTTTACATTGTACTAGAAAAGACCGTTAATCTCAGCAATCATGCAACTTCTATCTGAAACATTTTTTCTTACAACAAATATTTCATTTGACGTCGTCACGTTACGAGACTCACCCCGCATAATCGTATAGCTACGATTGTAAAAATGTTGGTTCGAGGCGCACGAAAATGAAGTTCCGGCACAGTCACCGGAATGATACTTAATACTTGATAATACTCGGATATTATTGGGCCACTATTATTGAGCAGCTATTCTCGAAACAAAGTTCGAGGCAGATTTCCTTCCCCGGAAAGCCTCGTTGAAAGAGCTCGAGAAGGTATTATACGAAGAATGGCACAATATCCCATTAAATATCATTCACGATTTGGATGGACTTGCATTCCGAGAGGAATTCAACGAAGGCCAACGGCGGTCAGGTTATTAGCGAAGGGATGTTCCAAGTAAACGAGGTGTTTCCATTATTTTCCAACGCGTAATAATGAAAAATGGTCGATGGCTCGAACTGTTGTAACATTGTTAAAAGAGAATCTAATCAATCTCAATTTGAAGCGTCTAAGTGGAGTTTCTACATTGGCTGCCCTAAGCTTCATTTTGGCCAAAGATATTTTTACACGATGCGAGAAAATAAGAGTACCTCTGTTCTCGAAAATTCTTATCCAAACTCGATCCACCGTCGTTTTGAAAATTGAAATTTCCTCTTTATCGCTTGGAACTTGTCGTACGACTTTTTCCTTCGCCATTTCATTCAAACTTGGAACGTTAGGATTCGATGGCAAAATGTTGCGATTTATTGAATTTTTATCTTTCGACCCTTTGACGTTCGAAGTGCAATAAAATGACCAAAAAAAAAAAAAAAAAAATATCGTATGGCAAATTTTAGTGGGCCGATGTAGAGGTGAAACTTCAATCTTCAAAACCGCGGATTGGATTCAATCATAAATAAAATTTTTCACTGTTTTCACGTACGTGTGAATTTTTACAATTTTTTTTTTTTTTTTTTTTTTTTTGAACAACATTTTCCCATTTGCCACGCGGCGTTAAAATACCTTTGAAAAAAGAAACAAATTCGAGGAAAACAGAAACTTTGGAAACTTTTTAAATTACGAGACTGACTGTATAAGTAGATCGATGGCGTGATCTTTTCTAACGAGGTTGTAACAATTGAAAGGAATCTCAATAGTTTTTCATTGAAATCAATTGCGGTGAAAAACTGACTCGCCGAGAACAATTGACACTTGTCGGGACAGTGATGGTCAACAAGTTCATAAAATTTTTTTCAAAAAGGCAAAACAACCCACGAGACAGTACACGTTTCGCCCTTTTTGCATTCTCTTGCGCGAACGCTCGATGAAATAATATTAACGTTAAAAATCACTATACGTGCGGCACGGCGACGTGTCTGTATGCGTTTAGTTAACGCAAGCGCGCGTGCATTTTTCACAAAAAGTGTACGTATAGTCGTCGGACAAGTAGGGGAACAGTCGCCCCTCCAAAGAGAAAAATGAGCAGACAATTTTTGTCTAACGTTTACAGCCATCTTGTCGCGTAATCTCTTTCTTTTCTACCGAGCGAACAACGCTTTTTAACTCGTCGATGAGCTTGTTTGTTCACCCATCTGTGCGTCGACAACTCGCTACACCGTTCTTTCTTCATTTCCAGTAATTTTTTTCGTTCGCCGACGACGAAACGTAACGAGAGAAATATCTTGAATTATATTTCACTGTCGACGACAGAGACGTGGTAAATACGAAATAACGTATTCGATAAATACAGTGTGTTGAACCACTTATGCTGGCAATTGATTGCGGACCATAACGAGCGACCAAACCGTACACAATAATTCGTCGCTTCCTTTTCGAAATCGTCGGCATATCATTGGATAGAAATTATTAAGAAGTAATATACTTATCATTCGTTTTGCCTGGGTTACATTTAAATATAATATATAAATAATATTAATAATAATAATGATACTATAATATAATATAATACTATATAAGTAATACTATATAATGTAATATATAATACTATATAAATAATACTGTAATACTAATATAAAATATTTAAAACTAAGAAAATATTGCAATTGCGGACAAAAAATTGTCGAGGTGCGTAGCACGTCATTCCAGCGCGAGAGGTTAACTGATTGCGGACCATAACGAGTGACCAAACCGTATACAACAATTCATCGCTTTCCTTTTGAACTCGTCAGCACGATATCACTGGATAGTAATTATTGAGAAGTAGTAAATTTATTATTTGTTTTGCCTGTGTATTTGATTATACTTGAGTATATTTAAAACTGAGAGAATGTTGCAATTGTGGGACAAAAAATTCTCGACGTGCAACGCAAGAGGTTAATAAGAACGTAGACGCCATTTCTCTGAAAAAAAATTCTTTTTATAAAAGCTTTTGCACAGAATTTAAAGCACTATCTGCTACGATACTAAATATATAACTTTGAATATTTATGCGAATGGATCGCCATTTTTACTTTAGCTCGTTTTTCGACGTAATTTTTTTAATCTTCTGTTCACCTCATTCCACGAATGCTCTACAGAATTGAGGTTAGGATCTCATGGTGGGGCAGTAACCATTCTTTAACAATTTTAGTCGAATACTTCGGATCGTTGTCTCGTTGAGAGCTAGGATAATCTAATTTATTCACACGTTCTTTCGAGTTTTCCTTCGAAATTTTCCAATATCTCGTTTTATTTAAAATCCCGCCAATATTTTTTTTCAGAGAAATGGTGTCCATTGTTCTTATTAACATATTCTGTGACCGATTTTTACTTTCTGTTTAGGTTAGGTTTAAGTTAGGTTAGATATCCCATGCTATTACGATTGATAATTTTGCTTCTGAAGTATATCTTACAATTCTCATAATAGTGCAAAAATTATTAAGAAAAGTGTCTAGAGTTTGAGATGCATTGCGAAGCAAAGCGATAAATTTAATTTTAACAAACAATTCTTGAATGATATCAAAATTAATTAGAAATAAAACATTTTGCTCCAAATATTTTTTTATATTACTGTTTATGTACTAAATAACGATAATTTGTTATATAAATTATATGTACTATACCTGGAATCCTTATTATATAAATATAGTACTATACAATAATACAATATTATACAATACTATACAATAATAACAAATACAATACTACACAATAATAATACTGAGTTGAATTGATTTTAACAGGCAGTCGGGAAAAAATGATCCTCCACGATAGGACAAACGTGGTATAGATCGTTATCAAGTCAATATGTCAATACACGCTACATGACCTTACAACAAATTTAAAAAAAAAATTCCTCCTCGTTTTACAATGAAAATGCCAAATTTGCTGCTTGAACCAACTAGTGAAAGTCCACTGTAGGGAATATAGCTGTAACCACACGTGGCACAGTACGTGTTAAACGCAAAGTAGCAGATCGAAGCGTAAACCTATCCCCCCTTGGCAAATGGACGCTAGTCGCGTTCTCGCAACGTATAAAAACACAGCGCGCGGGAACGCGCGTGGGGGTGAGGGGACAAATAAGTCGCGCGTGGAACAGAATAGAATAGAATGGGAATCGATAGGTGTTAGTTGGCGTGGAGGGTGGAGAGGCATCTCGTCGGCCATGGTAAACGACGGAGCGCGAGCACCCAGCATCCAAGGGATGGGGTTAAGGGCCACGGGCAAATGGTACAGGCTCGTTTGGTCGAAGGGTAACGGCGGCTATGGTTCCAGAACGGCAGTTCCGCAGAATGGATTCGCGTGAATACAAATCTGCGGTTGTCGAGTATTATTCGGTAGTTGGTGTACCAGGGTCGTCGGTGTCCGCGCGCGTGGTCGCGCCGCGTAGATGGAACCGACCCGTTAAAAGCGTAACCCTCCGCCCCGCCCCCTCTGAAAATAATGTAAAATAACAGGGACGCGACGCGACGCGATGCGACGCGACGCGGATCCTAACGCGCGCGCACGTTAACGGACGTAAACGGGGTTTTAACGCGCGTCGAAAGTTCGCTGGGGAAATTTCTTCGCTAAGAGCGGGATGAAAAAAAAAAAAATGGAAAGGGAAGGGAAAAAAAAAAAGGAAAACAACGCGAGCCCGTTCAGCTCGATGTTTAGTTTCTAATTACTCGGCCGTTCGAGCGACGTTTGCCACCGTGAGACGAAAGAGGTGAAGAAGAAAAAAGAAAAGAAAAAGAAAGAAAGATTCGATGGCGAGGGAACGAAGATCTAGGCGGTAGACTTTAAAAATTATCAAATCCCTTTCTAATTACACGACGAATGGGAAGTCTTTCTTCCGTGGTGGGTTTTGCCAACGCGTGTAAGTAACGCGAGTGAAACATCTCGGAACGCGAACTTTGTGTTGTTAAAAGAGAAGATGGAAATGCTCAGTTGAAATGAAACTGGACAGGGAAACAATGGAAACAACAGAAACGAGTTTGATAATTGTTTGACACTCGGCACGATCTCCTTCGCCGTTTAATAATGGCAGACGTTCTTCGAGGCAAAGATTTGCATTGATGTTTCTTAATGATCTTCTGGCTCGGTTCTTCAATATATTTCTTTTGCGAATTATGCTAATTATTCTTTCATTCCCCCTCCCCCCAACAATTTTTTATAATATTCAAGCTTGGAGGCTTGGCTGGCCATTTTAAAACGAACTTTTTTTCTTTTGACAATGTGTTATCGTAATTCCAGTGTTTAAGTCCGGCCATTCTGAATCACGAATTTTTTTTGTTTTTTTTTTTTTTTTTTTTTTCTTTTGCGATTATTACGTGGAAAAATGTACTTATTTTATATCGATAATATTCGAGTCGCGTACGTGTTATTTTGTTCGTCAATCGTTTTAATAGACTTTTTACCATTTAGTTTTCCTGAAATAAATTGTATCTCCATCTTATCTCAATAACCAATACCTCGCCAAATCGTTATATCGCACGAATCGACGACTCGGAAGTTATTTCTTCCGTAAATCATGATCTCAAGTCTAAATCCAATCTTTTTTCACCGGTAAATACGTCTTCGCTGTTTCTTATATAACGAAAAAAGGAGCACAAACTTGTGAACGCCTCTGGCGTTCGAAGGGAACAATTTTGAAAATCATGTGAAAAAAACAATTTTCAAAACATAATAGAAGAAAAATCATCGTTCGAGCTTAGATTTAATTGAAAATTAATGAAATTAGTCTCTTTCGTTCGTACACTTTGTCAAAAAAAAAAAAAAAAAAGAAGTAACTTTTGGCCCACCCTGTACATACTTGCACTATATTTCATACACAATGTAAGAGAATACAGAGCGTGTTATCTCTTCGTCGCCGCTGGAAAATATTCGTTGCGTGCGACGTATTAAACGATAAATTCGCGCGTTCTCGAGGAACGGGACGTTTTTTAATATCTCAGTTCTCAGTTCTCCCAGTTTGTTGACACGGTGGAGAGCGACACGACGCTCCCGCTGTTTGTCAACGTCGGGTTTCCCCCGATTGATATATATATATATACATAAACTAGAGACCAAAAGACCCTAAAACTTGGAAGCCGATTAATAGGTTGGGTGCAGCGAGGGATGAAATGCGCCGCGTCTTATTTTACGTCGCGGTTTTGCGAAACAGCCCCGGGGGCAGCCGGCGGAATCGGCCAATTCCCCGCTTATAAAACGTTCATAAACGGTCCCGCGGTGAAAATGTGCAGCGCCGCCGCGCTGCATTCGCGGCAATTTCCCTCCTTGTTGCGAGATCCCCCCACCCCCAGCCGCCTCCGTGGTGACAAATCGGCTTGAAATTTCCACCGCGCTCTCTCTCCTTCGCCGAGTCCGGTATTAATTTCATCAGGGCGGCGCGCCCCGCTTTCGTCCTCGTCGTTTTCTCCCTGGTTTTTATCGGTAGACTTGCGCTCAGCCACCCACCCCTTCGCCAGTAAATAAACTTTCGAAAATTTCCTTCCGTGTTTTGCCGTTGTTGCCGTGCAAAAAGCGTGAAGCGACGCGGCGTTTCAACTACCTCGGGGGAAACTTTTCCTTCGAGCGCCTCTCCTTCCGGCCAGCGCCGCTTTCCCGTGAACCGAGAATCGAAATATTCCTTTACGGTTTCGCGGCAGTCAAGGGAGCAACCCTTGCGTGCAGGACAATGGCCAATGGAAAAGACTCGAGAGAAAAAAAAAAGAAGAAGAAGAAAAGAAAAGAAAAGGGAAGAAAGAACGCGGCAATCGTCGAGTCTCCCACGAAACGAACCGCCACGCCACGCCACGCCATGGCGCGTTCGAAAAGTTCAACGGCATTTCGAATTTCGCGTCGATTAAAGTTTAATCTGTCACCGGAAGCAACGTTACCGCCGCGCCAAAGTTACTAGCAACGTATGACGTTAATTCGCTTGAAATTGAAACGCCGTGCCTCGCCGCCCACCTGGCGAAAGAAGCTCAAATATATGTGCATAAATACACCGATACGTGTTACGTATGCATGCATGCATATACGTGTGTGTATATGTGTATATATATATATATATATGTATGCACATACGACGAGTTGCGCGCAAAGAGTTAATCACTCGCGGCAGAATGCGTAATTTCGTTTCGTTATTCGGCTGCGAGCTTAATGAATTGTGTACCTGGCGAGAAGCTGCCAGTTGCGCGAGACGAGAGCTTTGTCGTCCGCGCGATAAATTTTCGATTTATTCCATTTCCACGTATTTTCGACGGACGCCATACCACTCCACTCCCCAGATACTATACTATCTGCCACGAGTGCCGTCCCGAAAGTTATTCCCGAAGAAGCAGTAGGCAGAGGTGAAACAGTGGCAGTGGTAGAAGAGTGGCGGCAAAAAGCCGCCGACATCTGCCACGAGCATCCACGCGGTCCATTTGTCGCGACGAGATCTTCCCGAAATCTCCAATTCTCTTATCGTCTCCCTGCGTGGACCAGCGAAATTCGAACGCGCTCCGACGACCAACCTGCCAGCTTTATTCGTAAAACACCCAGCTAATTAACCTCCTGCGTTGGAACGAGCTTTTCGTCCCCAATTGCAACATTTTCACAACAATTTTAAGTATATATAAATGTAACTCAGGCAAAACAAATAATAAATTTATTACTTGTTGGTAATTTCTCTCCAGTGATACCGTCGAGTTCAAAAGTCGAGTATTATTTATATATTATATTTATTTGTATATTATATTTAAATGTAATCCAGGCAAAACGGATGATAAGTTTATTACTTCTTAGTAATTTCTATCCAGTGGTATCATACCGACGAGTTCAAAAGGAAAAGAAAGCGACGAATTATTGTGTACGGTTCGGTCACTCGTTATGGTCCGCAGTCAGTTAACCTCTCGCGCTGGAATGACGTGCCACGCAATTTTTTGTCCCAAATTGCAATATTTTCTTAATTTTAAATATTTTATATTAGTATTACAGTATTATTTATGTAGTATTATATATTACATTATATAGTATTATATTATATTATAGTAACATTATTAGTATTATTTATATATTATATTTAAATGTAACCCAGGCAAAACGAATGATAAGTTTATTACTTCTTAGTAATTTCTATCCAGTGGTATCATACCGACGAGTTCAAAAGGAAAAGAAAGCGACGAATTATTGTGTACGGTTCGGTCACTCGTTATGGTCCGCAGTCAGTTAACCTCTCGCGCTGGAATGACGTGCCATGCAATTTTTTGTCCCAGATTGCAATATTTTCTTAATTTTAAATATTTTATATTAGTATTACAGTATTATTTATGTAGTATTATATATTACATTATATAGTATTACTTATATAGTATTATATTGTATTATAGTATCATTATTAGTATTATTTATATATTATATTTAAATGTAACCCAGGCAAAACAAATGATAAGTTTATTACTTCTTAGTAATTTCTATCCAGTGGTATCATACCGACGAGTTTAAAAGAAAAAGAAAGCGACGAATTATTGTGTACGGTTCGGTCACTCGTTATGGTCCGCGAACCAGTTGCCAGCGCAAGGAGTTAGCGCTCCATGAGCGCATCGGAGCTCCCTGCCCACCTTTCTTTCTGTTTTCCTCTCTCCCTCCCATGCAAACTTTAAATCTCTTACCTTGTGGTTTCCTAGTTTCCGGATCGTGCACGGTAGAATCGCCTCCTTGCCAATGGCCGCGGTCACATTACCGATCGGCTGCACGAAACTCGGCAAATCTGCAAAAGAATGTCCTCGTGAAGTTGATCTGTCTGTTGTTATTCGATGTAATTGTTACATGCGTGAGGCGTTCAGACCATTTGGAATTTGGAATTGTGAAACAAAGGCCTTTTTTTTAAAAATAAAATCGTGTGTCGACATCTCAACACCTTCATCTACGAATTATGCCATCTGGCGGGAAATTGAATAATGAATATTTGTTACGGATGACGTCATTAGGCTTCATATAAACGACACGCACAGTAACCGCCATATTTTAACCGTCTCACTTAAGATTTTAGTGCAAAAGTGATGAAATAAGCCTAATTGTTTATTGTTACTTTAAAATTTTACAGACAAATGATTGTAAACAAATTATTATTATTTAATATCATTTATTGAATAGTATTATTATATATAATTTATATAATCAGTATTAAGTACAGCATTGTATAATTTATATAATAAATTATTATTATTCAATATTACTAGTATTGTTGTTTGTGTTGCAACAATACTAAAAATATCTGGAATGAAATGTGATAGAGTAAACGTTCAGCGTGTTTGTTAATCAACGATGTCTTGAAATTAAATTTACTGTTTCGTTCCGCAATGCATCTTGAACTCTACGCATTTTTCCCGATGATTACTAGTTTCTGCGCTATTATAAAAATTGCACGACTTTACTTCAGATGCAAAACTAATCAATCGTAACAGCGTATACGCGGAAGTAACCAAGGATCAACCCCGGAAATGCACGGAATGTGTTAAGCCGCGAGCCCTTTCGCGCCGTTGCTTTTTAACAATTTGCGAGAAGCTCGTAACGAACGAAACTGAGTCAGTTTCTGACTTTCGACAGTCGTTCCGTTTCGTTCGTTACTCTCCACGTTTCAGCCGTGTTTCTCGGTCTAATTTCGGTCAAAGGTAGCGGCGCAACGTTTCTGCTTGCAGCGCGTCCCGGACAACGCGACAAATAACAACTTCGTGACGAAACCGCATTTAGAATTAGCTTCCTGCCTGCCCCTCCCCCCCCCCACTCTCTCTGTCTCCCCTCTCTGCCCCGCTTGCTCATCGACGCAAACCAGCCAGCAGATTTATGGCGAAAGTATGGGGGAAGGGAGGAAAAAAACTCGCGACAGTCCGCGTAAAATACAAAGCCCCCCCCGGCGTGTGTTTCGCGTGTAACTGGAAACATATTTCACGCGGTTTGGGGAACAGTTTCGACGAACGGTTTCGATAGCGGTGATTCGTTACCCTCGTTAAAGCGTACGTGATGGCGGAATGACAGCGATTAACAGCTTGTTTGGCGCGTATAATATCGATGCAGTCGCCGGGCTGGAGCGCAGTTTCAATTTCCTGTCGACGGATGCACCGTCACTGGCTAATGGCCAAAGATGATACGTCGCCTCGCGTCGCGCATTATGTTAAACCATCGGGCCGAGAAACAAGAGAGAGAGAGAGAGAGAGAGAGAGAGAGAGAGAGAGAGAGAGAGAGAGAGAGAGAGAGAGAGAGAGAGAGAGAGAGAGAGAGCTCTCGTAAACATTCCTTGGGAGCGAACGTTCATCACGGCTACCAAGGAAAAACTGCATGGTGAAAAATTCTCGCTGGATATTGTGGAGCAAGTGGAACGAGTCGAGTTGACGAAAACGTAAAGAGATACGGTCTGGAAATGTTTTAGTCAAGACCGCACTAATTGTAAGTGTCTAATGTTTCTGTCCACACAAGATGTTCTTACTTAATTTATTGATTAATCTGTGATACTTGTCTCTAACGTGTTACGTAGAATTTTCAGCCTTATTTAGTACAGTATATTGTATCTTAATCACAAGCTTTATTCGTTTACATTTTTGAAAAATAAAAGTTATTTATGATATGTACATGTATTAGAAATTTTCTGCTTACCTATATTGTAATTATAATTTTCTAACGTTTCACCAAAAAGTAACGATTTTTTTTTTTTTTAAGAATACCGAGTGTTGATACAGTGTTTAGGTTAGGTTGGTCTGCCAGACCATCGAGTTTGGTCCTTAACCTCTTGCGCTGGCAACTGATTGCGGACCATAACGAGTGACCGAACCGTACACAATAATTCGTCGCTTTCTTTTTATTTCGAACTCGCCGGTATGATATCATTGGATAGAAATTACTAAGAAATAATAAATTTATTATTTGTTTTGCCTGGATTATATTTCAGTATACTTAAAACTAAGAAAATATTGCAATTTTGGGCCAAATATTCTCGTGCGTAACACGTCAGCGCAAGAGGTTAATTTGACTGAAAATTGGAAGACAAATCATGAATTCAACAAAAGAAAAATATATTGGCTGGATGTGGTTAACTAAATATGTTTTTAAAACGCCACCCAGATCTCAGTGTTCGAAAATCATAAGATTTCGATTCAAAATAAAAATTGACTCATATTTTCAACTGTGTTTCAAAGTCACTTGAACAGACCGCGAAATATTTTTAATATGGATAAAACAGGCTTACGGTGGGACAATAAATTGAAAATTGTGCTCAAAGTATATATGTATTTTTTACCTGGGTCATCTGACCCGGACACTTTAAACACGAAATGTTTGTAAATGTACGATTATTTTTTAATTTCCTTTTCGCTTGTAACATTGTAAATTTACACGCATTTACATTCATAAATATAAATATTTCTTTTTCCAGATATTGATTATAGTTAAAATGTAATAATTAAAAAAATAAAGAAAGTGATCTATCATATTTACAGGTATGCACGTTTGTAACGTTGCATTCCTTTCTTTTTCTTCGCGAACACTTGCTAATTTTATGCGGAACGCAATATTTGCCGTAGACGCGACAAACAATGATCAAGCGAAGCGTGGCGAAGAAACGTAATAACACTTAATCACGTATAATTTACATTTTAATATACGCGGACGGATCCAGAAGTAACGAGTGCCCGGAGCTCTCGCCTCGAAACTCAAATTGGCAACAGCGATAAAAAGCAAATAAATTGCAACCACCTGCGAGCCACCTCGTTAAAGTAAACAGGTTATATCCGGCTTAATTGATTTTGTTGATGCCGGAGTAATTATCAGATAAATAATCGCGTGTTTGGGAAGCGTGTCGCGAAAACGCTGCATCACGACGTGCCAACCACTCCCCCGCTCGACCAAGTTTTAATGGCAAAGAAAACTGGTAACGGTGCTGCTCTGCACCTCCTTTATATTCTCCGGACCTCAGAACCGCGCCAGTTCTTCTTCCCTCTCCGAGACGACGACGACGACAACAACATCAACAACAACTACAACAACAACAACAACAACAACAACGTCAGCTTAACGTTGTAACGATCGACTAACTTTACGCCAAGAATCAACAAAATATGGTTTCACTTGCGTTTACAGGGAGATTACGGGTAACTTGAAAAAACTAATTAGCGAGCGTGGATCCCTTCGCTCGCCGATTTTCTAAGCGTTGCTCGCTTCGAGGCGAACGTCGAACACCGTGTCCACTCGAAAATCTGGACCCTATCTAGATTGAATGAAAATTGAAAAATTTTCAAATAAACGTTTTAAAATTATTTTAGAAATAATCTGTTTGTAAAATTGTTGGATTCCGTGTAATGGAGTCACCGCTTACAATTTAGAAGAGTTTATTCCCCTACAGTCATGGTCATGTATGAAATAGAATGATATAGAATGTTTAATGCTTTTAATGGCATAGAATGTCTCTATAATAATTTAGAATGCTCTTAATGATACAGAATGTCTCTATAATGATTTAGAATGTTTTATGCTTTTAATGACATAGAATGTCTCTATAATGATTTAGAATGTTTTATGCTTTTAATGACATAGAATGTCTCTATAATGATTTAGAATGTTTTATGCTTTTAATGACATAGAATGTCTCTATAATAATTTAGAATGCTCTTAATGATACAGAATGTCTCTATAATGATTTAGAATGTTTTATGCTGTCGAATGTTTCTAAAGCATGTCCTTATATATATTTGGTTATCATCATCAAGTGGAGGACCATAGATGACCAACTATTGGATCTTGCTCTCATGACTAACTATTCACAGTCCACTTTTATGTGGACTGTTGCTAGCTCGTTGTCTGTGTATTTGCATAGATTCAATATTGTCCTGTTTGGTCATTCAACAAAATTATATCATTTGGTATTATTAAATGTACTATTATATATTATTAAGTATGTAATAATTGGCACATGACAAGTATTCCATATAAAAATGAAATTAATTTATTTGCAGTTAAACGACGAATTTGTTATTTCGTGAAATAAATTATTTACTATCTGCCAGGATCTTTATGTGATTTTGGTGAGAAGGTAACTGGTTTTCCAAGGTACAATGTCCAATGTTTATATTCACTATTTCTAAAATAAATCCAACAAACATGTTTATATACTCCAACTTGTCTGTTGCAGATAATGTTCATATAATGATAGATTCATGTTTATGGCGACATGCAAAATCAGCGTGTTAAAAAGTAGGGATACGAAAATTTCAGGTACCCGACGTCGAAGTCGGGTAGTGCTTAGATCGACTGAGGAACTCTAAATCTATAACATTCGGATATTATAAATATTACGTCGCGAGTCGGGTGATTTTTCAATCAGATTTCACACTTATTCTTTCTTCAATCTTTATTGGATTCAATTAAATTTACAATATTGCTGTCATTGTCAATGATAAGAAAAAAAAAAAGGCAGGCATAGTAAGAGTATTCAGTCCACATTTACTCAACGACATAATTAATGCAGCTTGTTTGCGATTAAATGAATACTTGAATAATGATTTTCAATCGATTGTAAAGTGTAAATTACATTACTTTTTCGGGGAAGTATGTTTTCTAAAAATAAGTTAGCGTTTCTTTATTATCGGTTTTGTCGAGTTGCACAGCTACAAGGTGTCACGAAAATTCTACATCGTCGGTAAACACGAGCAATCTCGAGTGGTTTTCGTCGAAGAGTTCGGAAATAAATAGAAAATAAAACTCACGGGAAAAACTTAAAACTGTAACGACAATGTCAATTGCTCTTGGCGACTCTCGGCTTTCGACCGACTAAAAAGGAAACCCAAATGAAAGAAGGCTTATTGTCAGATGCTGGCAACGTTGTAACAGCCACGCGAACAAACTTAATACTCTCGAAAAATTGAACAATTATGTTTTCTTCGCAGTAATTTAAAGTAAAATAGTTTTCATATAATATTATCAACTGTTTTCTTTGCTTGTGGATCATTAAAATTTGATTTCACTTGTACAGAATACAAAAATTAGAGAAATTATCTGACCAGTGATGTAGTATTCGGGTACTCGAATATTATAGATTTTTCCTAGACCCGAAACTGTCCTGAACCCGAAATGTCGGGTACTCACACACCCCTATTAAAAACATTGGAATTGATTGAAGTAACTCGAAGCTCGGAACAGAGAAAGAGAAAGAGAGAGAAAAGAAAGGCTCTCGACGATACGATGAACGTTCAGCCGAGAGAGTTTGGACGAAACGAACCGAACGGTTCGGCGGGAACGATGGCCACATGGCGCGATAGGCGAGTCCAAAGTTTGGAAAATGGGTATCATCGCGCGTTGCATATACCCGTGGACCAGCGGACTCGGGGAGGCCGGAAGATGCAGCAGCTCCGTGCAGGCGTTGCATTCGAGCGACGCGGATCGTGTGCATCGAACGGAAAAACGCGAGGGCTGCAGCTGTATCGCGCGCGCGTGTGTGTGTGTGTGTGTGTCGACGAGCGTACTGCAAGAGCACGGTACTCCAAGATACGATACGGGGTCGTAGCTGCTTATGGAATCTCTAGAGAGAGAGAGAGAGAGAGAGAGAACGGGTGGTTTGGCCGGATTTTGCTATTCGAGGAGTAAGTGCAGCGGGGAGAACCTGGCTGGAGGGTGGACAAGGACAGAGAGAATAAGAGAGAGAGAGAGAGAGAGAGAGAGAGGAGTTCGGGCCCGGCAGACCGGCGGAAAACAGCTCGGTAGCTATTATGATAAGATATTCACTGACAGAAACAGGAGAGGGAAGGAATTTTCAGGTTGCACCGGCGTCGTCGTCGTCGTCGTCGTCCTCGCGGCCGTATCCCAGAATGTAATATAAGGAAACGCGGGGGAAAATAGCGGAGGCAGCAGGGCTGAGTGCCCATGCGAGCAGCGACCGGCGAGGCTGAAAGGAAAAGGAAGAAAAGAGGGAGGGAAACTCGGTGGAAACAGGGAAAGGCGCGGGTCGAACCGACTACCGGATCGTTCTCCGAGCCAGAGTCGGAGTCGTCGCTTTTATTTTACGACGAAATTATTCCGCCAGAAAAATAATTCAATCTCCATCGCGTCGCGCCGGGGGAGGTTACCGTCGGTAGCGTTTTATCGAGTCAAGTGTGCCATCGGCTCCTCGTCGATCCGCGTCGATCGATCTCGCTCCGAAACTCCGATACAAACTCGCTGAACGAGAGGAGCGCGTCGATCGTAGAGATCGTACGTTGACGCTGTCGGTCGTTGCGTACGTAGCCAATCTTCCTCGTCAATGTCGACGACAAATGTCGTTCGACCATTTCGCTCGTTAAGTACGTTTCCAGTGCGATTTTCGTACGATCGAACGAAATCAACGACGGCGGGGAAAACGACAAAGCGGCGCGCCACTCGATTTCTATTTTTAATGGACGTACGTGTGTACGTCGTGTGTACCGACACGAGGGAGATACCTGTATATTTTATCAATCACCGAGCGTAACGTCGAGAGTAAACACGATAGGATCGACAACACGGAAAGGAGGGCGAGGAGGAAGATCGGCAAAGGAGGTTGCCGAGAGAAAAAGATGGAATCCGTTTGACGATAATATCCCGGAAGCAGTATCTCCCTCCACCCCGGTAGCTAGTCGTAAATTCGGAAATTTTTCTATGATACTTGGGAGGAAACCGTCGGAGGCGACGAAGGAGAGGCGAAATAGGAGAGAAACGAGCCGAGGTGAGGTCGAATCGGTTCTATCGCGAGCCACGCTCGAGGGGATGGAGAGCATCGGCTGCGACAGGGGATAAAATATATCGCCCCCTCCCACATATTTCAGAGAACCTCGGTTGGACCGGGAATCGGTAGCCGACGCGACACGTTGTGTACCGGAATCGCCACGAATTCGCGGCCCGATCGAAAGAAGAATGCTCTCGCGCGCGCGTGTCTCCCCGAATCGCTTACCGAATCGGTCCTCGTCTACCTGTCGCACGTACAGGGTGGAAAGAAAAGTTTGTCCATGAACATTTACAAATACGCGTAAAATTCTCATCTTCGAGAGAAGAAAATTAAATTTCAACAATTTTTATTTCTCGTCCCGGCATTGTATTCCATTATCTCACGAAGACAATACTTCCCCAAGGAACCATTGGTCGCTACCTAATGGCTCTCTCGAAACATGGCAAAATAGTCAACTTCGTTCTAACAGCGACTTTATCGCGTAATATTTCGAATAATTTCGACATGTTGGTTTTGTCACTCGATTATTCGGATATTTACACCGACGCTGCAAATGTTGGTGGAACCTAGTACGAAAATTACGTAAAACAGTCGTCCACGCGTTCACAACCATAAAGTCGCTGTTAGCACGCGTTTTCAATGACTTTTACATTGACAACGTAACGTGAGTTTTTCAATCATAGAAACGAAACTCATTTCGAGTAAACAGGTACACGTTAATGACTAATTAGCATTACGAATGATATTAACGCTGTTTTCTAAAATTCACTCGTGTATGTCGTCGTTAAATGCTTACTCGAGAAATATTCGATTTACTCGAAAACAAAGTCAAAGTCTCGAGACGAGAAAATTTCACTCTTTATTTTCACGTAGAATCGCTGGTACTGTCGCAGAAACACCCTGTATATATAAAGTATACGTGTCACCGAGCCCGCCACGGTGCCGTTCTCCACTTGCGCGACAAATCACTCTTCCATCTCGGCACGGGGGTTTGTTACTTTTGTCGCGAGACGAAACCGTAATCGGTTCTCGGATAGAATGATAGTCCGAGAAAGAGTCGGCTATCGAAGTCCTCGAGTGACGTTTCTAGTGCATTGCGAAAATAATCGCAACATGGTTTAAATTACGTGAGTGCAATACTGATGGACAAAGGACAGAGTTCAGGAGTTTTTCACACTGACGAAGAAACCTAACCTCTACCGACCGAATTGCGTCAGAGCAATGAAAACTGGCCCATACTTCAAATATAGGCTCGCAGGCAGCGAGGGGTTATGGTCTCTGAAAATCATTCTCTGACAATAAGAGTCAGTGTCTAAAAATTCTCCAACAGACATTTCTCTAAATTAGGTTTTCGTTTCAAGATTCTTAATTTGTCTTTGAACATGTAGTCTTAATAAACAAACTACGTATTCAATGTAGTACATATTCAATCATAATACATTTCAATTAAATTACACAACACATTTCATTCAAATAAACTATAATGCATATCCAGTGTAGCACATATTCAATCATAATGCATTTCAATTAAACTACATAATACATTTCATCCGAATAAACTACATATTCAAAGTAGCACATATTCAATCGTGATACATTTTTCCAAGTACAATGTATCGACATTTACTTGAAAAAACCATGAGAAAATGATAAAAAATATAGTTTCTTTAACATATTGTTTAAACAAATGGTCTTTTCGCGAAATGATGTATAATTTCATTAACCCTTCACTAACACATATCCTGACCTCCGCCAATACTGTACGAGCCCAGTTACGATTGTTCGAGCTCTAGGCGTTACTACAACACAATGTGATAGATTTCGAGTTGTGCTCGGATATTCGTTGTATGTATACAAAAAAATAATAGATTGATAAATTATAAAAGAATTATACGTATTGCGAAGTATTGCATTCGTTACGTGTAATTTTTTGGATTTTCGTTGAATGGGCATTACAAACATTTCTTTCGCACGAATCGCATACAGGCGAGTATCTGTTGTTACTTCCTATACAGAAACAGCACCTAGCACGCTTGTTGCAATAAAAGGATGATTGTATGGTGGATCGTGCTTCACTAACTATACAAATATCGCGTGTATGATACGAGTCTGGGAGATGTGTACTGCTTCTCCCCTCGTGAAAGACTGACTGACTGTTGCTAAGAGACTAAATGTTGCTACGTGACTTTTTGGTGCCAGTCAAGGATCCTTTTTCCTTTGCTTGGCTTTGTTTCTACCCTTACCGAGATGGTAGAATACCAGAACATCTGGAAATTCTCGACAAGGTCGAGCTGTGGCGGGGGGTGGTGTCATTTTTCGCCTCGCGCAAATATGTAGCTTCTCACTGTGTGCGTAATCGTCTTCAAAACGACGCGGTACGACGAGTCACCAGTGACTCCGGCATGGTATTCGGTTAGGTACAGTTACAGGGTTAATATACACAAAAGTTGTGTCCTCGGTACTTTCCGAGATTTCACGAAATAATCCGGACCCCCAACTTTGAGGTTAGTTTACATGGACGATCGTCGATATGAAATGAATGATTTGTGTCGAAAACTTCGTTCGAGCGATATTTTGGTCGAAATCGTTGAAATGAAAAGTTTCGCTGGCAGAAGGGTGACACACAAGTCTCGACGCTGTCTCTTTCCTTTTCCCCCAGAGAAGAATGCCAGTTTTCCCGCCATCATCGTACGTTTCCACGCGACAACCGCGGCATCGTCCCCCGTTATCGCGAGTTACGCGTCCCACCAGCATGAATATTGTATTTTCCAACGTCGGTCTTAACCCAACGGACGGCCGTCACGGTCGTTTCCCCAACGGGGTAAAATCGCGAAAGTTCGAAACGCTTCGGAACTCGGCGAGTCCCTCCGACCGAGCAGCGGGTAACGATTATTTATTTTTCGAGCGTGGGATAATGAAAAGTTGTCGATCAATGTATCGCGCGTTTAACTCGACTCCTGTGGCAGGGGAACAGGACGGTTGAATCGGCCATTAACGTTCAAGATCCACCGGCAACGAAGATTCTCTCCCCCCCGTCCTCGAACGAGAGTTTAACAAAGTTCCGTGTTATTACGATGGAACAGCGAACTTCCTGAGATAAGAGAGGGAGTACAGAAGGAAGCTTGACTTTCGAGGGAAGGGCAACTTTGCTTCTAAAAGAGCAAACATCTCCCCGCGCCTTTTTCGGGGCAAAGCTCAGCAAATTTTTCATCCCGGGCGATAATTTGTGAGAAAAGGAGAAGAAGAAGAAGAAGAAGAAGAGAAAAGAAAGAGAAGAAACGAAGCGAGAAGTATAGGAATTTCGTGGCCTTTTCCCTCCCCTCCCTCCCGTTACTGGCTCCGCATTTCAGGGATATTTAAGTTTCATCGCGAAACTTTAGCGAGACGCTGCATTTATTAAATCCTCCGGGCATATTTGACGAGCAAATCTGAGAATTGTCGTGTCACTGTAGTCGTTCCTTCTCCCCTGCGAAGCAAAGGACGAGAGGGAAAGAAAGAAAGAAAGAAAGAAAGAAAGAAAAAAGAAGAAGAAGAAGAAAAAGACGAAATCAGAAGAAGGGTGTCCGAAAGAAAGCGAGCGACAAAGAAGAAGAAAAGAGTGGAGGCATTCATTTATTGAAGGATCGGTATTAATACGTTTCTGGCTAGTTACGCGCCAGAACGAGGGAGAGAGAGGGAGAGAGAGAGAAGCGAACGAACGCAGCGAAAACGATCGGTCGATTAATGTATTCCGGTCGAATAAAAGATCACGGTATTACATCTATAGCGGATCAATCTCGCACGCGACTGCCGTTTTAATTAATCGCGCATCAGCCGCCGGACCCCTCCCCCCGCCCCCCTCGAGCCCCGAGCGGCCGCTTTCATAATACGACTTTTAATCACAATTCCCCCGATTGTAATTCGATCAATTTAATTACATTTTCCCGCGGTACAATATAAATTCAGCGTGCCGCGCGATAGATAATATTTGACGCGTTAATATCGCGAAAAGTAGGGATCCGCGTGTGGAAATGGAGCAGCGCGAACGGAATACAATAATAAGAGATATTACCGCGGCGATGGATGCACACGCCAAGGCGCAATTACGTAACCATTACGATTAATAAATGCGGCATTCGGCACCACCTGCGTGCCCCCTCCCCCTCCCCCCTCCCCCCTCTCCTCCGCCCCCCGGCAGGGTTCGAAATTTTCGCGTCACGAAAACCCCGGTGTTGAACGCGTTTCGTCGGTCGCTGCAACGCGCCTCACCGTGCTTATTATTATTAAAGTCGTTGAACGCGCACGGTCGCTCCCGGAGTGAAACGGAGTTTCCTTGTCTCGATCGTCTCCTCCTCCTCCCTCTTCTTCCTCTTCTTCTTTCCGCCGCCACTACCGGAAGCTAACAAACTTCAAAGAACGTTCCATTTTCTCGACGTTTACTCGTCGTTCTCGCGTCTGCTCTTGCTCCCCCCCCCCCTCCACCGAACTTTTGTTCACTTTGTCTTCGATCGTCGCGAATTCTCTCCCACCCCTCGACGGTGGAACCTCGCGCGCGAGCGAGGAAAGATCCATCCTAGATACGCAATTACCTTTCTTTTTTTCTTCTTCTTCTTCTTTTTTTTTTTTTTTGTTCCCTCTTCCTTCGTTTTCCTCCGAGAACCGAACTCGTTATCGGAGTTGGGTAACCAGGTACTTACGTATATATATATATATATATATATATATATAGTATACCTGGCAAAGTGAAATGAAAGCAACGAGGGTGAGAGAGAAATGAAGAGGGGGGAGGGGAGACGAAGGGAGAGTTAGCATACGAATGCCCAATTGTGTTCGTGGGTCTGGTTCGTCGCTCTGATTTACATAGTTATTATGATATTATGCAGACGCGAAAAACATTTTTATCGCCGTGCTTGTCTTCCCCTTCAAAGGGAAAAAATAAGATACACAAGCTGGGTGACACGAGTGTTCTTCGCGTACAGGCCTGCCCCCCACCCCTCTGCCCCCTCCACCGACAGAGACGATTCGAGGAATCGAGCGCGCGCGCGCAGCTTGGAACAATTCGGTTCCGGAAACTAAGTGGACCGCAAATCGCGGATTAAAGCACCGCCGCGCGGAAATACATTAAGAACGTCTGTTTGCCTAGCGCGTGCTCCACGCGGATCCGTGATTGCGCCCGATACAACTCGAGGAACTCGCGTCCCCTCCACCATCTCGCTCGGGGAACCGGGGAACCGAACCTCGTACCGGAAACCGAGTCGCGTGGCGCGGCAAAATTTGAAAGAGAACGGAAATTAACGTCAGTGTTGATCCGACAATGAGACTCTTACAGGTTGTTACCTCTTACCGTACTCTCCGTGGTCGTGGTGATCGTGAACTTTCTTCTAAACGGTTTAACGCCAGGGGCTATTGAAAGAACCGTTGTTGGATAACAGCACGCGGCACGATAGCTCTTGCTTCGCGCAACTATGCGAAAAATTCCGAGCAACGCAATCGCGTTGTTTTGTTGTCTCTTACGAATATCATGTTATTGTTGTTTTTTTATATTTTCAAACATGTTGGCAACATGTTTTCATTAGATCAAAGTATCTGTAAATAAAAGTAGATGAGATAAGAACTGCCTGTTTATGCATGTGGTTTAGGTTAGGTTCAATTGAAAAGGCAGTAATTGGGAGAGGAAGCTTCGATGCAACTGACTTCATAGAGAAATCTAACCTAAGACCTGAACTTAAACTAAAATTGTAACTAACCTAGCTAAAAATCTAACCTGAAACCTAACCTCTAATCTAAACTTTTAAGAGATTACAGTTGTAGAGATAACAGTTATGCCTGTAGTCAGTCTTTTCTTAACTTAAAATCTAACCTGAAACCTAACCTCTGACCTAAACTTTTAAGAGATTACAGTTGTAGAGATAACTCTGATGACAAGAGATAACAGTTATGCCTGTAGTCAGTCTTTTCTTAATTTAAAATCTAACCTGAAACCTAACCTCTGACCTAAACTTTGAAGAGATTACAGTTGTAGAGATAACTCTGATGATAAGAGATAACAGTTGTGCCTGTAGTCAGTCTTTTCCTAACTTAAAATCCGACCTGAACCTAACCTCTGACTTAAACTTTTAAGAGATTACAGTTGTAGAGATAACTCTGATGACAAGAGATAACAGTTATGCCTGTAGTCAGTCTTTTCCTAACTTAAAATCTGACCTGAAACCTAACCTCTGACTTAAACTTTTAAGAGATTAACAGTTATACCTGTAGTCAGTTTTTTGAGAAAGATTTCTTTACAATACGACAATTTTTATTGTATAAATATTCTGCTGTCGAATAGAGAACCGAGAGAAAATGTAAACCGAGCGCATTGTAAATTGAGCATCGCGAACAAAGCACGGAGCTATGGCACTGTTCGACGCGAAATTTGAACCAAGAACTTGAATTGAAAAACCTAACCTTAAAGGTTAGGTTCTCTGCATAAGAACTTCTCTTTCTAGTACATAAAAGGACAAAAGGCAATATATATATATATATATATATATATATATAGGGTGGTCACTGAAAGACTGAATGATATAAAACAAAAATAACTTTTACAAACACATGTTTTTTTAAATTTTCTATTATTTTATTCGGAAATATAATTAATGGATTTTTCTTCAGTATTATGTGTTGTCCCTCAAATGATCACCATTTTGAAAATCAGCAAGTTATAACTTTACCCTTCAGTTTTTCAGTGACCACCCTGTACTTTGGACTTTCTATGAAATCCGTGGCCGCGGGCTATTTGAAAAAACCGTGTGAGATGAATAGTGCCATGCGGCGCGATAGCGCTTCCGCGATGCAACCGTCGAACGATCGCGTAGCCGATTCCAGACGTTGCAGCTGTTGACCTCGGATTCCGAGCAACTTAACGAACCGATGGATGAATTCCGCGAGTTACGCTCCTCCGAAACTTGATCACGCGCCCCGGATCTTATCGTATCGTATCGTATCGTATCGCGGGCAAAGCCGATTACTAAAACAACACTCGAGCCCTGGTTCAGAGTTCTCGACGATTCGCCCCCCTGGGTAAGTTCGTCCGCGGTTTCGCGTGCACCCGGGCCAATAGGCGAAAATCTGTCCTTGCATCGCGAGTGTTTGCATTAATAAGCCAGGATGAATTGTTTAATCTCTATTCATCTCGTTCATCATCTTTTCGCAACGAGTAATAAATGGCAAATGGCGATAGGATAACCTACAAGGCGAGCATTTATCAAGCGGGCGAAAAGGCGTTGAAGTCACCGCGGCGGTAGCGCGAGAAAACGTAAACAACAAAGCAAACCTCGACGTCCACTTAATAAATATTTGATCAATCCTGACGTGGGAGCGTTTCTTCGCGGTGAGCGTGGTAAGCGGTGCTCCGACAGTTCTGGCCGGTATTCTCGGCGGACCAGGCGGAACGATACCGAAAGCGGATTATCGAAAAGCGGCGCTTTCGGAGTCGAGGGAAAAGTTGCGCGCCGCTCTTTTACCCAGATTCGTGGGACTTTAAATTCTCACGGCTCGAATCCTTGCCTCGAAACTTTTCTCCGCGACGGAGCGCGCCCCGTAAATATATAACCCCCTCCCCGCTCTCGCTCCAACGCGTTCAAAGTCGCAAGCTGTTACACCGCGCGCCGGCATCCACCCAAGGCACCCAGCTATTCCTCTCTCTCTCTTTCTCTCTCTCTCTCTCTCTCTCTCTCTCTTCTCTCTGGAACTCGCCACCCTTTCGGCAGACTTGTTCTCGCCTCGACCGTAAGAGGAGCACAGATGGGGGAGGGAGGAGTCGCGGCCGAGCCGAGGGACAGAACCGACCGGGGGAAACTTCGTTCGATGGTGCCGCGTGGAAACGTCGATGGTGCGGAGTCGCCACCGTCGCGTCGTTGCTCTCCACGTCGCAGTCGTCGCCAACGACTACGCCGCGATAATTCCATTTTCCACGGCAGCGTCGTGAATTCGTGCTTTAATTAATCGAATTCGCGCCCGTGTCCTCGGGACCTGTGTCCGCCTCTCTCTCACTCCCCCCCCCCGCCCTCCCAACCCCTCTCTAGCGCCGACTATCATCCCTTGGCAAACCTTTCTTCTTTCAGGGCAGATCTCGATCCCGGGAATTAGCCCTGGAGATCGCACGGACCACTGTGACGAATCGGATGCATACGTGCACGTACTTGCAGCTAGTCTCTCAGTTTTTTTCTTTTCCCATCCTTTCAAGGAACCTAATAATTAATGGCAGAGACGCTTCTTGAACATTTTGACACTGCGGACGTCTTAACAGCGACTTTATGTTTCGTGTTATTTTATTAGATTTCACTGACATTCCACTTGTCATAATCGTAGGATTGGTGTGAATGATAAAGCTGACAGTTGATATTATTCGAAACAGCCGCGCGTCCAGAACCATAAAGTCGCTGTTAGAACGCGCGCAGTGTTAACTTGCTTGCCATTTTTCAAGAGAACTATTAGGTTGCGACCTACGGTTCCTTGGGAAAGTTTCACCTTCGCGACGAGTGGAATACGACACAGAAAAAAAAAATTTTTTTCGATCTTGAAATTGTAGGTCAAGGTCAATTTCGCGGCAGATCAACACGCGTTTCCATCAAATCGAAGGTGCAGGATTCAGCCACGATAGCCATAAACTTTTCTTTCCGACCTCTACATACAGAGTGTCCCAATTTTCTTACAGAAATGTACACATAACATGAGATACAGTACCATTGGGCAATAGGCCCATAAAATAATTGCAAAGTTAAATTTCTCCAAATTTTCGAGAAAAATCTGTCCTCAGTTTCCCACCGTGTGCGCGATGCAGAATCATTCTCGTAAAGAACAAATTCACGACACCTTGAAGCACAAGCTGCGTGTTTTAAAACGAGACCAATTGGATCGTTATGTGATCTCTTTTCACGAAGTTACATCGGTGTAAATCGTTGTCATTGGCACAGTTGTGCTCTTCACCGTGAGTTTCATTGGAAACATTCCTCTCTTTAACAGAAAATTTGGTTCATATCAAAGTTGGCTTCGTATGGGACACTCTGTATATATAATATGCACACAGAGGATGCAGTTGCACGCGAGTTGACAGATCGAAACGTGACTCTGGCGGATCCCAGAGAGAGAGAGAGAGAGAGAGAGAGAGAGAGATCGCAGCCGCGGAAATATTAGCGTCGTTCCGAGCCGTTGAATCGTTTCGTTTCGAATGGGAACGAAAACGAGGCAGGGCCAAAGAAACGCTCGGGAAGGTCGAAGGAAGCGAAGGGCGCTCATCCGAGAATCTAATTTCGGTGTATTCCGCAGTATTGCGCAGGAGCTCGCAAGAGAGAGAGAGAGAGAGAGTTCTTCAACTCGTCTAGAAAAATGAGGTGACGCCTCGCCTGATTCGCAATTAACCAAGTCGGACGAAGCGTCCGGGCAAAACAAAAAGGAGGAGCCGGGAGAGTGGCGCGTGCTACCGCACGTGCACAGGTTATGGCGTGCCTATCGAGCCGCGAGCTTCGAGGTCGTCGTTCCGCCAACTTTCCAAACAATTTCCAGCAGCAACGCGGTACACACGAGCGAGATCAAGACGACGGAGGCAGCATCGCGGCGCGCGTGAGCGCAAACACGAAATTGCGTTTAAAACTTTGCTCCTCGGACGCGGGGGAGAGCCTTCGTACGCATCGTGCTACGTCGTGCCCCATTCCGCTCACGCCTCCTTCGTCCTCCGATACCGATGCACGTCGCTGCTTGCCGCACGTATGGCCGCAGTGGCGCGTGTCCTTGGAGCTTAAGGCCCCCGGGCGTAAGAAGATTACACCTGATACGTGCAGCGCTAGGCACTACTCCCTCCCCACTCTCTCTGCTCCCGCTTATGCCAAACTACCCTTTTCTCCCGTATATGGCTCGTGCACGTATCCAGCGCATACCTGACGCGCGTGGTCACGTGCGTCTGCATTACTCGCTGGTAATTAACGTCAATCCCACCGTCTTGTAACGCGTTTCCCTCCACCACGCGCTGGAAACTCCAGCAGCCGCGTGGCAGCGATCCCAACGCAAACCACGCGGATGTTTGCCATATTAGACTGGTGTAATTGCGAGTTCCGAGCGGTTTCGTGAACAATCGTTCCGCCTAGTCTCGCGAGGCCTTCGTCTTCAAACGATTGCCAAAGTGTTCTCTCTCTCTCTCTCTCTCTCTCTCTCGTTATAAAGTCAATTCTTACGGCAGGTTTGCGAACTTGAGTTTGACAACGAATTAAAAGGGTAAAGGTGGGCTGTAGTAGAATCGCGTGAAATAATCGCGTCGCTTCGTTAATCGGGGTTAACGTTAGGCCGCCACTGATGTTCCACGGCTAGTGAAAGTTTCGCGGAAGAAGTCTACTGAAGTGCGAGCAACTTTGAGGTCAGTGTGTAATTTTGTAGTGAGTGTCGACGAGATGATATTCTTTAAATCCAGTAGACGAAAGAAAGAGTGGAGATGAGCGTCAATTGTTATACCGATACCAGGCACCTGCGACGAAGTATTGTTTGCTACATTATTTCATTCCAAAGAAATTTAACATTTTATTTAAACTAAATACATTTAAACTATTGTAACACATTTTTAAACTAAACGAAGCATAAATTATAACAAATCAATAATTATCAAACAATAATTATAATTAATTTAACTTTCGCGAAGTTTCTATAAAAGTAATTGTTTATCGGTAATTAAATTAAATCAATGATTCAATGGGAAACTTTTAATAAAGATCCTGTTACGTCTTCGTCGATGTTAAATGAACAGTACAGATATAGTATGATTCTATAATCGTATTGATACCTATAAAAATAATAAAATGAATATGTATTTGTTATTTAATACAAAATTTGCCTAACCTTGATCGATATGTATCCGAAACGATCATAATGTGCCAAAATATCGATGTCGTATGTGTATGATTGCGTAAAGTCATAGTCCCAATTCCAAGAATTGGTGGGGATGGGGACGAACGCTTAACCACTTGCGCCGGCAACTGATTGCGGACCATAACGAGTGACCAAACCGTATATACAATAATTCGTCGCTCCCTTTTTCTTTCGAACTCATCGGTACGATATCACTGGATAGAAATTAGTGAGAAGTAATAAATTTATTATTGGTTTTGCCTTTCTCCACACAATTACATTAGTTTATATTAAACTAAACAAAATTACGTTAGTTTATATTAATTTTCAATCACTTGCGCTGGCAAATGGTTGCGGACCATAACGAGTGACCGTATACAATAATTCGTCGTTGTCTTTTTGAACTCGTCGGTATATCACTGGATCGAAATTATTGAGAAGTAGTAAATTTATTACCTGTTTTGCCTAGGTGATACTTAAATATACTTAAAACTAAGAAAATACTGCAATTTTGGGACAAAACATTCTCGACGTGCGTGACACGCCGTTCCAGCGCTACGTAAGAGGTTAACCCCTTGCGTTGGCAACAGATTGCGGACCATAACGAGTGACCAAACCGTATATACAATAATTCGTCGTTCCCTTTCTCTTTTGAACTCTTCGGTACGATATCACTGGATAGAAATTAATGAGAAGTAATAAATTTATTATTGGTTTTGCCTTTCCTTACACAATTACATTAGTTTATATTAAACTAAACAAAATTATGTTAGTTTATATTGACTTTTAACCACTTGCGCTGACAACTGATTGCGGACCATAACGAAAGACCAAACCGTATACAATAATTCGTTGCTTTTTTTTTTTTTGAACTCGTCAGTACGACATCGTTGGAAATTATTGAGAAGTAATTTATTACTTGTTTTGCCTAGGTTATACTTAAATATACTTAAAACTAAGAGAATACTGCAATTTTGGGACAAAAAGTTCTCGACTTGCGTGACACGTCATTCCAACGCAAGAGGTTAAGTAAAGTACACTACTGTACTTGGTTCAGTCCACACAAATTACCAGTTTAGTCACAAATACTAAGAGAAAAGGATTCTATCATTCCAAAATGAAACACGAATTTTCACATCGATCAACCGTCCATTCAGCGTCGATTCTCATCGGGTGCAACTTTGAAGCCGTGTCTGTCGTATCTCACCAGCCATAATAACCACTTATCAAATAGATACTTTTGAAATCGACATTTGTACAATAATGCAATATTCACTGCTCAATCCACGTTCAGTGGCAAGTACTAAGAGAAAAGGATTGTTCTTATTGTTGGATGAAACAGGAATTTCTACGTGGTCTGGAGTGACACGCCCGCGAACCGTGCGACATTCGGTTTCGAACGGACGATTTGACAAATCAGGTTGGAACGATCGTGCCACGTTGGTGATCGATGTACGTGCAAGCAAGTATCCAACGAAAGATCGAGACTAGTCGAGTCGAGTGGAGTGGAGGTGAACCACACAGTGGTATATCAGGGAAATGAACGCGTTAGTCACACGTAGCATGCTCATGCTCTAGGGGTCACTTCGCATTCATAACCAGATCCGTGGGCACGATGGGCACGACGCTCCGCCATCGGCGATAAGATCACCACGCCAGAGAGAGAGAGAGAGAGAGAGAGAGAGAAACCGAGCGCGCACGCGCGGTAACCGCTTAAGCGGTAAACTTGTAAGTGGCGAAATAAAGTTAGAAGCACTCTGCTACCGTGTCTGTGACAGTTTAATTAATATCTTTCATCCTCAAAGGAAAAACTTGGTGAAGTAACCGGGCACAGACCCCTAACCGGAGAGAAAGAGAGAGAGAGAGAGAGAGAGAGAGAAGGAGCAAAGAGCCCCAGCAGCCAGTTGGGAGGCGAGCCCGAGTGCAGCTACTTCAACTTCAGGGACATTCTCGCCACCTCCTCCGTCGAGTCGAGTCGAATCGAGTCGAGTCGAGTTCGCGGCCGACCCGCTTTTCTTCTCCGTCCTCTTCGCCTTCACCTTCGTCGCACGCCTCGCGCGCCACCCTCCGGGGAGCAAACTTTGTCGTTTCCCGCTATTTTCGATGGTCTCGCGCGCGTCAACGAGTTCGACTCCGGGCACACGAAACACAGCACTGGGATCGAGCGAAGGAAAACCCGGCGACCGCTTTCCACCGAGCAAAGTCGTCTTCCCCCTACCCACCGACACTGCTTTATCGCTGTTAATCGATTCTAATTATCCGAGCGATCTCCACAGTTGGTCGACGCCTACCACTGTCAGGCCAGTCAATAGCCCGCGTTGGCTTCGCGGTTTCTCGCTCCAGCTCCAAGTTCGAAATTAGATTCGTCACTGCGAGCGTAAGTTTGAACGATCCGCCATTCCGCGCGGCGCAAAGAAACGTTCGCCCCGGAGGTGGTACGTGCGACCACCGTCGTCGTCGTCGTCGTCGTCGGCGGCGGCGGCACGATAATCGATGGCACGATTTTTCAACGAAAAAAATTCACGAACGAAATCCCTCCGATACCACCGGACGTTTCACGCTTCAGCCGGCCGTTAAACGCTCAGTTAGTTGGAAACAGCTTGCGCGATGACTTTGATCGCTCGTCCAACGTGGCCTGCGGACCTCCTCTTTTTTTTTTTTCGCGTTTCGCATTTTGTTTACTCGAACCGGCGTTATCGGTCATCCCGTGCTTTTCGATTATCTCTTTTCATCCGCTGAAGCGACGTGCCACGGCCAACTTGTCGGTACTCTCGAAAGAGAGTATGTTGTTACGGCGTATGGCGTGCACACCTCCTCCTCCTCCTCCTCCTCCTGGCTAAGACGTTACCCAGTTCCACGTGATGGCTACGTAACCGCTGCGGTAACCCCTTATCTGATCCCGTGCCGTTACATTACACCCAATTCCCCTACCTAGTGAGTAATCAACGAAACGAGTCGCGTTGTTAACGTCGCAAACAGATTTGGGACGATCGGCGGCTCTCCGCAGTGAGAACCAACAAGCAACGCCACGCGACGCGATGCGGGCGGCGATAGAATTAAAACGATAGAATTAACCTCTCGCGCTGGAAATTGCAACATTTCCGTAGTTTTAGGTACATTTTAAGTACAAGCCAGGCAAAACGAAATGATAAATCTATTGCTTCTCAATCATTTCTATCCAGTGATGTCACACCGACGAGTTCAAAAGTGAAAGAAAGTGTATACGGTCCGGTCACTCGTTATGGTCCGCAATCAGTCGCCAGCGCAAGTGGTTAACCTCTTTATCGTCGAGAATTTTTTGTTCCAAAATTGTAATATTTTCTCAGTCTTAAGTATTTTATATCAGTAATACGGTATTATATATTACATTACATAGTATTATAAATTATATTAGACAGTATTATATTATATTATAATATTATTATTAGTATTATTTATATATTATGTGCAAATAACCCAGACAAAACGAATGATAAATTTATTCTTAATAATTTCTATCCAATGATATCATACCGACGAGTTCAAAAATGAAAGAAAGCGACGAATTATCGTATACGGTCACTCGTTATGGTCCGCAATCAGTTGCCAGCGCAAGTGGTTAACCTCTTGCCACACACGTCGAGAATTTTTTGTCCCAAAGTATTTTTTTAGTTTTAAGTGTATTTAAGTATCACCCAGGCAAAACAAGTAATAAATTTATTAATTCTCAACAATTTCTATCGAGTGATATACCGACGAGTTCAAAAAGACAACGACGAATTATTGTATACGGTCGTTCGTTATGGTCCGCAATCAGTTGCCAGCGCAAGTGGTTGGAAATTAATATAAACTAAACGTAATTTTGTTTAGTTTAATATAAACTAATGTAACTGTGTGGAGAAAGGCAAAACAAATAATAAATGTATTACTTCTCACTAATTTCTATCCAGTGATATCGTACGGACGAGTTCAAAAAGGGGACGACGAATTATTATATACGGTCACTCGTTATGGTCCGCAATCAGTTGCCAGCGCACAATTTCTTTCCATTCCCTTCGATTTATTTAACTTCTTTGTTGAACGTTCGAGTTTTATAAATAACAACAACAATAATAATATAAATAATAAATAATAATGGTTTTATGTGTTTTATAAATAAATAAATGACAATAATAATATAAAACAAGTGTATGAATTTCTAAGTTTTAAAATTATTGACGTTTTATAAAACAGATTCATTTCCTCATAACCGTATTAAATTTCACAGCAGCATGATTTCAACACACACTATCAAAAACGGCCACCACCAAGCTCGAAGATTCGATTAAACATAACGCGAGTATCTCTGCGAGTGTCGTCGCGAGTTTTTCCAGGAAATGAAATCGACGTAATCGGAGATGATCGAGCTGCAGGGCTTTCGACAATTTTGTTCCGCTCGCGGTGAATGGCAGACGGGAACCAGGAGGCAGTAAGGAGCCACGCGTTTTTCGAAAACACATTTCCCCGTTTCCTCGTCCTCCGCGGCGAATATATTTTCGCGTATATACATACATATATATATTGTACATGTACATGCACGTGTGTACGCGTATATATGCACACAGGTGACGATTAGCCTGGTGAAATACGAGCCGAGAAACGAGAACGAGCCAGGGGGATGGCTGATAACACGTACACGTACACGGGCTGGCTACCGCGGCAAAAACCGTGATCCGCCCCGGCTCGTGCGCGGGAATAAAAGCAACAGAGCATTCGCCGGACAAATGCAATAGGATGAAACTGAAGCTACCGATGAAAACCGCGATTAGGTGATCCGGCGAGCACCGAGAGCCACTGTCCACGCCAAGTCGCCGCAGTAATTAAACCCTTTGACGTGCGTACTTCGACGAGCCGTTTCGAGCACCTCTGTCACCGTCCTGGATTCGAAAAAAAGAGAGAGAGACAGAGAGAGAGAGAAAAGAGAGACAAAGGGAACAAGAACAAAAAGAACACAGGGGAGGGGAGAAAAACAAATATCGGGGCGGAGATCGGCGAGAGCCTCTCGGGGAATAATGCGCGGTCGAGCAACGAGAGAGTCATCTCCGGGCTTTGGGGAATTTGGACAAAGTTGGTTATCATCGATGTACACGCGAGCCGGAGCTGCAAAATCGTTTTGTACAGTTTCGCTGCTCGGCTGTAACAGGCTTGTAACTCACTTCGATTTACCCTCCCTCCCGGGTTGGGAGAGGGACGAAGGACGAAATTAATTTCACCGTGCGCGCGAACGCCGCTCGACGAGGCGACAAAGACCCAGAGACGAATAAAAATATATACGTTCGCCGGAGGAAAGTTTAATAGGCAATGGAGGCGCGCGTTGAAGACGTCGCGCCGTCACGGTCGCGCGAGTATGGCACCGGCGCCAACTTTTTATTCGGATCTCTGTCGGTTCTCTGTCGGATCTCCGTCAGTCGGTGATGCGCGAGTTCGAAAAAAAAAAAAAAAGAAAAAGAAAAGGAAACAATGCGTCCCGGATGTATATGCATCGGGAAACGGAGTGTATACATTGGCGTGTACGTATGTATGTGTGTATGTACCTGGTAGCGTAGGATTCGTCGCAGAGGCGTCCTGGCGCGCGGCGTCGCTGGTAATTGCAGCCCCGCCGAGATTGGTACTGTAGTCTTCGAGAAGTACGTAGCACAGTAATAGCCGTGCCACCCTCATTCTGAAAGTGGAAGAAAAAGAAACCTGAACAATAATAATGACTCTCTCTCTCTGTATTTTTATCTTTTTCTCTTTATATATATATATATATATATCTTTCTCTCTCCGTTTCGCCTAGCCATAGACCTATTCCCTACCCCAAACTCCTACTCGTTCCTTTCTTCGCAACGTTTCCTCCCTTGCTCTTCCTCCTCCTCCTTCTCCTTTTTTTATCATTATTCTTTTCATCCTCCCCATTTTTCAATCGATACATTTGTCAAGCGATGCAACGGGGGGCGGTGTCCCCAGTCCGCGCAATTTCGCGTAATGTACGTACTCGGGTGAGATCGAAGTCGGAAGGACGTTACTCGTGCATCCTCCTCCTCCTCCACGAGGCAGGCAAGAAAATCGCGGGACACAATTATCTTTCTCGCGCTGTCCCGTAAATAACTATCCCCGGGTCTCGACCCCGCCGGTTTACCAGCGTGCAAACGCAATTTACCACCACGTAACAACGAGAAATTCGCGCGCCGGTATGAACGTACGCGACGCGACCGCTCCCCCCCCCCCCACCCTTCTTATTTACGACGGGACCAAATGAAAAGTTTCGCCGATTCCGCGCGTTCCCTCCTCGCGACTTTCGTCTTTCTCGAGCCCGGATCTCTCGGATCTCTCGAGCGACGCTTCGTCAAAGATCGTCGACTGCACGACGCGAAACACTCGAAAGCTAGCTCTAATATTTCTCGAACTCGACGTTGGAATTGGCAGGCGTTGACGAGTAACAGAGACCTGCCGATGGGAAATTCAAATTTTCGGTAAAAACCGAAGGATCGCGTAGAGCACGTAGATCGAGCCACCGACGAGAAACGGATTTTCGTAATCGTTGAAAGCATTCCCTCGCGCGGATTGATAATACGGGCGCGAGGGGGAGGGTGAGGGCGAGGGAGGGATTTCACTTTTCGAAGGGAAATTCCATTTCACCCGAGCGTCTTCACCGCGTGTTTACCATGATGAGCTGTTTGTCCGCAAACACGGACCGTGTTCGGGGAAAGAATCGTGCAAGCGGTTATGGCCGATTTGAAAGCCTGCCTGCGACGAAGCGGCGACGAGTAAGAGGAAACGTAGAAGAATCCTTAATGGTTGGTTTGCCATTTGTACCGGAAATAAGTTGATCTCGATTCGACGGTGGCCTGCGAGGGAAAAAGAGGAGGAGGAGGAGGAGCAGCAGCAGCAGCAGGAGAGGTATCTCTCTTTCCGTGATTTAGCAGATAATCCCGAAAAATTGGAGTTTCTCGTTTTGTCTTCGTTACGATGAAAACGCTTAAATCCCGCGCACTCGAGGAACTCGAGCCCACCCTCTCAGGCGCAGCTACGATCGCGCAATCAAGGAAAATGCGAGCTTCTAATTTCCAGCGGAGGGGAGGGGTATCTCGCTGAAACGATCATTCGTCGGAGCACGTTGATCGCGCGAGATCAATCGTTTTTCAACCCTTTCATTATCCGTCGCATCCACGCGGCGACCTGTGTGTACGAGCAGTGGATGTTATACGTGGCATCTATCGACGTATTTTTCCGGAGTAATCGCGCATTAGAAATACAATACATGATACACTTTAGCCACGATGACGAGCTTTATTGTAATGGAAAATTTTTCTTAATCTATTGGAATTCGGAAGAGATCGGCTACAGGTGTGGTTACACCTTTAAGAGTTGATCTATTAAAAATTTGAGGTTAAGTTTTTGTTTGAAAAATGAATGTCTGTGTGGAGAAAACATTCTAGGTCCCTTCTAGGCTAAAATGTTGTCGGGAAATTTAAAAAAGATTCGACAGTGTAATATTTACACGATATGAAATCACCGTATCTTTCTTAATCTACTACAATTCGGAAAATTGTTGATCTCTTACAAAAGTTAAGGTTAGGTTTTTGTTTGAAAAATTTGTTAAAAAAAAGTTAGATTTTTATTTGAACAATCGAGGTCTTGTTAAAATGTTACTGGGAATATTTATGCGATAAGAAATTACACATGTAACACAAAGTCTTTCTCAATCTATTGCAATTCGAAAGAAATCGGCTACAGGTGTGGTTACACCTTTAAGAGTTGATCTATTAAAAATTTGAGGTTAAGTTTTTGTTTGAAAAATGAATGTCTGTGTGGAGAAAACATTCTAGGTCCCTTCTAGGCTAAAATGTTGTCGGGAAATTTAAAAAAGATTCGACAGTGTAATATTTACACGATATGAAATCACCGTATCTTTCTTAATCTACTACAATTCGGAAAATTGTTGATCTCTTACAAAAGTTAAGGTTAGGTTTTTGTTTGAAAAATTTGTTAAAAAAAAGTTAGATTTTTATTTGAACAATCGAGGTCTTGTTAAAATGTTACTGGGAATATTTATGCGATAAGAAATTACACATGTAACACAAAGTCTTTCTCAATCTATTGCAATTCGGAAGAAATCGGCTACAGGTGTGGTTACACCTTTAAGAATTGATCTCTTAAAAATTTGAGGTTAAGTTTTCGTTTGAAAAATTTTGAGTAAATTAAAAAAGACATTCCAGGTCTCTTCTAGGCTAAAATGTTGTCAGGACATTTAAAAAAGATTCGACAGTGGAATATTTACAAGAAAAGAAATTAATGTATGAAAATATCTTTCTTAATCTACAGCTACAATTCGGATTCGCCACAATTGTTGATCTCTTACAAAATTTAAGGTTAGGTTTTTGTTTGAAAAACTTGTTAAAAAAGAGTTAGATTTTTATTTGAAAAAGACAATAGAGGTCTTGTTAAAATGTTACTAGGAAGTTTAGAAAAGACTGGAAGTGGAATATTTATGCGATAAGAAATTACTGTAACATAAGATCTTTCTCAATCTATTACAGTATAGAAAAGACCGGCTACAGGTATAACTGTTGATCTCGTAAGAATTTAAGGTTAGGTTTGTCCGAAACATTCCAAGTCCCGTTAAAATGTTACTAGGAATTTCAAAACAGACAGTGAAAAAAAAATCTTTCTCTATCCATCTCAGTTCGAAAAAGACCGGCTGCAGGTGTAACTGTTGATCTGTTAACAATTTAAGGTTAAGTCTCCAAGGCTTGAAAGAAGCATTGAAGTTTAAAAAAAAACATTCTAGACCTTTGCCGAAATGTTACCAGAAAGTTGAAGAAAAGATTCTACTTCAAGTGAACTAGTCAGATTAACTGGAAAATAATTCCACCAACTTTTGTGTACAATTTTGGCCAGGGGTCCCGTTCAGTGGCGGCGCCCCATACCGTCGTAGCGAAAGAGTTAATCACAGATCCAAAAACCGGGACCGAAGAGTTGCCAGAGAGGATAGACGATCGCGTGAAGAAGTTGTCCGGCCACCGGAAATTTCATTCCACTCCAAGCGAACTCTCTCTCCCCCCCCCCCCCGACAACGCGTATCTCGCCGAATGTCGCGTAGATTTAATTTTCCTTTCTCTCCCTTCTCCCATGCCATTCCATCTGCCATCAGCCTTCTCCCTTCCTCCATCCTCGTCTTCCCGGGGAACGTGCCCGGTTTCGACACAACGTTTTCGCAACGTGCACGCGATTACACACGCTTCCAGAGTGAGAGAGAGAGAGAGATTTATTCGGGCTCGATCGCCTCAGTCCCTCGTCGACCTTCATAATCCCTGGGAATATAATTTCGGTCGCGGGGGCAGCGATAGGAGCGACACGCGTGCGTCATTTGCATACGGTGTAGCTATGCAAATACGCGGCTATTCTCCGGAGAAACAGATTAATTGTCCCGGGATCCCGGGTTGAAAGCGGTCGGCTACCGTTTTTTTCTTTGCAGACGCGACCTTATCGCCGATCCGACGCTGTCCAGCCGACGCCGCGACTCGCTGCATCCGGGATTAACCGAAATTAACTTGTCTCTCTTCCCTTTGGGGGGAGAGGGAGGGATTTCGAGCTTTTTCTGACGACGTTCTCTCGACAATGACAAAGATTAACGTCACGATCCTCACCGATCGTAGGGTTTTCGCAGGATCGAGATCGCGATAGCGGACTTACCCTCCTCCCCCCCGCCCCGCCCCCCCCCTTGGCGGGTAAACAAATTGAAAACTCGGACGACGAAGCAATATTAAAATTCATACTCGTCCGCGTAATGAATCTCCTTCCTGGAGAAAGGAATTTATCAAAGTCACCTACGGGGAGGGGGGCGAAAGGGGGGAGAGAGGGGGGCCATTAGCCAGACGACCGTCTCGACAAAAACGCGTCATATGCGAATATCCGTCCCCTGGCCCTTGGCAATCGCGCCGTTTAGTCGCAAGGATGTTTTTGCTCGCCCCTCTCTCTCTCTCTCTCTCTTTCTCTCTCTCTACAAAGGATCCGGCTGATCCGCCTGATCCCCGCCGTAGTTTCCCACGATTTTCCCGCCCGACGATTTTTCTCCCTTCCTCTCCGCCGACGCGACGTCCCAAAACTTTCGAAATCCGTAAACTCGCGAAACGAAGAAAGACGAGATTTCGTTTAATTTTACTTGGACAGCCAGCCCCCCGTCCCCCCTCCTTGTAAATTCACTTGGAATTCAGCGGAGGATTCCCGTTCCCGAAAATATCACAGGCTTGATGCATGGTCCCGGCGGAAAATCACCGCTCGTTACGGGTGCGCGATCGCTGGTAACCGCCGCACGAACTCTCTCCCCCCCCGTACCCCCCAAAAGTCCCGTGGGAACCAGCCACGAATCGAACCCCCCTCCCTTTTCGCTGGTCGATCCATCGGAACGATCCCAACGATCCACGGACACTCGCGGTACAATTTTCTCGTCCGTGACTCGACTAACCGCAACTCGCTTCGACGAGAAATTACCCCCTCCTCCCCCCCCCCTCTTCCCCCAAAGAAAAAACTCGCGCGTGTACGGAGGATGAAAAATTGTTGAGACATTTACCTCGTTGGAAAGGTGTAGCATTATATTCGCAAGTGCACGCGGCGCGTCATGGACGTGTAACGAACATCGGCACCCGTTGAAATTGAATTTTTGCCTTCTTTTCGACGCACGACACACAACTTCTACGCGTCGACTTTTCGCGTGCTAACTCGCGGCGATGGACACGCACGACAGGATACGACACGATACGATCGAGTTGGAACGGAGGAGAGGGTGGGGGGAGGGGGTGTTGAACGTGAGGCGCCACGCTATGCTTCCGATAAGGGACGCATCCCCGGGCGTCGGGACGCGTGTACTGACAGCGTCGAGCTAGCCGTCGAGCGAGCGGAGCGTCGGAACGCTCCGTCACGGAACGCTTGCCTCGCATAGCGCAGGTCCAGGACCTCCTGTGTCCCTTCTTTCCTCTTCCCTCTTTCCACTTTCCACTTTTCACTTTCCTCTTTTCTCGTCCGCTCTTCCTCTTCTTCTTCTCACTCTCTTTCTTTCTTTCTTTCGTTTGTTTCCCCCTTTTTTTTCCCTTTTCTTCCTACCTTCCGCCACTCGTTCTCGTTCGTTGGATATGATATTCAATTTATTATGTAGCTCAGATACACGAGGAACGTCGGAGGCGAAGGCAGAGAAAAAGAGAGAGAAAAGTGCGAATCTCGGAAGGAATCGCTCGTTGGGAAACGTCCCACGATCGAGCAACGTCTCACGCTTTTTCGACGAGCACGAGGGAAGAAGAAAATAATCGGAACGTCGATCGCCGTGTCAAAGAGGGGAGGGAAAAAAAAAGAAGAAGAAAGGAAAGAAATACCGAGAGGAGAGTAGGAGGAGTCTCGGGATCGAAGCAACCGTCACGATATCGCGACGCGCCTGCGCCCTCCCCCCCCCCGCCCTCTTTCCTCTTTCACCACCGTCTACTTCCGTTCTTTCGAAATCGTTTCCCACGAACGATTCCGGCCGTCTCGATCGCCGTCGATCGAGGACCAGCGATCAAAAACTTTCCTAGAATTCTCTCCAGCGGACCGAGAGCAAACTTGATCCTACGCGGGGTCTCGTGTCGCGAAATAACATTTATCTGCCACGCTTCGCGAGTTTCGGCTAATGGCGAGTAAATATTGGTGGAAAGGTAAGCGTGGGACGATCGGCCTTGCCATACTCGGAACAGGCACGTGGCCAAGCGTCGCGCGTACGTACAGAGTGGGAAGAGAAGTTTGTCACGGATGAATTCTACGTCGTCGATTTGAATTTTTTATTTATTTATTTATTTATTTTTTTTTTATTGCTTTGGCATTGTATTCTGCTCATCGCGAAGGTAAAACTTTCTCGAGGAACCATCGGTCGCGACCTGACGGTTCTCTTGAAAAATGGGAAAAAACGTTAACGCTGCGTGCGTTCTAACAGCGACTTTATGGTTCCGAACCCGTGGATGTAATGTCTACGTTTCGAATACTATTGACGGTTAGTTTTATCATTTCATTATTTAGATTTACAACGATGCTACAGACATTGGTGAAATCTAATACGAAAATTATGTAAAATAGACATCCACGCGTTCAGAATCATAAAGTCGCTGTTAGCACGCATTTTCAGTAACTTTTACATTAACAACGAAAGTTTTGAAATTAGACGTGCCTTGTATTCATTTCTAAACTCATTCTAAGTAAACGGAAACACATTAAAGTATAGAATTCACCTATGATAGCTATAAACATCTCTCTTTTCTGTACAAATGCGTTCTAACAGCGACTTTATGGTTCTGGACTCGTGGACATCTACATTACGTAATGTTTATATTTTGGATAATGTTAATTTTACCATTTTGTTATTTACACTTGCTCTGATGCTACAACTATGACAAATCCAATGTTAATCCAGAACCATAAAGTCGCTGTTAGCACGCACGCGTTTTCAACAACTTTTACATTAACAACGAGTTTTGAAATTATAGATATGCCTTGTTTTCATTTCTAAACTCATTCTAAATAAACGAGTATATATTAAAGTGTAAAATTCACCCACGATAACCACAAACTTCTCTCTTCTCTCTACAAATGCGTTCTAACAGCGACTTTATGGTTCTGGACGCGTGGACATCTACATTACGTAACGTTTATATTTTGAATAATGTTAACAATAGTTAGTTTTACCATTTTATTATTCAGACTCGCACTGATGCTACAACTGCGATAAATCAATCGTTAGCGAAACCTAATTCAGAATCATAAAGTCGCTGTTAGCACTGACGCAGTGTTAACTTTTTTACCATCTCTCAAGAGAAGGGTGTATTAGGTTGCCACCTAATGGTTGCTTGACAAAGTTTTACTTTCGTAACGAATAGAATGCAATGCAAGAAAAAAAAACTGTTTGACCTTGAAATTCAAGATCAAGTTCAATCTTGCGACTTTATGTGCATTTCCATCGAACAGAAAGCGTAGAATTCATCCGCGATAGCCACGGACAAACTTTTCTCTCCACCCTGTACACGTTTGCCAACCGTCCGGCATTTTACATCGAGAGAAACACTCGAGCTGGCAGAAATAGCCGACCGATCCAAGTTCCATTCCGTACCATCGACAAAATCGTTCGTAGATTTGAAAAGAAAGTTGGTACATGAAATTCACATTGAAGGGAAAACACGAGACAGACACAAAGGATCGTCAGACGTTCTAGGATCTCTGCGAGATAGAAGGAACTACCTGAATACTATAAATGACACTCGGAAGCAAAGACAAATTTCTCCGCGTTATCCTGAATAAACCACATGACACTCCAATCAGAGAACAACGCCACGCAGCCAACGTACAGAATATCCAGCAATATATCAAGAACCAAATGGAGTCAGCCTGTAACCACCAAACACCATAAACTTCTAATTACTAACGCTGGAAATTACGACATCAATAACATACCATTCGATAATAAAAATTCGTACAATTTACTCGTAAACTAACGCATGCACGAAGAACCCAGAAGGGCAGGTTTCTCGCAAATTTTGCCCGAAATAAGAGTCAAAGTTAAACGACCAAAATGATCAGGTAAATAACCACAAACAAACTTCTCACGTTAAATGCAAGTAACAGGCACTGCAAGGGTAAGGCAAAAAAAAAAAAAAAAAAAAGACGGAAAGCAATTCGGAACGAAATTGTGTAATTCTATATCTTTTTTCAGATGACGAAACATCGGTCGAACAGTCAATAAGACGAGAGAATTTTCGATAAAGTTCCAACACCGCGAGGGTGGAGGACGAGAGAGTGAAAGTCATCAACCATGTTTCTTTGTCGTCCGACAAACTCACGGCGCCTGAAACTATCGTCACGCTTAGAAAACCCGACGTAACTTTCGTCGACGGTGGCGACTTATTTGCCTGGAATATCACTGGATCGTCGCGTTAGTCTGAGAGAGGGTGGGGGGGGGGGAGGGGCAAAAATTTTCCCCAGGTGCGCAGCCTGAGGTCTGAACGCCGGAGGAAACTGTTTCTTTTTTTTTTTCTTTCGCTTTCCTGGCGCCTTCTAAACCTTTTTCATTTATCTTCGCGTGACGCGGCTTAAGCGGCAATTTCGCAGCGCCCTTTGCATGTACCTGCTTCAGCTGCCCCGGGCAATCCCCTTAATGTGTACTTTTTCTCACTGTCATAATTGAAGAGCCGCTCGAAGCTAGAGCTGCTAGAGCTAGAGGAACGCGCTCCTCCACGCCATAAATTTTCGACTTACCCAGGCCGCAGCTTTGTGTCTTGGTTCTTCGCTGGGAAACACGGGGGAAAAGTGGCCACGCGCGGCTGACGGACGCGGGACCGTCGGGAATCGGATCGCCAGCCAACTTCCAGTAACGATTAGCCCGCCGTACCAAGAACGAGACGTCTCTCGTTCCACGAAGATTCAGTCCGAACCCGTACGTTCGAACAGTTGCTTTTTCAGTATTCGGATTGTTAAAAATACTCAGGACTGGCGTCGGTCGCGTACCATTGCGGGCTATATCCCTTGGGGGTGGGTCCCACCCACTGTTGCGGGACGACTCTGGTTGAATTGCGCTTTATTCTTCATTCTGCGACAAACCTGACGGCTCCTAGATTCAGAAAGCTTGGCTTGTCTAAATCAGGCCACCTCAAAGTTCATGCAAGGTCGCGTAACTAAATTTGAGGGTCGCAGAAATTTTAGCGAAACGAAAAAGTTGGTACGAATATTTGGCTTTGTCTTTAGTACGTGGTAAAATTATATTCGCGCGTATACCATCGAATTATTTTCGAACAAACTTTCTTTACGATTTATTCTCAGCAAATGTTTCAATTCGTATTCGTAGCTTATGTATACCTCTGTACTCAGGGTCGCGAAAATATTTACTCGGATGAAGAGGGTCGCCAAGTGGAAAAGTTTGAGAAGCCACGGTCTAAATGACTAAGGTACTGACGACTGACACGAGCTCGACAGATACACTTGGCCGAATATCGACTGATGTCTGACGATTAGGCTCTTGATTTGATTTGTTCATATCTGACTGTTCCACCTTTCGTTCCGACGTGATCTCTTTTCTTTCTAGTTTACCTTAGCCGATCTTTTTTTTCTTTTGCAGTACCTGGGACTGTGTTACTCTTTTATCTACATATAAAAACAATTGGTTGTTTAGTTATTGTTAAAGTTTGTTCTAGGTGGTTACTTGCTGTTTGGATTTCAGAAACCTCTCTTGTTTGCATAACGAATGATGGTGTACGAATGCTGATTGCGCTTTGGCTCCTTTTTTTCCTAATTTACCAGAGTTGATCTAAACAAGGTTTCGATATCATGTCCTCAAGGTCGTGCGTCACCCTTTCCAAAAAACTTTGAAAAATTGTGGAGCGAGGGATGTGTCAAGACCAATCAGAAAGTATGGGGGAGGTTTCCAAAACGTTTCATTGCCACCCATGAGAATGATTCAGTCGAGTTTTGGGACGACAGTTTTGGGAAACGGTTCCATCCTCTTCTAAAAACTGTCCCATTGCTCGCGCGATACTTTGGACACGCACGCGTTTACGACGTGGCAACCTCATGAGGCGGAAGACCTCGTCGCACTCGAGACTGATTAAATTTATCGGGCGCCTAGCTTGGAGTTTTCCAACTGGCCCATACCTACGAGTTCCACGCACGAATGTTTCAGAAGTCCCTAACACGACACGTTGGGTTTGAAACACATCCACGTCGCAAGTGTTACGTACCGTTCGCCTCAACACGAATTTCCCTCGCGCGGCGACGACGAATGACAACGAGGCGCGGCCCAAGGCCCAAGTTGGCTCTGCGACGAGAGCGCGCAGCCACCGGACACCGAGAACAAGCCCCGACAAACTTTTTCGCCGATATCCGCGTTAACTTTCGCCGATTATCGAGAAAACGTAGCGCATTTCCAACTACGGGTTTATCGGTTATGAGATTCGATCGTACCCGACTTGGAGCGCACAAGGTGTACCGGTTTCGCCTCTACACCTCGCCGTTTATCAAACGATCGTCGACGAAAAAAACAGAGAGAGAGAGAGAAAGAGGGAAAGCACGTTTAAATACACGTTTAATAATTAATGTTCGAGTAAATTTGCAAATTTGTTGGCGCGTCCTTTGCGAATTTATTTCGCAAAACGAGCAGAACGCGAACAGACGGGACACCTTGTGTACAAGCTGGTTGTACATCGGAGAGGGAGGGAAAAAAGAGGGATACACGATGGAAATCGAGCAAACTTTCGTATCCCGTGTATCGCGGTGCCGCGCGATATCCCGAATAAAATAAATTCCTCGCTCGCCTCGAAATAACCGGTTCGCTCATTTTCTTTTTTTTTTTTTTTTTTTTTTTGTTCTTTTCCCTACGACGAAGCAACGTCCGAGGAAACGCGAGCGCTAATAAGTCCAAGTTTCTAGATCGATTCCAACTGCGATACTCGAACTAGACACTGGCGTAATCGTTCCAGTTAGACGTAAACGTAAACCGGTCGCCGGTTAAATCCGTGAACGGGTGGGGAAAAAAAGACAGTGGAATCAACGGGATTCGAGGGGCGCGCGCGCCATCGTGAAAACGGGATTTGGCCGATTAAATAATTTACAGCGCGGCCACTAGGTACAATTAGCAAAATGACGCGCGTTCCATCGCGCGGCTACGCGGATTTTGCCAGATGTAATAGCTCGTTTTGGATTTCGGCTGAATCGAATTATGCTTTGGCGCGATGGTGGTCGGGGGAGGGGGGGGGGGGAGGAGGAGGATGTGTGTGGAACATTTACATGCGGAGGCGATTCGTTTCAGACGGCGTGGAGGATTCAAGGGGAGGGCAAGAGGTGGCTGGCCGCGTCAATTAACGAATCGGCGCTGCGACGTTTCGCGTTCGCAAAAACTGATGCTGCGATTACGTTTACATCGCCCGGCACGTTCAGGTGTCGTTAGCCGAGTTCGTTTCCCCGAAGCGTGCACACAATCGCGCGTACTAAATAATCTTTCGATGCGTTTGCCCCGCTTCTCGAACACCGTTTCACGTTCCTCGTTTTCCATTTCCCGGTCTCGCTCCTCACCGTTTCTGAGCCGTCCCACTCGTTCACCAGCTTTCCAATCCTCATCGACGATAATGAAATCGTTCCTCTTTGCTTCAACTCTTTCTCTTCCTCCTTCGTTTTTCGCCTTCTCGTTTTGTTTCTCTTCTTTTTTCTTTTTCTTTTCTTTCCCTTTGTTTTTTCCAACTGTTGGACAAACGTTGGTTCGGAAAACACGTGAAAGCTGCGGATCCAAAAGCTCGGGCTTAATGCCGTAATCGTCGATAATATATCGAGGAGGGGGGGGGCTGCATTATATCCGAGTCGGAATTATATCGGGGGCGGCAGCGCCGCTGCAGAACTTGGGGAAATAATGGCCGATAGAAATGCTCGAGCGAGTGATAAAGTAATAGTATATACTGCAAAGTATAGAGCTAGTTAAAACTTAGTCGCAGAAACTGTTTGCGGTGTAATAGATATCGTTTTACGTAACGGGCAGCTATCCGCAAAACTTTGGCGGCCGCTTCATTGTTAAGTTCGACACTCAAGCAGACAGCTAATAACGTTCGATGGCTTCGCAAATTTTCTTTAGCCCCCTGTGCACACTCTGTCTGCGAGTGCGTGTGTTTGCGTGCAAAGTACACACTTCGTGGATTGATACTTAGAGCGATTGTTACAAGGGAGTGTCAGTCACCGATTTCTTTTTTTTTTTTTTTTTTTTTCTTTCGAGAAAATATTTCACGCGTATGTTTGTTTCGTATCGGCAGTCGTTCATGTTGGAAGGGTGACCTGAGTTGAGGCTTCGAAGTTTGTGAAAATTATTGCTACAAAAAGAAAGAAAAAGAAAGACTGCATGTTCGATGTGCCGTCAACCTAACGGTTAACGCGATTACGCGTCGGAAAAGTGTCGCGTCATAATCTGCCGCGGTGTTTAGTCATAATCTTGTCAGGTCGTTGCACGGGAGAACGAGCAACCTCGAGAAACGAGATGGTAAATGGATTTGGACACGTTCGAGAAGATGAAAACGACGACTCTGGGTCTTAAACGCGAACCTAGTGGTTGTCGAACGTCGCATATAATATGCTTGAATAATATATATAGGGTGTTCTTTTTTGAAAATGGTAAACAAGAGGGAAAAATGGCAGAGGGACAAATTATATACGGTTTGTTACCACCGACACAACAGTGTGCAACAATTTTTCACGAAATTGAAGACCTTTAATTTAATTAATTTGCTATTTTCTTTTTTTTTTTTTTTTTTTTGTTTGTCATATGAAAGTGGGTGTTAGACTTCTTGTCAGTACGAAGAAACCTATATTGTCTCAATTTAAATAATAATGACTAACAAGGGAACGTGCCAGTGTCAATCACCGATTCTGACGAAATTTGGCTTGAAAGTAGCTTTCGAAAAAAATGTCTGACACGTATCTTTCGCCATATTGGCGATCGGCCATGTTGAAGTGGCAACTTAACCTCAAAGTTGGGGCTCCGAATTCTGCTTCGTCAAATGTCTCTGGAAATTACTGAAGAAACAGTTTTTGTGTAAATAGATGAAAATTAGTGTTTTTTAACGATGAATTTAATGGTGCATACTATCTTGCGAACAGACCATTTGTTTGCACGATATATCAAAAAAAAACTGTACATGTTTTATCACTTTTCTGATGGCTGGTTTCCAAGTAAACAGTCGATACATTTTCTTCAATATTTGTTTATGAAAACTATGATTTCCAATCCGGTGATGAATTCAAAAAGATGACGAATTGTTGTATATACGGGCTCGGTCGCTCGTTATGGTCCGCGCAACCAGTTGCCAGCGCGAGCGATTAACGTGCCTTTTTCTTTTTTCTTTTTTTTTTTTTTTTTCGTCATTACAACCGATTTTTCCACGAAAATTTTTCGCGGACGGTGAAACGTCGACGCGTTTGCGCACAGAAATTAACTTCGAGCACGAGACGCGAAACGAGCCGCCCCCGATCATAAGCGAAACGAGACTCAACAGTGGTTTGAACGCCGAGGGGCAGATTATCGCTCGACGAGTGACCGTGACGCGTTGGTCCTTGGGCTCGAGTATCGCTCGTCCGTTTCTTCGGTGCATCTTGCCGGAAAATTCGTTTATCGCGCTAATGCCCCTAAAACTTGGGGAGCGGCGTTCTTCGTGTGTGTATGTGTGTCAAGCATCGCGCGCGCACACGTTTACGTACGTTTCATAAAATACGTGACTCCGCGTATTTTCGCCGGCTTATCTTTGCCACCACACGTGTTACGCTGTCCACTGTGTGCACGCGTGTGTCAGTCGACTCGTGCGTGTGCACGTCCAAAATATATTACGCTACGCGTATAGTACGTACGTACGTGTGTATGTAGGTTGTCCATTAAACGGCGAAAATTCCTCGACTGTGATTCTCGGCTGATCGGTTTCCACGCAAAGTCAAGCTATTCGAAAGTATAATAAAATACCCGTTGCTTTTCTAAAATAAGAGACCTGCGATACGTAATTGAATTATGGCACGATACTCGTGGGCGGGAGCCAAACATCGCGGCGTTCCGCGCAGACGGAGATAAAAAATCACGGCGTGAAAGGTCTCGATGTTTTACGAGCGAAATGATTGTTTCTCGCTGTTTTCGCGAATCCATTGATTAACATACATTAACATTTGTTCTCGCAAGAGCGCACTGCCGTTATCCGCGAGACTCAATGAGGTAGAGATTGCGATGATCTACAGGTGTACAGAGTGGGAGGAAAAATTTGTTCGTGGCCCCTGACCTCGAATTTCAAGGTCAAAAATCTCTCCCCTTTCTTGCACTGTTTCACTCATCGCGAAAGTGAAACTTTTCCAAGGGGCCAGATTGTTTTCTTGAGAAATGTTTCTTGCGTTCTAACAGCGACTTTATAGTTCCGGGACGCGTGGATGCAATGTTTATATTTCAATGTCAACAGTTGGTATCATCGTTTGATCAACTAGGCTCACAACTATGATAAATCAAACGTTCAGTGAAACCTAGTACGAAAATTATATAGAATGGACATCCACGCGGATTCAGAATCGTAAAGTCGCTGTTAGAACTTGCTCGAATTTTCTCTTTTGAAAGTGTTTCTCGATTTTTACACGAGCCGTGTCAGAATTTGTTGGAAAGTAGGTGAAACGTTCCCCAAGAGGAGGGAAAAATGTCGACGACCTTACGTATAGTAGTTCGAAGCGAAGGAAGCGATAATTCCAACTCTTTGAGGAACGTCCGACACTTTCACTTTGCAAAGGTCAAGCTTCATTAGCGAAAGGGGTTATAAATATCGGCGCAATGATCCTGAAACGTTTGGAGGAGAGAGAAAGAGGCATCAAACGCGTGGCGGTGTACAGAGACAAAACCCTCATCGTGTCGAAAGAAACACAATGGCTGTCGAAATCGGAGAATGGCATCATTCTGTTTCAGACTGGCCATCACAATCGCCTGACGCCAGTCTCACAGAGAGAATGTCACGCGGTCTCTAACGAAGCAAAAATTAAAAGAGAAGTTGTTCCCCAGCTGAAAACTTTGGTAGCGTCGCGTTCGAAACAGCACTGCCTGTATCATGCGCGGAAAAACTACCGTTGAGAGCATGCGAAAAAGGTGACGAGAAATGATCGATAACAGGGGGGATCGGAGCACATTGCCAAGTAAGGACTTGTTAGCGTATTACTTTCACTTTCGATACATAGTGAGTTTCTTTTACAAATATATCAACGCTTACTAGAATTACCAAAATGGTCAAAACCAAACTAAATGGGCCGACTTAGAATTTCTCATGGAAATTTTATATATTTCATTAATCATTAATTTTGTGTATTTCATTTCATTAATCGAATATATTTCGATAATCATATTACTATGTAATTATTATTATTATTAACATATCATATTATTATATAATTATAACAGTTATATAATTATAATAATCATTTATTTTTTATTAAAATTATATATTTATAATAGTGTATTTTCAGCCTTGAATGATTTTTAGTAAAATATTTAAACAAATATATATATATAAAAACAGTGTATATGTAATATAAACATTTTATTTATATATATATATATATAAAGAAGCTTATATTACACACACACACACACGTGAGAAGAAGCGCTCTTTATTCTATTTCAAATTTTTCCCCGTTCCTTTCACTTCCAATTTCCTCATTAAAAATTTCTACGTTTAGCGTCAATTTTTTTCCGAGATATCGACGAGCGCGCTCTCGCGAGACAGACGACCGTGCGTAGTTGTTCCAAGTGTCCGTAAGCGAGTACAATACGCGTTGGACGTGGTTCTCCTAGGCGTCGACGGCCATTCTCCTCAACCTCGGCCGTTCAGGACGATACGTACGATATGTATGTACACGGCGTCGCAAGTCGGCCGGCATTCGAGATTACGTACGTACACGCTAACATAAGCTCGAGACCGATAGAAGACGATCTGTCGTGCGTTTACGGACACTGACTTCGCGGATGAATCCTCGGAAGTCGTAAAACGTACGAACGTTTCTCGCGTTTCCTACCAGCCATTTTACGAGTAATTTCCCGCGAGTGTTGAGCTTCCACGAGACACGACAGACACGAACAACTTGCCCTCCGCTCCTCGGTCGTCGGCTCTTCCTCCGTCGCTGTTGCGCCGCCTCGCCTCGTCTCTCGTTTTAAGAGACCGTCACTCGGTGAAACCCGGCTGCGGAAAGCACCTTCCTCGACTGAATACTAATTAGTATTTCAATTTCGCCCGCATTAATATTAAACCCCGGGCCAGGCAAAGATGCGCGCCACACGCCGAGCCGAGCGTGGCGAAAGGAAATATTAAAAACAAAGTCGAGACGACAAATCGACTGCCCTCCCTCCCCCTCTCCTTTGTTTTTAACGAATGCTCGCGACCCGTACACTCGAACAATTAAAATCTGTCGTCTCGCGAGAGTGGCAGCCCGTCTAATTGTCGTTCTAATTGTCGTTCTCCATCCTGTTTCGCGGCTAGCCCATGGCCTTTGAGCGAAACTCAAACCCACGATCCACGATCTGGCGTTTGGCTCCTACCATCGACGTAATCGCACGTACGCGGCTAATTAACGCGATACTCGCGTTACCCGCCCAGGACACGCTCAGCCGCGGGTACATCCTCTCAATTCCTCCCCCGCAGTCTGCCAGTTACGCGCGCGCGTTCATTTCCGGAAGTACGTGTCCGTAATCCCGGCGAGATCGATGGTTTTAATCAAGAAAATGTCTCTCCGCATCATAGCTCGCGAGCAAATCTCTGGCGGTCATGTTTATTAAAAATAGAGAAAGGAGAGAGTGAGGAGAGGGGAAACGCACAACGCGCGCGCGGAGGGGGGCAAAAAGAGAATAATGCGTTCCAACGGCAGTGGATTAATATTCGAACAGGTCTGTTTCGATGCTGCTCTTAGCACCAGCCAGCCAACGGCGATGCCAACCCAGCCATCCAGCAAGCCAGCCAACCTGCCAACCAACCAACCAACCAACCAACCAACCAAGCCACCCAGCCAGCAAGCGGTCGTTCCGCTTTTTCCCCGATACCTATCAAGGTTATTGGTACAAGGAAATTTCTTTCGACGCGGAAAAAGAAAAAAGAAGAAAGGACGAGAAGAGGACAGAACGCGGTGAGGATTTCTTCTTGTTTTTCTCGCTGCTTTGGTTTCTCGGGGCTGGCCCAGCGGGACCAGCGTCGTCGTTCGCCCCCCCAACGCGACACACAGCATCCCGTACGCCGGATGGAGTTGAAATCCTACTCTCGCGGCGAAAACAATGCCTGCCCTACGCCTCCTCCGTTCATGTTAATTAAAAATTTCAATCACATATACGAGACGAACGTTTGCGCCAGTTGCCAGCTTTCTCGCCTCGACTCGGCTGTTACGCGCGTTCCCTATTTTCACATTTCGTTCTCCCTTCCACCGTGGCGTTTTTTTTTTTTTTTTCGGCCACGTAACGAGGTATAGTTATCGCCAACAAGCCGTTCGCGCAGCCGTTGGGAATATAGTCTTTAGTCTGACACATATATGGCAACACCGTATGATTGACAGACCCATATGATTTCTGGGTAGTAGCATCCTTCGATACATGTCGAAATTTCATGACATTCTGATAATTAGTTTACAGTGGTCACAGTGACCCTAGTTTTGTAATTTTCCAAACAATGGACAAAGAAGAATTTCGTGCGTTGATGAAACACCGTTCTTCGATGGAGAGAAACACCGTCGAGGCCAAACAGCGGCTTGACAAGCGTTATGGAGACTCTACGCCAGGGAAATCAACCATTATTTATCATATATATATATATATATTAATATATAATATTAAATTATAAATTAATTAATATATTGTTTATTTAATATTTATTTTTATTGTATGATTATATATCATGATATTTTATAAGTATTTATGTATATAATAAATATTTTATATATTTATACATTTAATTTTATTCATATTTTATGCACAATTAATATAATATTTTAATTTCATTGTATATTATACGAAAATACGATATATTATAAATATATAAAATAGAGATGGTATGCTGGATTTAAACGCGGTCGTACAGACACCGATGATGCTGAACGCTCTGGTCGCTGAAAATCGGCAGCTGTTCCGGGAAACATAAAATAGTTTTGAAAGACCGTAAAAGTGAAGTTGCGTGAGATAGCTGACGCCTTAAAGATATCAAAAAGGTAGTGTGTTTACAATTTTACACGAAAATTTGGGCATGCGTAGGTTGCTTTCGAAGTGGGTGTTGCGTTTGCTCACACCGGACCAAAAACAACAACGCGTCGACGATTCAGAGCTGTTCAAGCGAGATAAAAAGGATTTCTTGCGTCGGTACGTGACAATGGATCCACCGCTACACACCTGAATCAAAAAGATCGTCAGCTGAGTGGACAGCAGCCGGCGAAAGTCGTCTGAAGGCGACCAAAAACTCAAAAGTCAGCTGGCAAGGTTATGGCATCCGTACTTTGGGACGTGCGTGGTATTTTGTTCATCGACTATCTTGAGAAAGGTAAAACTATCAATGGCGAATACTACGCGGCATTATTGGCTCGATTGAGTGTAGAAAAACGGCCTCAAAAGAAAAAGGGGCTGTTTCACCAAGACAGTGCCCCCACAAGTCACAAGTCGATGAAAACGATGGTTAAATTGAATGAATTACGCTTCCCACCCACCGTACTCTCCAGATCTGGCCCCCCAGCGACTTTTCCAGACATCAAAAAGATCCAAGGGAAGAAATTTGGCTGAAATGAAGAAGCGATTGGCGAAACCGAGGCTTATTTTGAGAGGCAAGAAGGCAAGAAAGGCATCGAAAAGTTAGAGGAGCGTTGGAATGAATGTATCACCCTCGAAGGAGAGTATGTTGACGACTAAAGTCGAATTTCTAAAAAGAAAAAGTTTGCTTTTCTCAGACAGACCAAAAGACTTATTGAGTGATGGGAAGTTCTCCGCTTGTAACTGCGAACTTGTAACTTTATCGCGTCGCGGCGAACCTACGGAAAATTCACTCGGCAGATTAACATCTTCGCCTGCAGCGATTGGGGAAGAGGGATACGGAGGAGTCTGCTGCTCGTCGTCGCGTCAATGTCGAGAGAGACGTTTCGTTGCGTTTTCATCGTTTCTCGGCTTGGAGATCCGGCCGAATCCAGCCGACGCCTCTGTCACGGGTGACTTTGAGAATGTTAATACTTTAGAAACTCTAATATTTTAAATATAATACAATCACGTGTGATGATAACGACGAAGGGGCACGAACGAAAGAAGTAAACTTGACAGGAATGCTTTATTCGTCGTTTGGTTTGGGGTATATATAGCTTTACATTTGTTAGTTGTCTGGGTGGTTGTCCTTGACTGAACTTGGAGATATGGGCGATTGCTGACCCTTCTGAGTCAGTTTGGACCTCGGCTGGATTTGGATGATAGGACTATCTGCTGGTTTCTCGGTTTTGTTCTTGAGTCGCTGATGGACCTTGACTGAATTGGTCTGATAAGGCCGTCTTCACACCTCGGTCGCCCCCCGCAATGAGTTTGCGAGCGTAACTGGAGAACGACGCGGACACGCCGGCGAGGATATTCCGTGGGTGTCAGCGGAGGATGTTCGTGTCACCGTGGAAAATGGAAAATCGCACCTTCCAGACAACCTAATGGAATATCCTACTATTTTCCCCGCTGGAGAATCACACACACACACACACACACACACACACAGAGACTCCGATTTTCATCAAGCATCCCCTGCCGGTCCGTTCGAGACCCGCATTCGAATCTGTCACTAAGACGTTTCAGACAATCGCGCACTCCGCCGCTGAAATATCGTTCGTATCCTCACGCCGCCGCGTGCTGATACTCCGCGGAGGAGGAAGATGGAATCGAGGCTCGATGATTGACGAGAAATCATATAAAACGGCAAGGTAAATGTAGAGAGAGAGAGAAAGAGAGGGGCCGTTGGAATAAAACGAAACGCCGGAGAGAATCGCTCTTCTAAGTACGTACGCCTGTTCGTCTCCAAGAGGAGGAGGATGCCAACACGCTTCAGCGATATTCGCGCCCGGTTGTCGCGCATATACACAACCAGAGTTTATTACTGGAGGAGGCTGTTGCCTTTGAAACGCTCTTAAACGAACGTTGAATACGGTCGTCGGCGAAGAAAGCGCCAATACCGCGAGAAGAGAGAGAGAGAAAAAACTCGAAGAAAAGAGCCACTTAGAGCGAGACTGGACGCATGAATCGCGCTGCCATTTACGAAATTGGTCAAGCTGCACGGGCGGTTGGTCTCGCGGTTCGCGCGTTATTTCTTCCTTTCTTTCTTTCTTTAAAGGCCGCGTCGCAAGCAAGCAAGCGGGCGGGCATCGATCCAACGGGACAAAGTGCGCTCGATAAAGCGCGAGGCGCGCGAACCGCCATTCGAAAACCGTCAATTTCCATTTTTGTCTGCTCGCTTGGTCGTTACGTTGCGCTCGCTCGACAATTACACCGATTGGAGCGGTGCATAAAAATGCATGAAGTCGATGCAGAATTCCGAGAAATTCCCGCGACCCAGCCACACACACACACACACACACACACACACACACACACAATGGAATGCCCAAGTCGAACAAGGTAAACGCGACTTTCCTATCGCCGACTCCGCTCCGCTCGGCGAAATTATTTCAGGGCTCAGGACCAGGAAATGGTCCCCCTCTTCAGAAATCCGTCGAAACGGTTCCCTCCTCGACGCCTGTCGCTTCACCACGGCGATATCGCGTCTCGCCCAGCTTTCAAGCCCGCGCAGCCGAGAAATAACACTTGATCCTCTTTCGTAATTTTCTTTCTTTCGTTTCGATATTCCTGGAGCTGGAGTTCGGACCGACCGAATCTTTACGATTTATTTCAATCACTCGTCGGCGGGATCGGCGGGGCACGCGACACGCAGACGACCTTTGCAACCGGTAGAAAGAAAATTGATGGAACGATGAAAATTCACGTTAAAAGGGGGAAATGTAAAACGCGAAGGATCCTCGGACCTTTTTTTAGGAAATCTGTGAAATATCCGTGTGAAAGGAGGAGCCAACTATAATAAATGACGATTGATTTGAATCAATTACTATTTTCTGAATTGTTACTTCTCTTTTAAACTATTTTTCGAATTTTTTTAAATCATAAATGTATTAATTATTTCATTGTAATTCAAAATATATTAAAAATTCATTGAATATTATACTATTAAAAATTCATTGAAATTTTGAATAGTATTAAATTCATTTTTTGTCGTAATTTTTTTAATAAATTTACCCCTTAAATAAATTTGTTCCCTTAAATCGATTAATTTACTTTATTTCATTTTATTTTCAATTTCTATATCAATTGATATTTATTTAATAAAGCCATTATCGTTATTATTTTTGTATATAACTTTAATTATCATAATCAGAGGTATGATAATTTTATTTTCTTATTTTATTTGTTCAATTAATTTGCGAAAAATTATAAGAAATAAATTTAAACTTTTTTATTTTATAAACTAATAATGAATATAAAATAAAAAGGATGCAAAAGAAATGAAAAGTTTGAAGTTTATCCGATAAAAGATTAAATTAATTAATTTTCAAATCTTCGACTATTGTTATTGTTATTATAAATAAAATTAAAAATATTGAGAATACACAACATGTGTATAAATACACGCATGCTCAGAGATCAAAGTTGTCAGAAATCTGTAGTCAAACCCAAATTATTTCATTCAGCTATGCAATCTTAAGACGTAAAGTATAAGCATATGTATAAATACGCTTCTGCTCAGAAATAAAAATTGTCAGAAATCTAGAGTGAAACCCAAATTATCTCATTCAGCTATGCAATCTTAAGACGTAAAATATAAACGTACAGTTCTGTATGTGTGTGTGTGTGTGTGTGTGTGTGTGTGTGTGTGTGTGTGTGTGTGTGTGTGTGTGTGTGTGTGTGTGTGTGTGTGTGTGTGTGTGTGTGTGTGTGTGTGTGTGTGTGTGTGTGTGTGTGTGTGTGTGTGTGTGTGTGTGTGTGTGTAGAGACAAACGTTTCAACACTGAAACTACCAAAATGGTCAAAACGACCAATTGATAATTTTTGTTAAACATTTTATAGATACAAAACAATGTGTTTTTAGAGGCTCAAATGATCCTTCGTGAAATACGATAAAGATTTTCTGTTTCTTTTACTTTTAATCGTTTTTTACTTTTTTCAACTTAACTTTCTACATTTTTACATTTTTACTTTAATCTTTACTCGTCGACAGTGGCAACGTTAAGGGCACTAAACATCTCTTTGTCGTCATCGTGTTTCCGACTTATTACTAGTTTCTCCCTCATTGCTCAAACACTAATAAACTTTAATATTTCAAACCGCTCGGTTTAATTTTTTCGCTTCTCTCTCTCTCTCTCTTCGCCCCTGCAACATGTCGAACATTTTATTCTCATCGTGTCTGTCGGCCGTGACACGCGCGTCAGGTCAGGAGAAATCCAAAGTCTCGTTCCTCTCCAAGCATGATCTCCTCGTCGCTTCGTCGAATCAATTATCGCTTCGCGCAGCGAGACGAAGTTTTCGACATCCATTCCCATTGTTGTACGTATGTTTGGTTATCGTGGTGTCACGGTTGGGACGCATTAAGGAATGTCTCGGCGGCATAAAGGAATTTCGCGATAGATATACCAAGTAATAGCATCGGTGTACGTTTGGAAATTTGGCAGCGGTAGCAACGATCACCCTGTACATGCAACGTCTCTCTCTCTCTCTCTCTATATATATATATATATATACATACATATACATATATATATATATATATATATATACAACAAGATCTAACAATGGGATTGCCACGACGATTATTAGCCGTGAATATCAACGACGAGAAAATTGCACGGTAGGAGGTGCCTCGCCACGTCGCGCCGAGTAATATGATCCTTTCGACAGCAGCGAGGAAGGAACCTCCGACCTTCTCTCTGCTTCCTCCTCCTATCTCTCGATCCTTGTAACCTCGTTACTCCAACTCTCGGAAGATGAGGGACGAATGCTCCCTCTCCCCCTCCCCACGAAGCGCGATACGTCGCGGCTGATACGTGACGACGGCGGCTCTCCTTCTTCTCGATAATTACGAGCCGTTGCATGGCAATTCCTCCCCCACCCCCGAGAACAGCCCTGGCAGGACCAGTTTTAACCGATATCGCATTGTGTACGTACGACGCAACGTGCGCAACGTATGTGGCATCAGCAGGCAAGCGTGTTTGGCCAAGTTGCCTGTTATCTACTTGCTCCTTGTAATTACATTTTGACATTTCGAAGACTACCCCCAGCGACGTAATCTAATACGGCGTAATGCAATCAGGACGGCGCGCATCTTGCGCGGAAATCTCGCCTCCGGGATCCATAGACCTCGACAATAATGGTGACTCTCGAAATTCTACGGCCTGGCGAGCCAACCAGCCTCTCTCTCTCTCTCTCTCTCTCTCTCTCTCTCTCTCTCTCTCTCTGTCTCCCCTGCTAAATTAAAAGACACGCTCTCGATTCGTTTCATCCGCGAGTCACCCAACACACGATCTCTAACAAGAGAGGGGAACGATCAACCGCCAACGCTGGCCAGCTGATTGCGGACCATAACGAGCGACCGAACCGTGTACGATGGCTCGTCGCTCTCTTTTCGAGCCCGTCGGTACGATATCACTCGATAGAAATTGTCGGGATGAAATTGAGAATAAATTATAATATTATCGTACCGTTTTGCCTGGGTCGTACTTAAAACTGAGGAGATATTGCGATTTTGGGGCAAAAGATTCTCGACGCGCATAGGCACGTCGTTCCAGGTTAAGCGATAAGCTGTTTCAACGTAACGGGACGTTAATATATGGGTGACACGGGACCTGAGGGATGATCGGTCGAAAGAGATCCGTAATTCCGTGACTTGGTGCAGCGGCTCCGCTCCGGACGACGGAGGCCGACGGACTAGACTCTGGACACGATCTCGTCGTTAACCGCCGAGGAATCCGAGAGTACGCCGCCCCCCAACGGGCGGACAGCGACAAAGGTGAAGGTGTCGAGGGACCAAGGGGAAAGAAAGTTGGCGTACGTTCGACGAACGCGTAATGTATGCCGGATAATGCCACCGTACCTTTGTCCGCTCGCGTTGCCCCGAGACACTTGCCTCTCTTGGCCAGCCAGGCCGTCACCCTCCCTCTCCCTCCCCCAACCCCCCTGCCAACCCGTTCGGCTGCTCGCTCACGCTCTCGGTCTCGCATTAATGCAAAGCGGGAACATGCAACGGAGGCACGACGTAGCCTATCCAAGGATGCTTCTTGCAAGAATAAGAGAACAGGATCGCTGGGGATGTCCCGGGATTCTGTCCTCTATCGATCTCTCGCGTATATAGACACTAACTTGTGCCCTCCGCAAGCCGCGCTATGTATCTGCCATATACATATACCAATCTCTCTCTCTCTCTCTCTCTCTCTCTGTCCCTATCCAGTCTTCTCCTTTGCGTCTCTTTTTCTTCCTCGTCCCTCTCCGACCAACCGCCGCTTCTCCTCTTCCCGCCACCGTTTATCCTCCTTTCTCTTTCAACCTCTGTTAGCTTGTCTTCTCTGTCTTTCTCCTCCGTCCTCGTCACACGTTTCTCTTCGTCGCTCCTCGATCCTCGTCGCTCGTCGGTCCAGGTGTCCCTCGTTCTCGCTTTCTCCCTCTTTCTTCCTCTGTTTCCTCTGGTTCACCCCCACTGTCTCTCTTTATCTCTCACTCGCGCGCGCGGCGAATTCCTGGCACGCATACACGCGCAATTCGAACGTGTACCGCCCCCTGCTCGTGTCCCTGTCCGTTTGCACTCGGCGAGGGGCGAAAGAGGGACGAATTGGTCCGAGCATAACCACGCTCAGCGCCGAGGAATGTGTTATGTATACATAAACGGACGCGCAGAACGGACGGCAGGAATGTCTTTGTGTTGTTTACTGCGTTTATTGAGAGAGATATGACACGGTTCCGGAAGTCCATCAGGATCGTGGTGGCTTTCGTCGTTATCGAAAATCAGCGGTCGCGAAAGATTCACCGCACGTCACCGGATTTCGTCCCGCTTTCCCGTGCTTAAATGCTCAATCCTTGTCAATCCGCGTCCATTGGCGTGACTATCCGACGCGGAAAAGTTATTGCGCCCTGCCTTTGATATATACACTGCCCACAAGAATTAGGCAAATTTTCGAAATCAATACGAAGCGATAAAAAAAGAAGAAGAAGCACTTGGTATTTTTTTTATCAACACCTTGCGCTGGCAACTGGTTCGCGGACCATAACGAGTGACCGAACCGTATACAATAATTCGTCGTTTTCTTTTTGAATTCGTCGGTATATCACTGGATAGAAATTAATGACAAGTAATAAATTTATTACTTGTTTTACCTGGGTTATACTTAAATATACTTAAAACTAAGAAAATACTGCAATTTTGGGACAAAAAATTCTCGACGTGCGTGGCACGTCAAGAGGTTAACCACTTGCGCTGGCAACTGATTGCGGACCATAACGAGTGACCGTACACAATAATTCGTCGCTTTCTTTTTGAACTCGTCGGTATATCACTGGATAGAAATTATTGAGAAGTAATAAATTTATTACTTGTTTTGCCTGGGTTATACTTAAATATACTTAAAACTAAGAAAATACTGCAATTTTGGGACAAAAAATTCTCGACGTGCGTGGCACGTCAAGAGGTTAACCACTTGCGCTGGCAACTGATTGCGGACCATAACGAGTGACCGTACACAATAATTCGTCGTTTTCTTTTTGAACTCGTCGGTACGATATCACTGGATAGAAATTATTGACAAGTAATAAATTTATTACTTGTTTTACCTGAGTTATACTTAAATATACTTAAAACTAAGAAAATACTGCAATTTTGGGACAAAAACTCGTCGGTACATCACTGGATAGAAATTATTGACAAGTAATAAATTTATTACTTGTTTTACCTGAGTTATACTTAAATATACTTAAAACTAAGAAAATACTGCAATTTTGGGACAAAAAATTCTCGACGTGCGTGGCACGTCAAGAGGTTAACCACTTGCGCTGGCAACTGATTGCGGACCATAACGAGTGACCAAACCGTATACAATAATTCGTCGTTTTCTTTTTGAACTCGTCGGTACGATATCACTGGATAGAAATGATGGAGAAGTAATAAATTTATTATTTGTTTTGCCTTTCTTTACACAATTACATTAGTTTATATTAAACTAAACAAAATTATATTAGTTTATATTAATTTTTAACCACTTGCGCTGGCAACTGATTGCGGACCATAACGAGCGACCGTACACAATAATTCGTCGCTTTCTTTTTGAACTCGTCGGTACATCACTCGATAAAAATTATTAAGAAGTAATAAATTTATTATTTGTTTTGCCTGGGTTATACTTAAATATACATAAAACAGAAAATGTTGCCATTTGGGAGAAAAAAATTCTCGACATGCGTGGTACGTCATTTTAGCGCAAGAAGTTAAACAAGAACGTTAGAAAATATGACGTCATTCGTTTTTCTGAATGCTTCCATGTTCATTTTGAAATATCCCCTAATTTTTGTGATTAGTATGTGTATATATATATATATATATAATATATATATATATATACGAACTTGCATGTTTTTTTCCTTTTTTTACAATATTACAATATTACACGCTTGTTTTGTTCGACATCAAAAGTAAAATAAAGGCAAGTTAAATCTTTCGATCAGTCCGAAAGAAAAGTTTCGACGAAACCACAAAGAGGCGAGGATCGTTGGTAATTCTTCGATTGTTCTTTCAATCAAAGGAGAAAAATTGGGACGCACTTGACCTGCTACGCGACTCGCTACGTACGTAGAGACGTACAAAGAGGTCGTACGCAATTATCTCCGAAAGTTTCTCCCAAAGTTGTTCGCCGATGGAAACTTGTAGCAAAGCTGTTGTGCTCACCGGGGACCGGGTTGTACCGCAGCTCGCATCACCGGTAAATACGACGCCAAGTCGCTCCGAACTTACCATTGAAGAACACCAACCGACACTAGAGCACCAGAGTCCCGTGAAAGATACGATCAAAGCGAGATTCATCGTGGTTGCAGCTCGAGTTTTCTTTGCGAAAACGAACGTGCCGTGGACCACAGATTAGAGGTTTGTCGCACGCTCGTAATTGTCAAATTAGGCGTTGGAAATCCTAACGCGGCGAAGGTACGTAGCTGGTAATTAAGAAGGAGGCTCGCGTGGAACGAGTAGTACGGGACGGGATTGATCCGGCCTTACGAACCGGCCATCACGTGAAAGGGCCATTCGTTCGTCCGCTACAGACTATAGACCTACAGACAGACTATAGAACGTGGGTCGGTGCAAAGAGTGGGGAATGGAGATTTTCTCCGTTGACACGACGATTTGTACGAGCAACAGGCAACTTTCATTAAGCCTTTTCGAGCTGGTATACCCTCCTCCCCTGTCTCTCTCTCTCTCTCTTTCTCTCTCTCTCTTTCTCTGTTATCCCTTTTTCCTTCTTCCCCATTCTCCCTCCGTCGTATTCTGCTCTTTCAAGGCAGTCTCCGTCGTGTCGTCGTGTTGAAACCAGCCGCATAATCGGCGCCGTGTAACGTCAGACTGGGTGAAAAAGAAAAAAAAAGAAGAAAAGAAAAGAAATGCATCAACGTCAACGAAACACCGGATTGGACGAACAAACGGTGGAGAGAGAAAAAAAAGGGGGGGGAGGTAACGAGTTTTACCGTTATCGCGATCGTTTCGTAGTCGAATCGAATTCGTATCGCCTCGCGTCTGTTCCCTGTACAGAACATAGAACAAATCCACCGCGCGACGGTATCAACGTTGCAGATTGGCCTCAGTTTCTGAAGTAACCCTGCGTACACAGCGAAGAATCACGTTCGCGCTCGCGTTCGTGTGTCCCCCGGCGACAAAACGCGTTTACGTGTGCAGCAGCGTTGCGCCATCGGGTCATCGGAGCGGAGCACAGCGGTGAGAGTACGCCGGAAGCGTATTGGATGCACGAGGACATCTCGCGCGCGTTTCAACCTCGTTAGCATTCTATCCTTTAATTCCGCTCGCGCTGTTCTCGCTTCTTCTACCCTCCCCCTCAGTGTCGCAATTTCCAGCGATCTCTATCGAACCACGTCGCGTCACCGCGTGCCTTTAATCGGCCAACACACTCGCCCTTTCCATCACGCGCGCACACACGCGCTTCGAAAGCTATCTTCTACGCTCGAGCGTCTCCCTTGACTCGATTCCTCCTCCTCCTCCTCCTACACCTCCCTATCCGCCCTTTTTAATTCGTTTAGTCTCTGGCAGGCTGTGCCAGTCGCACGTGAACAAAACGCCGCCGCCCCCCCCCCTCTCGCCTCGATCGCATTTACTCTAGTCGTGACCGAATTCGTTCTTTGTTAATGAACCGTGGCAGAATCGCGATAAGAGGCTCGCGCATGCATCGCGTGATTGACACTGACGTCGATTACCAGATGAATACTACTTTGATTCGCGATAGCAGACCGCTCGATACTCGAGTAATGAATACTCCTCGATATTCCACCCTGTCGACGCGTCCAACCAAATTTATATGCCTTCCATATTTTCCGACGGCGGCGAGACGCGACGAGAGAGATCCCCATTTCCTCCCCCCGGTTCGATCGAATCCAACTAAATCTCGATATATCCTTCGTCACCAACCACCCGACGTCCATCGTTATACGTTGACGTATCGCATAAATAATATATTGCGAGTCGCTGCTTGATTTTTTCACCGTTTTGCCGCGTCGTCCGGCCCCCGAAGGTGAAAGTTTCTTGTATTTCTCACGACTATCGCGTCAAACTCCTGTCCCACGGACACAGGTACGCAACCGCACCTATCTACACCGTGTAGATAAACGGGAGGGAGGAGGGGCTTTTATCGCGGAGAATTTCCCTCGGCATCGAAACGAGCGAAACTTTGTTTCTCCTTGTGCGCGCGTAAATATATCGTCGTGTACGTGCAACGACATTCGGTACGTGCAAACATCACTCACGCCGCACTCTTGTCAATCTTGTCCTTCGCAAACTTCCCTTCGCAACTTTGTTCCGTTTCTTCACCGTCGTCCTCGTTTCCTTCGCGTTTCACGTTGCACCGTTTACGGCGTACAGTCAAGTATATATGTACAGGGTGGAAAGAAAAGTTTACCCGTGTCATAGATGAATTCTACATCTTGAATCTGAATGGAGAGACACGTAAAGAACCTGCCGCAAAATTGACCTTGGCCTTGATTTTCAGAGCATTTTCTTTGGCACTGTATTCTACTCATCACCTAATACTTCTCTTGAAAAATGGTGAAAAAGTTTCTTAATTCAACAATGCGCACGCGCGCGTGCTAACAGCGGCTTTATGATTCTGGATTAACATTGGATTTGTCATAGTTGTAGCACCAGTGCAAATCTAAATAACAAAATAGTAAAACTAACTATTAACATTATCCAAAATATGAACATTACGTAATGTAGATGTCCACGCGTCCAGAACCATAAAGTCGCTGTTAGAACGCATTTGTACAGAGAAGAAAGAAGTTTGTAGCTATCGTAGATAAATTTTACACTTTAATATGTACTCGTTTACTTAGAATGAATCTAAAAATGATAACAAGACATGTCTATAATTTCAAAACTTTCGTTGTTAATGTTGAAAATGCGTGCGTGCTAACAGCGACTTTATGGTTCTGGATTAACATTGGATTTGTCATAGTTGTAGCACCAGTGCAAATCTAAATAACAAAATAGTAAAACTAACTATTAACATTATCCAAAATATGAACATTACGTAATGTAGATGTCCACGCGTCCAGAACCATAAAGTCGCTGTTAGAACGCATTTGTACAGAGAAGAGAGAAGTTTGTAGCTATCGTAGATGAATTTTACACTTTAATATGTACTCGTTTACTTAGAATGAATCTAAAAATGATAACAAGACATGTCTATAATTTCAAAACTTTCGTTGTTAATGTAAAAGTTGAAAATGCGTGCGTGCTAACAGCGACTTTATGGATCTGGATTAACATTGGATTTGTCATAGTTGTAGCACCAGTGCAAATCTAAATAACAAAATAGTAAAACTAACTATTAACATTATCCAAAATATGAACATTACGTAATGTAGATGTCCACGCGTTCAGAACCATAAAGTCGCTGTTAGAACGCATTTGTACAGAGAAGAGAGAAGTTTGTAGCTATCGTAGATGAATTCTACACTTTAATATGTACTCGTTTACTTAAAATGAAACTATCTAGAAACAAGGCATGTCTATAATTTCAAAACTTTCGTTGTTAATGTAAAAGTTGAAAACGCGTGCGTGCTAACAGCGACTTTATGGTTTTGTATTAAATTCCACTAACATTGGATTTGTCATAGGTGTAGCATCAGTATGAGTCTGAATAATCAAACGATGAAACATCCACGCGTCCAGAACTATGAAGTCGCAGTGTCAAATTAAGAAACTTTTTTGCCATTTTTCAAGAGAACTATTAGATCGCTACCTATGGCTCGCGACGAGTAGAATACAATGCAAGGAAAAGAGATTTTTTGAAATTCAAGGTCAAGGTCAATATTGCACGTTCTTTACATATGTTTCCATCCAAATCGAATAGAATTCATCTATGATAGCCACGAACGATCTTTTCTTTTCACCCCGTACGTCTATACCGTGCTTTTCTATCTGTTCTCCATCGGATTGGTCTTCCATTGCTGCTGGTCGATAGAGTCGTGGAACGCTGATCCCTGGAAGACGATGAGCCGCGTACCGGAGCAAAGTCAGGCAGTTCGTTCGCGATCCTCTTGCGACATTTTAACGACACGGTGGATCTGCTCCGAGGAACGAATACAGCCAGAGTCGGTCGTTCCACTGCGATCGTATAACGGATTACAGAGACGCGGGCGAGGGCCGCGATCCGCTGAGGCCGCCCTTTCTCCTCCGCCTCCGCTGTTCTTTTACTGTTATGAGAGGGAGGGGCAAGCGTTTACACGTATGTAACGTCGCGAGACGTTACACGGAAAATTATACTGCCAATGAGACTTTTATCCTCCTGATCACGGTGACTCCGCTCGTACGCGTGTGGTTTCCCCTCTTCATGGTTTCTCCATTTCGTTTCGTTTTTCCCTTTCTCTACAAAAGGGCGTATCGTCAGACGCATATTCCCGCGTAAACTGTTATTTACTTACCCTTTGCTCCGGCATCGAGCTATTTGACTGCTCGCAGGGTAAAGTCGACTGCCGAATGAGCGATAAATTCGAACCGGGGAATGCGCAAATATACATGTATGTATGATCTATGTACACACATGTATGTACATACCTGTATATCGTCTATGAGGTACGGAGAAAACAAACATTGATTCTCGGCTCCCACCGACGTGATTCAATATTTGTATTTCCCCCGATGAAAGTGTATCATCGCGCATCAATCAAGAGGAACAAACGTTCTGCCGAAATGTGCATCGCGCGCCGTCTCGATCCCATAGATTTCCCAGCTCCGTTCTATATATACGCGTCCAATGGTGGCCCGTTCCGTCTTTCCACTCCCCCCCTTCCCCCGGCACCACCACCAGCAATTGTTCCCGATAATTACGAAAAACAACGGCTCGCGTTAGCCCAATAAAACTCGTTGTTACCCGAACGAGGTATCCTCGAGGCAAGAACGCCGGGGAAAACGAGAGAACGGTTCTCTCGTCCGAAGGAAAATTCGTGGCCAGTCATTGCTGAGAGAGCGTTGTAACCTTCGCCGAAATCGATAATACCTGCGAAGGAAAACGTGCTTCAAGTGTCGAAGCAACGATTCGTAAGTTGATATTTCGCAATCACTGTAAACCTAACCTAAATCTTTTTTTTTTTTTTTAGCCAACCTCTGCCACTGTCGTGTCTCTGGACCGCCTTTAACCTCTCGCGCTAGTAAGTAGTTCGCGGACCATAACGAGTGACCGAAACTGTATACAATAATTCGTCTCCTTTTTTAATCGGTATATATCACTGGATTGAGATTGCTAAGAAGTAATAAATCTATTATTTGCTTTGCCTGTGTTACATTTCAACACATTGATAATTAAATGGATAAAATTAAAATAGTCAATGAATGGAAACCTAACCTAAACCTGATCTATACCTAACCTATGTAAACCTAACCTAAACCTGATCTATATCTAATCTATGTAAACCTAACCTAAACCTGATCTATACCTATGTACCTATGTAAATCTAACCTAAACCTGATCTATACCTAACCTATGTAAACCTAACCTAAACTTGATCTATATCTAACCTATGTAAACCTAACCTGAATCTGATCTATACCTATGTAAACCTAACCTAAAGCTGATCTATATCTAATCTATGTAAAGCTAACCTAAACCTGATTTATACCTAACCTATGTAAACCTAACCTAAACCTGATCTATATCTAATCTATGTAAACCTAACCTAAACCTGATCTATACCTATGTACCTATGTAAATCTAACCTAAACCTGATCTATACCTAACCTATGTAAACCTAACCTAAACTTGATCTATATCTAACCTATGTAAACCTAACCTGAATCTGATCTATACCTATGTAATCCTAACCTAAAGCTGATCTATATCTAATCTATGTAAAGCTAACCTAAACCTGATTTATACCTAACCTATGTAAACCTAACCTAAACCTGATCTATATCTAATCTATGTAAACCTAACCTAAACCTGATCTATACCTATGTACCTATGTAAATCTAACCTAAACCTGATCTATACCTAACCTATGTAAACCTAACCTAAACTTGATCTATATCTAACCTATGTAAACCTAACCTAAAGCTGAATCTGATCTATACCTATGTAAACCTAACCTAAAGCTGATCTATATCTAATCTATGTAAAGCTAACCTAAACCTGATTTATACCTAACCTATGTAAACCTAACCTAAACCTGATCTATATCTAATCTATGTAAAGCTAACCTAAACGTATAATCTGCCCTTGGTAGGAAAAGAACCATTATCGCAAGAATAACGTTTCAGTTTCGTACTTGAGAGAGTGGAACGTTATTTCTTCGATGTAGAAACGATGGACGTCGAATCATAGTAAACTCTGGTAAGGAGATAACATTCAACGCAGCACGTACACTCGTACACAACGTGCAAACGATGTCAGACATCAGGCTAATTGGCTTACGTCGGTCAACCACGCTTTGATTCGACCGCTGAAATTGATCCCGGGTGGAAGTCGACGACTAGGCATCGATTCGAGACCTAGGCACACACGTGCCTCGCGAATAAACGATAACTACGTACTGCACGTGCAGATAAGTAATATCTACGTGCAATTCCCAACGCCAAAAAGAAAAGACAAAAAAAAAAAAAAGATTCTCGCATTTACACGCAAATTTAATACGCCAGGAAATTAATTTGATCTGTCGCGGTGAAATTCTGTCGGGCTCGTAATATCGCGCGCGCGTTCGTATTCGATGAAAACGAAGCGGAACAAGGGGAGGGGAGAAAAAAAATGCGAGAAAAAGCATTTCCCAGGAAAATGGAAACCGGGAAATGGCTGAAATTAGAACTAAAATCGGCAATATCTGCCGTAGACTCAAAGCCTCCGTAAATTCCTGCATTCTGGTTGTATACATACATAATCGTCTGATTAATTATTATAATCGTCCGAGTAATTAGCAACTTGTTGATCCGGTCTCGTCGTTTCTCTCCCGACGAAACTGTGCAAACGTGAGCCGCGCCACGTTTACGACATCGTTCGCGAGATTACGTTCCCGTGGTTGGGTCATCTAATTGGAAATCGTGCTGCGTCGCGTCGTTCGGAATAAGCATTCCCAAACGTGGCGTGCCGCCGTTAGAGCCGCGTTGCGTAACGCGGACTTTCGTCGGCCGGCTGGTAGAAAGTGAAACTTCGTGTAGCGTCGATTCGTGACGCGCTGGTTAAGTAGGGGAGAGCAAACGACCAGAGAAATATTCGTGGAAACGTGGAATATTCCGGAGAAATTCAGACGTTATAAAACGCTGCTTGCATAAAGTTCCCCGTTATATAGTTTACGGGAATAAAGCTATCTATTGTAATACAGCGAAATTGAAACCAGTCGAGACGCCGGAATAAAATATAAAATATGAATCCGGCTTATTACTTTCCCGCTACTTGCATCCACCATTATTACTGTCCCCCTCCCCCCCTCCCGCCCCTCTTCTGACGTCACGCTCGTAGACGATCTTCCCACGGCTCTTTTCATTTTTATACGCCGCTCTCGATTCGCGGCTGTTCCTCGAATAACATTCTCCCGTTAAACGCTGCGAATCAATTCATACTAATGTAAAAAAGTATCCGTGTTACCTATACTCGTTACTATTCGGATTTGAACCGAGCAAATACACACACCCACAGTCTCTCTCTCCCTCTCACTCTAAAAAATAATTCTATTCTACATTTTGAAAAACAACAGTTTATTACCATGTATATTGTCGTCTCGTATTATGTGCGTGAAAATACTGCTTACGATTAACAAACAACGAGAGTGTAAGCGTGTGCCCTGTAGAGAAAACGAATCTCGCGGTGTTGGGAATAACGCGTGCCGTAACGAAACAGTGTGAATACGATCGTACCTTCTCTCTCTCTTTTTTTTTTTTTTTTTTCTTTCGGCTGTGCGCGCATACACGGAGGAAAAGGATAATAATCATCCACAGTCGCGGGCATAGGCGCGACGTTGTACGATCGTTCGAACGACTATTCTAAACAGACGCTCGTCCCCTCCCCCCTTTTCGCTCCTTTGCTCTCCTCCTCTTCTCTATCTTTCCTCTTTTTATCGACGTATCCAGCCACCGTTTTCCCCTCAGCTGCCCCCATTATACCCAGCCTTACGAAACTCCGGCGTACTGCTGCACTATCTTGGACCACTCCTTTGGATAGGTTCGTTGAATGTGCGAGAGGACCTTCTTGATCTGTCGTGTTTCCTCGGGGCTACATTGCGGGCAGGAGCCTCTCAAAACCAGCGGTGCTAAACCTGGATAACAACGCCCGAGTTAAATCGAATTCCCCCTTGGTAACTTTATAGAAATTTATCGGCAAACCGGTCGACGTGGAAACACACGGCCATCGAAAATACGGATATAAATCGGATCTGAGGGAATCGACGACTCGCCACTCCCGATGGGACGCTCGTCAACTATGAAATGCCCTGAAACTCCCCGCTTAAAATCAAGATTAATCGATCTCGAAAATCGGCTTTCCTTCGACTCTCTTTTTCTCATCGCGTGACACCGCGCCGCTTGTACTTTCGACTGCGAATCCACGGTAGATTCTCTCTTTAAAATTTCTCAAGTCGTTTCGACATTCCGTGCTCGTGTATCTCGAGGCCTTGATCGACGCGAGAGGGACGAGGTTGTATGCCATTTTGGTTGGATACTTCGACTGTCCACGATGACGTGGATGCACGTGCACGTACTCTTTAAACGTCTTCCCACTGGGTCGCAGGGAGCTTCGCCCAACGCGCACTTGAGCTGCCTCCTCAAGTAACGTTGGTCGCTCAGGGCGGTGTTCAGCTGTTCGTCGGAGACTCGCGATCTTCCGGCTTGCGCCTCTTCCGTGCTCTCGGCCGTGACAACGTAGACGAGCAGAGCGCAAATGACCAACAGCTGCTGAAACACAGTTGCAGACTGGTTAAGCGCGCCGTACACGAGGCCAGGTAAATGGACGACCGCGGTAACTGTCTTTAAAAGGTCGTGCCACTTTCCTTCCGCGCATCTGGCCACGAAGCAATTAAGGAAATTCACGGTTAACGAGATTGAGTGACGCCCCGTTCAATACGACCGGATAATGATACAATTCCGAGTTCCTAGATCGATCGATGTCGTTTACTTAATTGACGCGCATCGAGGGTGAACGACGAGGGAATAGAAATGGGAACGTGAAGTGAACGAGCAAAGAGGAAATTTCTACTTAAAAAAAATTAGACAACGAACTCGTCGAATAGCGAGAGGCGAAAATGGGATAAGAAATGGCTAGCTGTAGAACTGCAGACAATGTTCCAGCTAGACGCTACTCAGAAGCCAGAGCTAAATAAGCAGCATCAGTAACGATGATACGACTTTCGTCTGTTCGCTTGTCTTCGGCTGTCGATCCATCTCGCTCCCTGACTTTCGTTGCATTTCGTTGCATTGTGCACGTCGACTGACTAACGAGCTTCCTTTTAACCCTCCGAGTACCGCAGCAAAGTGACCCATGCCGGAGTCACTGCCGACTCGCACCGATACTTCACTAACCCATAGCGGCTCAAGCTCGAGACCTCCGCCAATAATACTGTACGAGCCCAGTTACGGTTGTTCGAGCTCTAGACGTTACTACAACACAATGTAATAGATTTCGAGTTGTGCTCGGATTTTCGTTGTATTATGTATACAAAAAAATAATAGATTGGTAAATTATAAAAGAATCATACGTATTGCGAAGTATTGCATTCGTTACGTGTAATTTTTTGGATTTTCGTTGAATGGGCATTACAAACATTTCTTTCGCACGAATCGCATACAGGCGAGTATCTGTTGTCACTTCCTATACAGAAACAGCACCTAGCACGCTTGTTGCAGTAAAAGGATGATTGTATGGTGGATCGTGCTTCACTAACTATACAAATATCGCGTGTATGATACGAGTCTGGGAGATGTGTACTGCTTCTCCCCTCGTGAAAGACTGACTGACTGTTGCTAAGAGACTAAATGTTGCTACGTGACTTTTTGGTGCCAGTCGAGGATCCTTTTTCCTTTGCTTGGCTTTGTTTCTACCTTTACCGAGATGGTAGAATACCAGGACATCTGGAAATTCTCGGCAAGGTCGAGCTGTGGCGGGGGTGGTGTCATTTTTCGCCTCCCGCAAATATGTAGCTTCTCACTGTGTGCGTAATCGTTTTCAAAACGACGCGGTACGACGAGTCACCGGTGACTCCGGCATGGTATTCGTAGAGTTAAATTATGTACCTCGTTCGCCTCTGTAATATAATTACTCTTAGAGAACGCCATTTCGTAACGATATCGATCTCCAACGATAAATACTTCATGTACGTGGCACGTGTGTTGCTCTACGCGCGAAACAACAGCCAAGGAAATCGTAATCTGCGTTTCTTGTGATGCGAAAGATTCAAAAATATCGATAAAGTAGCAGTGTCACAGTATTCTTTGACATCGTATCTCCTATTTGAAACAGAAAGCCGTGTGTCTGACTGGCCAATAAGTGACTGCGTTTCCCTGTGTGCAAATGAAGGGCGAATTTTTAACAGAAACTCTATCAATATATTAACCATTTTGATCGATTACCTTTCAGGCAACTTCGTTCGACTCCGCGTTCAAAGTTCTTTCGATTATCTTTTTCTGCAAAAAGAACGTTAGCAAACCAATTCCCGACACTGTCGTAGTTTGAAAGTTACTTTGCCATACACGTCGGATAGTTTTTTTTTTTTTTTTTTTCTTACACAAAATACGACGAAAACGTTCCTTTTCGATTTTCCACTTTGAAATTGCCAAAGAAAAAAAAACAATCTTCAACGAAATCGTGCATTTTCTTCTTCTAAAACGAATTCGCACAATCCGCGGTTTAAAATGAAGTTGGTCACGTTTTAAAATATACATGCACGTCCATCTACTAGAGAAGAACGTAATTATCTTTTGGCCTACGCGATATACAACAGCCCATTTGCCGCAAATTCAACATGATCTTGAATTCACGAACAAGTCGTTATTTTTGGAATTAGAAAAACACGTTAAAAAACAAATTAGCCATTTTTCACGCAAAGCAATTTACTCCCTGTCGTTTCGTCACAGAAAAGAAGAATTTTTTTTCTCGCGAACCGTACGATTGCTTGTTCGCGCGAGAAACGAAGGGGAGAAACGTAAAAAAAAAATATTTCCTGTTAGATCGCAGCTGCTTGACGGATGAATATACTTTGGTAGTATATATTCGGGATCGAATACGCGACACACCTTCTCTTCGTTCTTTTTTTCTTTCTCTTTCTTTTTTTTTTTCTTTTCATTCTTTTGACACCGATCGTGACGAATATTTCAAAGTTCGATTTTTATTTTCGTCGCGCTGTACCTCTCGATTCCATGCACCGCCCCTCCACGATCGAGCTCGTTTTTAAACAACTCGCATCACAATCCCGAACACGCGGCCCTTCCCTTTTTTTCTTTCCCCTCCCCGGGGTCGTTTTTCATGTCCTTTTTTTATTTCCAATTACCCTCGCCCGCCTCTTATCACAAATTACTCGCGAATTTTCGAAACGCGTGAATCTCTTCTTTCAAGAAACACTGGCTTCTTTTTGCAGATCCCAGCAGAGGCAACGTTTCGAATGATTGCGGTGGAAGAAAGTCTAAAGTCTCCAAATCAACTAAAAACATTTTTAGCACGTCTAGATTATATTATACACAAATATAACAGAAAACATCAGGATTACTTACTCAAATTACAAGCCACTAGTTAAATCAACGCTAATAAAACAAGTTCTTGTTTTTTTGATGGAGGATAGTTGATAACTACCAGCTACAAGTAAAATATTTGTTTAAATCGTTCAGGAAGTAATTACAATTTCAGAATAAATCAAATTTCACAGATCTCGATTATTTTAAAAATCAAAGTCGATTCAGCCGAAAGTGAACATATAACATGAAATCAGAATCCTGAAATGTTGTACGAACCAATCTAACCTCAACTTTTGGCAACGTGAAAAGAATTTCTTTTCTTCCCCGGTGTTATCAGTTGGAGATAAGAATCCCTATCTTTCTTTCTTTCTTTTTTTCTTGCTTTGTCACTGTGAAACAAAGAGAAAGATTCGGTTGAGCAATTAATCCTAACCTACAGCTAACCTAAACTTCGAACCTGAATCGAAGCCGAACCCCGCGACCTTTCGTCAGTTCCATCAGTCTCGGCTGATAATCGACCGCGAATACCTGGGGAGGATCAGCGTCGGAGCCTCCGATTTTCCCATAGGCATGCTAATAATCGCGACGGTTCGGTAAATCACCAGGTTGCCGCCGTATATACACAGCCGTGGGATGATTTGTGGATTGGATGCGGGCTCCGGTACGTGCACGCAAACCGCTTACTTCCGCAAATCGATGTGGATTATAAGAATTATTGGCCGCTCTAAATGGCAAATGGGTGTGATATAGATTTTATTGCTGTCACGTCGTGCTGTAACGATAGCGACGGTAACGTAGCGGGTTATTACCGACCGAGTTAGACGCTGACGATTCCTCTGGTCCCCGTACATTCCGCGCGAATTCTGTACGTACGGGCCCGTTAATTGTCATCACAGTCTATGAATGATAATTCACCGCTTAAACGCGGCATGCCTGGAAAACTCGTGACCGTTCGTACGCCACGGTAATATTCCGTGGCAGTTATCGGCCGCGCGTGCGCAGGCGCACGAGCACGCACGCACGCGACTTGCCAAACTGCCCGCGATAAATAATAATTTATCGTTCGCGTACGACTGGCCAAAACACCGCGCCAGTTCCCAGTTATTAAATTAATTTACAATCGTCTAGTTATCGGCCAACAACAATTACACGTCTCTGTGATTCCCCGATTCGATACTGACAATGCGCCGAATGAATTACAAATCGCCGTTAAGAGAGGAGAATGCCCGGCCAGTGTAAATATCGAATTGCGGCCAAATTAACGGCGGCCGGCCACCATTGTTGCCAACTCTCGCGGCCAACGCGCGCTACGAATCTGACCGAATTTGCCCAATTTTCTTCAAAATTGCTCTCGCGTCGGTGTTGACCTCTTAGCCGTGGTATCATTTTTAAAACCGTGTGTCTACATTGCGTCGTTGGAACGACCCGATTATACTCGTCAAACGCAGCTGTGCAGCTGCTGTGAAATTAAATTATAAAGAAATGACACTAGTTCTTTTTTTTTTTTTTTTAACAATTTCATCGATATCATCAGCAAAACTTAAACATTCAATAAATTTTCTTGTTGAATAAAAAAAAAAAAAAATCAAATATCTGGGAAAAATAAACAGAAATTGGAAATTTAATTTATTCTTGAGATCTTGAATGATATTTCTTGAAACTTTGCACGTCCAGGACCAACATCTAGATTCTTTTCGTACATAATTTTTCTAACACGAACGAACATCTTCGTGTGGGTTCAGCTTTCGACAATGTGCTTAATATGTAATCTGGAAAATAAAACGTGTAGGCTTCGTTGGAGATTGCCGACCAACTGATGTTGTACGTGTTGAATTTATATCTTCAACTAGATGTAATTCAATGATATTTTCAATAGATTCCAGTAGGAAGTTTACACGCGTTAATTCTTTATATATATAAATGAATTTAAACAAATTTAAACAAAAACGACTGAAAGACGATTTTTCCCGTATATACACAGAAATTATATATACATCCAGATGGATTTATGCTTCAATCCAGGTCTAAGTAAGGACCTGATTGTAAATTCCCTAAATTGTCTACACAATCGTAAAAATGTCTAATTCGACAAGCTAACAATTTATCACTAAACATAGTGTGATATTGTAATATTATAATATATGTAAGATATATGATATGTAATATTATAATATATGTAAGATATGTGATATGTAATATTATAATACATGTAAGATATATGATATGTAATATTATAATATATGTAAGATGAACTATTAATCAATACACGGCTGATTTAAATATCCGCCGGCGATGAGACAAATTGTAATTACATTTCTCGCATTCTCTCGTCGTTGCACGAAAAAATTGTCGTTCCCTCCTGACGAGTATACTCGTCAGTTCGCGGTTAAGAGGTGAAACGACGAAGAAACGACTTTCAATCGGCTTATTATACTCGCGTGCAGCTGCCACGTTCCCACGCCATTATTCGCAAACGTACGATCGCTGCACGCTTAAGTTGGAACGTTTCGCGGCGCGTTCTCGACAAATGGATTTCGACTCGGTCGTTTCGATTCGAAGGCTTGAGCTACGTGCTGCAGGAATTTCCGTCGTTTCCGGCGTCGACGGGGCGAGGGAACGTGACAGAATCAGCTTGCCGCTTCCCTCATTTCCAGAGGAAATGAACGTTAAACGCGTTACAACGTGTTTTCAGATTGCATGGAAGTTGCGCAGCTATCGCGAAACAAACGGAACAAACCACGGGCCGAGGCGCGCACGCGCCCACCTATCCGATATCCTCCTTCCGGCCAAATAACTGGAAACTCGTTGCCTCTTGACGTTTATTGGTTCTTTAATATCGCAAGGATTTCCACTGTGCTCTGCTCCCCTCACCCCCTCCCTCCTGTTGGAACCCGCCGCGGACAGAATTTTCTCGAGAGAGCTCTTATCGCTCCGCGAGACTCGAATAGATAGATATACAGTTATACGTTAATCCGCACGATACGCGGTCACGCTCCAGAAAACTGCATTGCAACATGCATTGCACGTACGTACAAGCGACACTTTCGATTGGTGACGCAATTGCCTCGCTTCGAGCAACATTCAGAGCGAAAAACCAAGGGGGGAAAAAGGACTCGTCATGGGTAGAAGGACGTAACACGTACGTGTAACGCGCGTGTAACGTGCAGTGGCAGCCGATAAAACGGAATGCAACCGAAGAAGGTGATCAGCCGCGATAACGCGCCGATCGCGATATATTCTCGAGAAATCGGGAAAATCTCGAGATACGTAACGTTTGATCGCATGTCGTCTTCCAAGTTCTTCAGGACAGGGAAGGAGAGAAGGACCGGTAAGCATAGGTGTCGAGTTGGCTGGTCGCGTACAGAGGGGGGAGGACAACCACCCTTATGGTTAGGGAAGCAGCCAGTGGGTCCCGTGGCGACGACGCGACGCGAGGGATAACTAGGTAGGTATATACGGGGAGAAAGACAGCGTCGGACCGGAAAGCCCCTCCGGATACTGCGAAACTTTAAATCACCGAGCGTACGTGTACACAGGGGCGCGCGTGTATATCTCTACCTGTTGCACGTTCGTCACCCACTCACCTTGATTGCCGAAGCCATGTCGGGACTCGTCGCGGTGCGCGATGGATTTCCTCTGGAGTATCGTGCTGCTGCTCTTCCTCCAGCAACGACGCGACGCGTGGAATCGAGCAGATGGTAGCGTGTATGCAAGTGGCGGCAGTCGATGATGCTCTCACCGCAAAATCTCGGAACGCACTGGCCCCCCCAAGCTACCGTCCGTCGCCTTTCCTCCCCTTCCTCTTCGGATAAATACGAAAGTGTGTGTACTGGCCAACGACGACGACACAACAACAACGACGACGTGATGATATATACCGGTAGTTCTCCGTCTCTGGGTCTCTCCGGACACCTCTCTGTGTAGCCGGCCGGTTATACCAAAGTAGGAGGGGGGGGGGGAGAGGGGGAGCTGAGACGTGCGTGAGTATGCGCCGTGCAAGTCGCACTTTTCTCCCCTTGATTCTCGCTCTTGCACTTGGCTCGTTAAACTCCTTCCGAGCTGTTGCGCTTTCTTTGCTCGGCCGCTCGAGTCGCGCCACTTCGCACACCACTTTCTTCCCAAACGTTTAACCTCCTTCTCCACGCCTCCACCGTCTCTCTCCTTCTGCACTTTGCACAGGTTTCCCCCCGCGGTGTTCTGTCACCGTTTTTTCATTCTTTCTTTTTTTCTTTTTTTTCTTCGCCACTGACTCGAACAACCTCTAAAGTACAAAGTGTTTGTATCTCGTCTCGGCGATCTATTAGCACGTGCCCGTGCCTCTCCCGTCCCCTCTTTTGCCAGTTTATGGATTTCACTTCACACAGGCGATACCCTCGCCTGTTACTCTCCTCTTCGTTATTAATTATTCCGTTATTAATTACTCCGTATATCGTCGCCGAGAGGACCACCGTATCGATCATGCGCCGCTCGTTAAAACCGATTGTATCTAAAGCGCTGTAACTAAATTCTCCAGCCGTATCCCGGCTCGTTTGTCCAAGAGGGAGAGCAAGATCGCTGTGACGTCGATCGTTTCCGCGATAACGTTAACGCTGTTCGCAAGCAGCGAGAGCCGGTCCGGGTGTATCTATTCTTGAAGCGACGCGACGCTCGGTTTTTCCAAGCCCGAAATCGGGGGAAAACCAAGTCGCGAGCGAGAGGGAGAAAGAAAAATTCCGATAAAGCCACGGATTTAACGGACGATCGAGTCGCCGTGCGGCGTTCGCGCGTTCCAACGTCCGTGTGCCTGTCCACGACGATAACAGCCAGCGAATTGCTGTGAAAAAAAAAACGGAAGATAGGGTGAAACAGAGTAAAAAGAACGGCGGGGCGAGCTGCCGTAAAATACGATTAAGCTGTTCGCCGAAGGTAGACAGTCGGAGCGAGACAGGGAGAACGCAACGAGAAACTGACGGAGAACAAAGAGCGGCCGGATCAACGGGAAAAGTCCTGACGCGTTATCAAAAACGGAGCGATGCGAAACGAATAGAAAACGCGCAGATGGGACCGGGAGGCGCGCGAGAGAGAGAGAGAGAGATTGTGCCTTGTATCGATAAAGATTACAACCGGGCCTGGGGGATTCATTCGCCGATCTACTTTCGATCGAACGAGGCACCGAAAATTTCCAAGCTTTTGCGGCGTCAAGGGAATTTCTGGTGAACGCGCGTCTCACCCCGGGGAGCCTCCCCCTTTTTCTCTCTTCCCTATTTTTATCTCGTCCTCTTCTCTTTTTTTTTTTTTTTTTTTTTTTTTTTTTTTTATTCCCCGGTAGTCACCTCTCCGTCATTGGTCTCTATTTTTTTCCCCCTTTTTTTCCTCCTCTTTTCGGTGATCCGTTGTCGAGTGATCCGTTTGAATAGGCGGATCGTTTTCCGGGTGATTCGAGTCCATCGGTCCAACGAAACGAATCCGGAAGGCCGCGCCACCGAGGAACCTGAACGGGAAAGAAGAAACGAAGGACTGACGTGGTTCATTGTCCCGCGAGTCACGTATCGCGCCCGATTTCCTTGTCGGCCGACTTGGTTTCGCGGCGAGGTCTCGCCCTTTCAAAATCGTGAACCGGCCGTTTTTGTCTTCGTTCGCCAACGAAGGGGACGAAGGTAGCTCGTATCGTGGCGATATCGCACGTTAAATGGCAATTTTATCGCCATCGTGACTCAGCAATCCTCTTGACTCGTTCCGACTCCGATAAATCACGTGATCTTGACTCGCAAAAGGTATGCAAATCTGAAATGAGATGAAATGAATTTACATTGACGATCAAAGTAAGAAACTGCGCGACACAGTGTATATAAAGAGGAAAGGATGGAAATTCAAGTTACGAATATACATATGCAAATTTTCGTTTACGATCCTTGCTTTTCCTCCATCTGGTAGACTACGGTTAGCGGGAGTTCGAGCCACGAGAGCTCTACGGATCAGTGTTTGCTCGCTTTCTCTCGGTGCGTGCCAGAGACAGGAAACGACGACGTAACGCCTCTTCGCTACTATTATTACAGGTGAAAATACGGTGGCGATGGGCGTGTGCACGCTGGCCTTCGCGCCAGCATTGAAACTCTTGCTTTTTCCCCTCCGGGGAGTAATAATTAAACGACGAAGAATTTAAAAGCAGATGACGCAGCCGAGCTCCTGTTTAATCAATTTCGCCAAGCCTTGCCGCCTGAAATCCAATACCCACATATTTAGGTCGATTGGCGATGGCCCGTGAAAATTTTCGCACGTTATACGTCTCCAGTCGCTAATCGGTTCATCGAAACGAAACGAGCATCGCTGACGGGATTGCGTTACGGTTACAGTGAACGCGGAAAGTTTTGGACCCAGATCCCCTGAACACACGTGAAATTTCAAGTCGAGATTTCAAGAAAATTCTGATCGAATGACTTTCTCGGCTGAACGCTCGACATTGGACATTTTTCACGCAATGCTGAACCTTAGTTAGATTAGAAATTCCAAGATGAAAGTTCACTGGAACGCGTCACGGTCCGTCAAACACGCGCACATTCACGTGTACGCAGGTGCTCACGTAAACGAGTAGGCCTCTACGAGAGAAAGTAGAGAAAAGTCTGAACGACCACGAAAGAACATTGTTTCTTTTTTTTTTTGTTTTTTTTTCCTGGAAGCGTGCAGCGATTGTTCCAAGCGGCGAAACACGTATTAACATTGAGTGAACTGCAACCAAGCTACAATCATTGGGCAAACAATCTCCATTCTTTGCAGTTCTGGCTAGGTGATCGAGATCACGCGCAGAAAACGTATTTTACTATGCTCTCAGGAGCGCAATCGAACGATGGACACTGACACGGAACGATGACGCGTAAAAATCGGCCGCAATGCTCGACTCGTCCCTGCCAGTTTGAACAATCGCCACTGTAATTTCGCTCGATCGCGCATCAACTTTATTGCCGTCGCCAGACTAACTCTAACGCGATCGACAAAAATTGCCCGCTCGAGATAGTATCGGCTCGGCACCAATCTTCCTTTTTTCCTCGAATCGACAGACACCGTTTCTATTTCTTGCCTTAAACCTGTCGTGCATTTGAAATTTCACACGAGTCCGTATATAATTCGTATACTCCCTTACTTTGGAATCAGCGTCCTGAGACAAGGAGATAAGGAGACGTCCGTCTCGAAAATCTTCGACGATAGTAATTAAAATGGAGGCTGAACCGCGACGTTTTATAATTCGCTCCTTTCTTATTCAAGACACGACAAATTGATTGGCACGCCACATTTGCGTATGGAAAATGCCGTTGTTTGTCCAATCCATTTACGTCGCGTTCTTCGATTGCCATATCTCGTGACCAACCCCGACCGACTTTCAATCCTTTGTCCTTTATCCTCATTCTTCTCCCTGTTATTTTTCTTTCCCCTGCCCTGCGATCCTACCATTCTTCTTCCATTCTCCCCACGAGTACTTTCTACAAGTCAGGCGTCTTTTTGTCTTGCACTTCTCAGCGATATTCTCCTCCTATCCGTGCCATTCTTAATAAACATCCAAAGCCTCTGCTCGACGTAAATCTGAAACGATTAAACAATTAATAAATATACATAACAGACTGTTAATGTTGTAATATCGATTGAATTTGCGGCAATGATTTATAATTTTAACTTTCAATCCTTTGTCCTTTATCCTCGTTCTTCTCCCTGTTATTTTTCTTTTCCCCTGCCTCGCGATCCTACCATTCTTCTTCCATTCTCCCCACGAGTACTTTCTACAAGTCAGGCATCTTTTTGTCTTGCACTTCTCAGCGATATTCTCCTCCTATCCGTGCCATTCTTAATAAACATCCAAAGCCTCTGCTCGACGTAAATCTGAAACGATTAAACAATTAATAAATATACATAACAGACTGTTAATGTTGTTAATATCGATTGAATTTTGCGACGATGATTTATAAACTCGTTGAAATAAAATTCGGCAATGATACGACACCTTTATCGCAGTTTCGCCAAACTGTATTACGAGGCACCTAACTACGAAGCAACTGTCCGCAGTGGATATGCGCGAAACCCATTTTCCAGCTGTTAAACCCCCGCTAACTTGCTAATGTAACTCAAATAATTAAAGTGACGTGTACAGGCCCTACTCTGAGGTTACAGGGACAACTCGTGGATTCTAATGCGAATGGAAGATATAACGCGTGAAACAGCCGGATGAGAGAGCCAAAGAGAGAGAGAGAGAGAGAGAGAGAGAAGGAGAGTTTCGAGCACACAAAATAACGTACGTTTTAAACGTGTTTGTTTTAAGTTCATCATTTGACCTTCCTCCGTCCTCGAACTTTTTCCTTAAATTCTGAATTTTTTTTTTTTTTTAATACATTCCTTTCGACTTTAACTTTTGTTTGAACACGAAATAATTTTGAAAGAAAGATGTATGTAATTCTGTTCATCGGTCGATACTTCTTCGATAGATCAGAAGGAAACATCGTGATAAAATCAAGCATTCCTTGATACATTGATCATTTTAATGTTACACGAATGTAGTTAGTGACGCCATCTGCGGAACGTACCGCGTAATATTCTTAGAGAAAGAATACAGCCATCGTATATGAAGAAAATAGACCTGACACGCAGTGCTTCTTTCTGTCCCACATTTCCAAGATTTATCCAACTTTCTTTTCATTTTTCTCTCACATAACGTGTTGTTGATTCAATATAATAATAATTTGAATTAAAAATATATCACAGATGAGGTATAAAACAGACATGAGATGCAATGTATTTGAGAGACTCCAGAAGTTCTTACCATTTCCGTGTCACGTCCTACCATATCGATTAGACAGGTTTTGCACCGTAGCGCTATTACCAACAGGAATTAAAATATGAATATTTTCTGATTGTTAATTGTTGTTACAGTTGCACCAAAAATTATTTACTGAATCGGACGTAAAAATTATTTATTGAATTTTCTCATTTGCACGACTACTCCTGAGAAACGACCAACTTAATTTTTGATTATAATATAATTACTTTCTACGTAAATTAGCATTATATGTCACAAATTTATAAATTAGCATTTAGTATATGTCAAAAGAGTTATAAGTTAAAAACCAACTGTGCAAATGTAGTTTCAGTTTGCGAAAAATATAGAAATTATAGCATTTATTGTTGCCTTAAATATTAATCATACTTAAATATTAAATATACATATATGTACACACGTAATACCTACAAATATTTTTTAATGTAACTGATTTGCAAATACTCTGAACATCCATAATTGCTACTTCTTATTAATTAAATATAGCGCGCTTCTTTATTAAGTACAAAACTGCGCAATACGCAAACGACACGATGCGCAAAACGTATTCAAACCTGTCTGTATTTGCGTTTCTTCCCGAAAACATCTCTCTGTTGGAATAAATGAATTACCTTCATAAAAAGCTATTGGATTTCTTGAATTTCTCATGAATCTCCACAACGTCCCTTTAAATTGCATAACGTCCTCCTAACCACGAAATTTTCTTTGCAATCTGTCAGTGATCTGTGCGAAAGAAGATCAAAAGTTTCAAAATAAGTGTATAAAAGGAACACGTTATACAAAAATGAAACGATAATTGTGATCAAGTGCCACGAAGCTCGTAATATGAGCTACCAGCAAATGAAAATAGCAATCGGCGGGAAAAAATAATTTAATAATAAAGATATCAATTATTTCACTCGATAAATTACTGAGCAAAGACGTACGTTGATTAAACGAAATCAAAAGCTGGTGACGAAACTATATTGCGCGGTTAATGAACGTCAAGCACATACGTCTCAACACCACAATTTTGGACAACAGACTAACCCCTCTCCACCGCGCAACAGGTTCGCGTCGCTAATTCGAGGCTCGAATACGCACGAATAAGAGTCGAGTGATTTACGGGAAACAAAATGTCCTACGAAAATGTTTTGACCATAGTCTGAATCGCCAACGTACTCGACAATGCAGAAACAAATTTAAAATTTATTGAGCGTAGTATTCACCTTCTGCAACTTCTAAATAATGCTTTTTCTTGTTATGCTTTTTCCCGCCTAAAACCGGTACGTTACATTCCAATCCTCAATTGTTCGATTTTAAAAAATAATCGATTATATCAATTACGATTTGACATAACGATACAATAAGCAATTAATTGTGTACTTCATTATTTCGTTGATTAAAAGCTCCTAATCTCCTTTCTTATCTATTAAACAAGGCAATTGAGTTAACAAAGTGTCTGTAAGTTTATCTTTCAAACGTTGGCTGGTTAAAGTAACTTGATTTTAAAATTCATTAATTTAATGAATTCAACTTACTTAATTTAGTAGTACGTAATGAAGTAATGCTTCTTAAGTGTAACTTTACTTCTCGAAATAATCCCCGTTACATTCAACAAAAGTCTTTCTGTTCATCGTTCTAATTGACCGTGTTCCGTAACAAAACCGACATTGTGACATTTACTGACGTTGTGGTCTTATATTCACTGTAACAAATCGCAAAGGACATGAGAAACACTCCGACTTTTTTCGAGGTCGGTATTTCAGAACACGAGACACAAAGTTCCACGTAACGTCGTATCTGTTCTGTACTTAGTCAATGACACAACCACAGGGACACGCGTAACGCAACAATGGCGACCTGAAACATTGGCGTGCGCTTCTTTGCTCCATATACTTCTGACATCTCGCCAGTGTTTACTGTACCGTTTCTGCATATTCGTGAAAGTGAAATACATTCGTGCTAACGTAAAATATGTGATTGGTGAAGAAGAAACACTAGAAACAAGAAATCGCGCGAATCCAATCCGTTAAAGCTAGCTAGGTGTACGTTATAATTCAATGGTGTTAGTCCTTGCCGAAAAAACAGGAAAGCCATGTATACATCGATATCTTGCCAGCTATAATGCGCTAGTAAATATACAAATTGTTTCTAGCATGCCTGCCATTTATTTTCGACCGCATACCTCTTACATACTGTTGAACATAGTAAATGATTTAGAAAAATGTGTAGGTTAGGTTGGTCTGAGAAACTGGCATCGGCGGATTTTATTTTACTCTCTTTTTAAAGTGTTGTCTATTTTTTTGCATTACTTTTATCGCTTTGAACATGTTGTCGTTCAATGTCACGTATAATTTACTTGAATAGTGATTATTCAAGCACAACATATTGACATATTTTGTATTTATACTGATACAGCAACTATCACTTATATATGCATTTGTCCAATTGTATATATCTCAGAACGAAAAAATGTAGATATATCCTCAAAAGTAATACAAAGTACAAAGTACATGTATATTGTAGTTTTAAATTGCAAGATTTTTTTCTTTTAATAGGCATAATTGTGCTGAAATTAAATTTATGTTACTATTAATAATGTCACACATAAATATTTATTTGGTAATTTATTAACAGCTGCATGGATCTTGTATCTTTGTGAATTTATAAAATATGAGTAAATGAAATTGTGTTGTTGACATAAACAAAATGTATATATATATAATTATGTTACAGTATACTAAGACATGATATTTCTTTAATTAAAAATACTAGTGGAGCAGTAGCAAAAACTTATCACCAAAATCTACTGTGGTGCTGATACGGCATGTTAAAATAAGGCAAGTTAACGAGGGAGATGAGCCACAATATTGCAGGCATGCCACCCTTTGCAAGGATGCCTTTGGGGGGTATGGGTATGGGTGTGAATATGGGTCCTAGTGCCCCACATCCTGAATCTTCTGCTCACCCTCATCCTCCACCGCCACCACCGACTGGTGCCAATCCAAAAAAGAAAAGACGTACAAATGCAAATGTTGCTCAACCACCTCCGCAACAACCTCCGATAGTGCAGGTAACATTTTACATCATAGTTAATCAGTGTACCATCAATAATCTCCATGTTCATTGTTGTATAATAAAAAAATATTTTCAGGATTTACTACCTCCACCTTTAACTGGCTATGGGGACACAATAGTAGCGAGTAACCCTTTTGACGATACACCGCCACAAACTACACAAACGCCAATGATGCATGGTGGACCACCCCATATGCATCCTCATCATCCACATCATATGAGTGGGCCACCTATGAGAGGCATGAGCCCTTTAACTTCTATAGGTGGAATGAGTCCTATGATGCCTCACAACATGGGAAGTATGAGTCCAATGGGAAATTCGCCTATGACAAATCACATGAACCATATGGGAGCAATGTCTCCTATGAATCATGCACCAATCGGTGGTATGAGTCCGATGAATAATATGGGACCTAGTATGCCACCTGGTCCAATGAATACTATGAACAATCATATGAATATGAGCCACATGGGTAATTCTCAACTTAGTGGTCCACCTATGGGTAGTCCAATGAATAACATGAACAGCGGCCCAATGGGTAGTCCAATGAATAACATGGGACATAGCATGGGAAGTCCTATGGGTGGTCCATTGGGATCTCCTATGAATACAATGGGTGGGTCAAATCACATGCCTAATGGACCAATGAATATGAACAATATTAATAGCCATATACCACCCAATAGCCCACTCAACGGGCCGTCTATGAACAGTGTAAACAGTCCATTGGGACATAACGGATCTCAACCACATCCGAATCATATGGGAAATAATCTTAATAACTTAGGAAGACCCATGAATGGACCTATGACGACAATGAGTTCTATGGTATCCAATAATATGAATATGAGTGGTCCAAATCAAATAAACAATATGAATATGGCTGGACCAATGAATAACATGTCTAATATGAGTATTAGCCATCATAATCAAATGAGTCATATGGGTGGTCCAATGGGTACAATGTCTAGTAATATAGGTAGTGGTCCACCAATGGGCCATCCCATCAACATGGGAGGTTCCATGCCACCTCATGGTTTTCAAGGTCCTCCGGGAATGGGACCAAAACCAATGCCAGTGTCTGCAGGAAAGGTGCAATTAATTTATCATTATCTTCGCATCATAATTTTAATTTGCAGTACATCTAAATGTATGTCATTTTAATATTACAGATATATCCTCCTGATCAGCCAATGGTGTTTAATCCACAAAATCCTAATGCTCCACCTATTTATCCTTGTGGAGTATGTCATAAAGAAGTGCATGACAATGATCAAGCAATTCTTTGTGAATCGGGCTGTAATTTTTGGTTTCACAGGTATTTAGAAAATTCCTTCTTCGTACGTTGTCATATGAAAGAAAGAAACTACTTAACATATATACTATGAACTTGTTGCAGAGGATGCACAGGATTATCGGAAACTGCCTATCAATTATTAACGGCAGAAGTTTATGCCGAATGGGTGTGTGATAAGTGCTTGCAATCGAAAAATATACCTTTGGTTAAATTTAAACCATAACACTTCTTGACTCGTCGTATATGCGACACACGAGTGACTCTTTGTTAGCGTCTACACCTTGTACACGCACACATGCGCGTGTAATTGCACACACATAAACATATACGGCATACACTAGTGCACGAGCGAAATCGTGTATACAATATAAACATGCGCTGTTTGTTAATATCTTAGCTTTAACTTGTTGAAATATTAGGGTATCACTATGAATCGTATTGATGAATGAGATAACAGGAACAACATATGTTCAAAAGTTACATTTGCTGAGTCTGTTTATAGACAAGTGGATTCATCAGTTTAGAAAGTTATTTATCTTTTAATTTCTCATACTATTGATTCGTTTTCGATCGTCAGATATATATGGAATCCGAGTTCAGAAGACATACAAATTTTAAAAATAATGTAAGTATTAAAAATTGTACAATCGCCCCTGAACTTAATTTGATTTGTTATTTCCAATTGCATTTAATACAAAATTAAAAAAAAAATTATACAAGGTGTGTCACGCAATTAGGCGAAGCTATTTCTTTGAAAACATAATTAGAGATGGAAAAATTTATCAAAGAAACAAGATTGAATATTGTTATGTATTCTATATTGCTGCACCATTCAACTTTATCCTATGAAACATTTTTCTATCTCTAATCACAAAGTGTACATAGAAACACCGACTTGCGTGATACATCCTATATACACAAAATGGAAAAATATGTACGTATATGTGATAAATAGTGAAGATCGCTAATCTGCATATGAATGAAATTATGTTCTGTTTACTTTATTTAAGTTTGGGTGAACGTTCCTGATAAATTATAATTGATATTCAAAAATAATCAACAACGTGTGTTACTTCATCAATAATTGTGTCATTGCCATTTATCATCGGGCTCGGTCACATTGATTAAAGAAATCCAAAGTGGTACTTTTAAAATTAGATATTGCACATCTAACAGAGTAATATGAGTTTCAAACAATGTAAATTGTTCTCATAACGCGATTGTAAATGTTCATATCTATCTTTGAGTATCAGAACATTGGTAAATTTCTATAAAACCGTTCATACAATTATAATATTACCGAAGTATTTTGGGTTTGCAAAAAACGCGTTTGAGTAAACCAACGGTGCACTGTACACCAATAAAAATAAAGTATTGCTAGTACCTTTAGGAACTCGATAGGTATTCTTAAACGTTGTTTTTCACTCCCAAATGTTACAAATGAAAGTGCTGCGATTCTTGTATTTTTATATTTCAAATATTTTGGTATAAACCATGGTATAAACCATCTGTTATATATTTTTAAAGTACGTTAGTGCTATAGTTTAGAATACATTCAAGGTGTAAATAGAACCTATACTAATAAGAAGTTTTAACGTAGTATGCATAAAAAATAATTCTATCTGTTTACAAAGATTCAATCAAAGGAATTTACGTGATAAGGATAGTGGCTTTAAAGATCGAATTTCTTTTCTTCGTCAAAAATCGCATATTGTTTCTTGCTTATTGCCATGGTTTATGCTGGAGTTTAATTCGGTACGCATTGATGAATTTATTGTCACATACAACGTTCAACTAATAATTTACAGAATCTTTCTGATAAACAAATCACTCAAACAGGAAAGTTATAAGAAACTTTGATATTAACGAAGTTTAGAATACGATTATCGTATAAAAGAAAAACAACGTGCAGAATGAAAAAGATGAATCCTATTAAACTACAGTGATAAGCATGATGTCAAAAATGTGTGGTGCATTTATGTTTTTTCGCAGTTGTTTCCGTCTTAATGCAATAACTGTAACTTAATGATAAATTCATACAAATATGAATTAAAACTCAAGATACTTCGTATATATACCGAATGAAGTCTCGTATTTAGTTGCAGTAATAAAATTTGTGCACACATACGTACACGCATACATATATTACATTCACACTCTTCTTCGTCAAGTTAAAGTTTATTGTTACATCTGCCACATACATTTGGTGTCAGTACATACTAATATATATTGAAAAAGAACTGACTATTATCGACAAGAGTAATTAATGCAGTGAAGAGAAAAAGAACAACTAAATTCCGTCGGCAACTAACGAAAAACGATTAACGAGTCCACGGATTTTACAGTTTTATTCATATGTATATATATGTACATATATACGTATATATACATATACATATATCTAGCCAGTTATCATTTTACTATTTGACGCCTGCATTACACGGAGAACTAACCTTGCAAACTTGTAGAAGAACTTGTCTTGGATCAACTAGTTTCTGTATAACAGAAAATTTAACTAGTTACACTTCTAAACTTTTACCCAGTTCTCAAGTTTCGCTCCGTGTAATCCACGCCTTAAGCTTGTTTTATTGTAATCCTTTTTAACAAGAAAATATTATACATGAATAACGTACACAGGATCCTATAATTACATAATGCTCATAATTAGTATTACAACGAATAGAATACCATCTTCACATATCTTCATGCTATATTTTGTCATGTCATTGAGAACGAGGGAGGAGTCATATTGGAGATCGCGCGCGTTAACATTGCTTCTTTTCTCTATTACGGAAAATTATATTGCGGGAACGCAGGGGATTAAGCAAGTAACGAGAGGAAAAATATTATTTAACGTGTGACAGGGAAACCTGAAACGATGCGAATATTTCAAGGATCAAGGACAATGGTTTTCTCTCTAGTACAAACGAATGAATTGTAATTTAAGTAACTACTAGTGTTTAGTCTATTTTTCAGAGGTAATCTATGTAAGTTGTATCGTTTACGAATCGTTATGCGATCACCAAACATGACGCACGCCTAAAGAAGAAAAAAAAAAAAACGAAACGTTCGTGTCTAAATGAGGAGAAAAGGTTCTTTAACTTATGTTGTAGCTTAATCCCTGTAACAATTTGTTCAAAGCAAATGCATTTCTTATGTGTCCGAATGTTTGTCTCATTGTACTACCTTCAAAATTTTTCTTCTGACAGTCGAAACACGACGATCTATGGGTCAATAATTTTATGGAAATAAACACCGCTTGTGCGATACAATATTAAACAAATGACTAAATATTCGATTTTTTTTTTTATTAATGTTTGTAGAACGTCTATCGAATATTTACCCGCTCATTTATTATTGTACATATATACGACATTTACACTGTCTAAAGGTAAATGCGGTAGTAAATGCGAAGCAATACAAAATGCACATATAGTAACTATACCTGTATCAGATTTGTAAATATCTTCGTGTTAAATCAAATCAAGAATACGTTAAATCCGTTGATCGTACTATTTTTTATCTTTGCCTAGATGCATGCAATGAAGATAGAAAAGAGGAAAAGGTAATATTTTTTATTTCTTCTCTAGACCATTGTATATCTAAATTATGGACACGATATATTATGATTTCAGTTTTAAGAAACAGTTGAGCTGAGCGTTCAGACATACAATTTGAACACAGCTTATTACTACTATTACTACTATTACTACTACCTACTACTACTGCTATTACTATTACTACTACTATTATTATTGTTATTATTATTATCATCATTATTGTATTATTATTTTATACAAAATCAATATTTGCTATTGATAATTGAATTTTTATTCATCATTAGCTTTAAACGCATCTTTATATGTTGAGTAAGCAGAAAAACGTGCCGCGACGATAATTTTTAACAGGAACAATTAAAAAGATGGGATACAAGTTAACAACAATATTCTATGTTAATAGGAGACGAACTGTGTATGTGTTTATTATGTTATTATTCGGAAGGTATACATATACTACGTCGAAATTGTTCACAGATTATTTTTTATCATGTGAAGAAATACATATTTGCGTACATATATATATACACACATTGTAAATACATGTTGAACGTCGATAATTCGAATAAAGGAGAAAAGATTTTCGTCTTGTGGATATTTTCGAAAACAAAACGAAAATCCGACTTGTAGAGATTTTGTTCAAACCTCTTTAATTTCCGACTTGTGAACGAGTAATGAAAACCCTTGTTCTCTCTCCCCTTTTATGAATAAGAAAAATTATTAGAACATGTTGATTTACGAAGTGAAAAATGGAAGATTATTCCTTTAATTTTCCAATTAATGTTTTCCTATAAAAATATGACAAGTATAAACAATTGACAATCACTGGCCATTGTAAATCGATTAACTTCAATGCAAGAAAAGCCTAATCTCTGCACCTCCGACACTCGCACAATTGAAGAAAATTTTCGCCTTAGGGAGATTCAAATTGCCGATGTTCATCTGTATATACAGTACGCATGTGTATATGTATGTTGCACCAATAATGAAAATTATTATGTATACATATTGGGGGAACTTTGTATATCACATTGATATATCTACATATGTATATCATTATTATCATTAGGATATACATACCTACATACAATCGAGAGATGTGCGGTGAGATGTTTTCGATTTTCGAAGCGTGTATGTATATGTATATATATATATTCGCTCATTTTGTGTTTGTGTGTGCATCTGTGTGTATGTACATATTTATATGGCACTTTAAATAACAAATCCATACCATGTTGATTTTTAAATTATTCTTCTACATATCTTACAAAACGTCGTCTATTCACTGAAACACAGTTGAAGCTTACAAAGATTTTTCTTTTCTTGTAATAATTCAGAATGACAGTTTATTTTCATAGTTTTAACGTGTCTTCATAGTTTTAAAGCTTCTGAACCTTGTCAAGTTATTTATAAAAAAAAATGGGCAGATACATAGTTTGGTATTAACAACTGACTGGATTCTTGCAGACTGCTTAAAAAAGCAACTATAAAATGCAAACGTTTCTAAGTTTATATTGACATCGCATTGATTTTTTTCTTTTTTTTTTTTTTGTCGCGATATTTGTTAAAATTTTTGGCTATTTAAACTCTCCACGGTTTTCAAGTGTGTGAAGACGCACAATATTCGACAAGATACGAGCCACGTGGGCCTTGGTGACTCGACAACTTCGATCGTTCGAATTTAAATCGCCCATCCAAAATTTGTCTGGTATTCTTGGTCGGATGTAAACCGGTACCTTGTTGCAAATTACCTTGAAATCTGTAAATCGAGAGAAGAGACGGACTTTGCACTTTGTACTCGTGAAATCCAAACGTATATACCTCACCTGTTATCGTATAATGTAAGAATTTTCTTATTTCTTTAGATTCATAAATAGAAAATTATCGTCTGGCATTTTACCCTGTGTGGAAAACAAACAATATTTACAGAAATACTCGCGACACGACAGATGCAATTAAATTCAGAACAGAGCATTATCTACTTCACTTGCTTTCAGGCAAAATTTCGATGACTGATTCGTCCACGATTCGACCCCAGTGTGCTGATGAAGATGACACTTGTGCCTACAAATAGACGCACTTCTGCTCACGTCGTCCGCGTGCCCGAGCCTCCCGTACAGTCCATACTTCTTCTCGTCGATGGCTCTCAGCGTGCCGTTCTTTTTCATCGCCATGTATATTTGCTCCAGCATTCCGTAACTCTTAATCAAGAAGTCTCGTTGCGCCAGTGCCGTAATACGCTCCCTCTCCTCGGACTCACAAATGATCTCTGGCTCGAAAGAGTGTGAAGTGTTGGTAGTTGAAGTCGTCTGCTTCTTCTTCGTCTGTACATACATACACGTTTGGAAAATTGTTTCTTTTTTTCTTTTTTTTTTTTTTTGTAAAAATTCAGAGTTTCTAGTCAACGATTAATTATTTCTCGGGAAACCGACATTCGAACAGGGTGGAGTTTTCTTCGATGCAATCGCGGACTTGACCCTCTCCTGATCCTGCGTCGTCGTAGGCTTCAGCGTTACGTTCGAACCCTCTGAATGCAATTTCGTGTCGCTCCATTTACCATTTTCAGGAATCTTCTTGCTCTCTTGTTCCTTCATTTTCATCTATCGAATGAAAATTCGTATGAGTGGTGTTTCACGGTCGAGGACCGAGCCAAGTTGTCTACGCGAAGCGAAGAAACACCTCGTTCTCCTCCTTTTGGATCCTCGATGCTTCTTCCCGAGCTCTGGATGCTGCCGTGTCTTGGTACACAGAGATGCTAGCTTGTCTAAAGAATGGCTGATACTTTTCACTGTCAGAGCTCGGATAGACCCTCCGGAAATTGCCCACATGCTCGTCCTCCCATTTAAATTGCTTCTGCAGGTAGTCCTCCTCCGGCTTGTCAGGTTTCGTCGTTCCGTTCGTCGATTCATTCGTGCTACATCGAATCAACAATTTCGATCATTCCTTCATCCGAGAACATCCTCGTTAATTTACCTGCCGTCTCTCGAATTTATCCCCTGAAGCAATCTGTCCCTGACTCGCTTTCTATCTTCTTCGATGATCTTCTTCTTGTCGCACTGTTGCAAGTTCAACATCTCGAACGTGTTCGTCAGCAGACCTTCCTTTATATCCTTATCGATTTGCGCGTCCGTGTGAAAACTCGGCGAGTGATTAACCTGAAATATATATATATATATATTCCTCAATATTGACTGAGAATATTATATTCTTAATATTATATATATAATATACATAAAATCTTAAAATTATATATATAATTAAGTTAAAATCTTAAAATTATACGTATAATTAAAGTTAAGATCTTAAAATTATATATATAATTAAAGTTAAGATCTTAAAATTATACGTATAATTAAAGTTAAATTCTTAAAATTGTATATATAATTAAAGTTAAGATCTTAAAATTATACGTATAATTAAAGTTAAATTCTTAAAATTGTATATATAATTAAAGTTAAGATCTTAAAATTATACGTATAATTAAAGTTAAAATCTTAAAATTATATATATAATTAAAGTTAAGATCTTAAAATTATACGTATAATTAAAGTTAAAATCTTAAAATTATATATATAATTAAAGTTAAGATCTTAAAATTATACGTATAATTAAAGTTAAAATCTTAAAATTATACGTATAATTAAAATTAGAATCTTAAAATTATACATATAATTAAAGTTAAGATCTTAAAATTATTTATATGAAATCTATAAAATACTAATTATAAGTCTATAAAAATATCAAGAATATTATATTCTAATATTAAATTAGACTCCCCAATAAAAATGCCAAGAGTATTATCATTATAGTTAAAAATACTAGGGATATTGTTATCGTGGTTAAAATTGAAAGCTCGATCATTACTTCCAAAAGATACGGCCTCAACTTCCAATCGAGCAACACGTCGAAGCCCAGTAGCTCGAAGCACGCGTAGGTCTTGTCGTGCGTTGGGAAACACGTGTGATAACTGTGCTTGAGGACAGGATACGCCGCCAGAATAGTTTTTATAATGATCTCGTCGATCTTACGCCACAGTTCGTCCACGTCCACGTCTTTCATCTTGAACCACTTGTTCAAAGTCGATATCTTCCTGCACCCACAGAGATTTTGTTTCTTTTTCTTTTCTTTTTTTTTTTTTTCGTCATCGTACGACAGTGAAGTGATAGTCGAGCGACAGTGACGACTAAAAGAATACGCACCAACCTTTTGCTACCGATTTCATCGTCGATCACGTACATTCGGCTGTGCTTGTTCACGGCGTAATTCGTCAAGTGCATGAACACGTTGGACGTGTTGTGACCGGTTGGTTCCTTGTATCTGCTCGTGGCGAATCTGAAACATGGCACAGGGTAAGGCGTCAAGTTACACGTGCGCGCATCGATCGATCTTTATGGTCGTATGTCTACGAAAAAATTTTTCTAATCAAACATCACAGGGGAATAAACATGATAAGTGTAATTGATTCTCAGACGTCGTTTACAATTGAGAGAGAAGGAGAAGTTTATTCGGTTCAAATAAATTCAACAGATTCTGGCAAAGAAAAAGAAAATTGGAAAGAGAGACATCGTTGTTTAAAACGAAAGTGAATTCCAACTGAGCGATACGACCGTAAAGGATTTGATCTCTTGCTCTGGAATTCACGCGCCACGCACGTCGTTCCAATATTCCAGTACTCTCTCAGTTTCAAGTGTATTTAGGCAAAACAAATAATGAATTTATTATTTTTCTCGAGAAGAAGTGAAGGAGGCGACGAGTTATCGGTGTACGGTAATTCGGTCACTCGTTACGGTCCGCAATCCAGTTGCCAGCGCAAGAGATCAACAAGGGGAGAATAACGAGGCCACGTTACCTCGCGAGACCGTCGTTGTAAACGTAGATCCGGAGGGGGTCGCAGGAGGTGAGCAACGCGTAGATGCGAAGATCGAACTTGTAGCCGTCCACCAGGAAGGGCTACAGGACACGAATGATCTTCACGAAAGGAAGAGTAGAAAGCGAGAAAAACGGTTTGAATGTTGAAAACGCTGGCATACCCTGGCCACGTAAACCTGGCAGATCATTCGCTCGGTGGGTTTCACATCCCTCAAGTTTCTCGTCAAGTAAATGCCACGCCCTTGGCAGCCAGTGTCAGGCTTGATGATGAAAGTTTTCGAACGCCTCAGCTTGGCGTAGGCGATCGCTTCCCCGTGGCTAGACAGTTTTGTTCATCGACGTGAATCTACTGAAACAACACGGTCACTTACAATGGGCAACGGGGGATGCAGCGTTCTTACTCCGCGGGGAAACACCACGTCTTCGGGAAGAAATTGTAGTCCTTAGGGAAAAGTCTCAGCATGCGATTCAAGTTCCGCGCGAGCAGGTCCTTCCTACAGATCTCCGTCATCCCTGGGAAATGATTGACCTTCTGATACCTCTTCATATCTTTCGCTCGCTCCACGCTCACGCTCAGGTCTGTCCAGTACAGGTTCCAACTGCTGTCCTCGGTGACCTCCTTCATCCCGAAACGAGCCGCCACTCGTCTCACCACGTCGTACTTGCAGTTGCTCGTGCATATCGTCAGGTATCTGCAATCGAAAAGTGAACGGAAGGAACACGAATACGAACGATCGCACCCGGGGTCTTCTCTCGGGGGTGGTGGGGGCGAATTCTACCTCCGTTTCTTCTTTCTCTTCGTCTTGACCGACGCTCCATCTTTCCGCGATTCCACGTCGGTATCCACGAATGACATCGTATCTGTTACACAGTATGTTATGTCGTATGTACGCATAAATATTTCGGATGAACACGATGCGAAAGCTTTGAAATGAATCTGTAACCTCTGTCGTCCTTTTTGTTTGCGAAACGTTCGGGGGCAATCGGTTCCCGATCATCTTTGCCCGCGTCGATAAACGAAACGACGCTGAACGAGGTATCGGATACCACGAGCTTCTTACACCGGTTTCGGTACACTGTTTTACATGATCGCACCTCGGTACTGCAATCAGACTCGCTGCTGACCTCGCCGTTTATCGGGAAACTCTTCTTCGCGTCACTGGCTCCGATCTCGGGCACCACCATCAAAGAACGTTTGTTGCTGCGTTCGATGATGTTCATGACGTGTCATCGCATTATTCTGAACGATCGGTCGGTCGCATGGCTTTCAATCGAGATCATATGCCAAGCCAGATCGTATGTGTGTATATATATGTGTGTATATATACTTTATAGATGTACACATGTACTTTGATCCGTCAATTTTATCAAACCGAAGCAGTCACCTAGGCGAAGAGGGGAGAGGCTAGTAATATTTTCGGTGAAGAAAGGCTCGACTGTGATCAATTTAACGGCATACGAGAAACCGAAATTCGGTGCTATTTTACAGAAATGCCCTCTCTAATATAAATCGTCCCGTTTCGCGCATCGCCCCTCTCGCCCCTCAATTGTTTTTCCATTCGCCGAGGCAAGAAGGCAGACTCGTCTTCTAATCTCGATTCCCGAGCGGTTTGCAAAAACTTTCCAGGCAGTACGCGTACAACGACAACGCGGGGTTGATCGATGGCCACTGCGGTGCCTGCCCCTGTGAAACCAAGCTCGAGAATTGCTTCGTCGCTTTAATTGCTATAACAGCGCAACGTTACTGCACAGAGTTCGTGCAGTCGAGCAAAGGAATCACGAGAGCTTATTATATTGCGTAGGATTGGCCATGTCTGTGTCTGTGTTGGCAATAAAATTATCGCGAATACACGCGAATAGGACTGTCCAACCGTGATAAACCTAACGTGATAGCCGATTAGAAAAAAAAAAAAAAAGACAGCAATCTTTTATTACTATTCGCTTATCTGAAATAAGCGTTTACAGGTTTGACTTCAAGTTCATCACGCTCTCGACAATGTTCACAACGTTCATAGCTGAACCCCAGGATAACGTCACGCCACTTCCTCCGTGCCCGTAATTGTGTATCACCTGAAAAGTGATAACGTGAACGTCGATCGATCGAAAGTTTCGTTTCACGTTTGATTTCTATACCGTGACTTCTCTGCCACTGGGAGACTTGCAAGCTTCAGCCTCGATGCGAACTTGGTGCCGTCCAGGTCTAAGACCAACCCACTCGTTCGTTACTTCGGCGTTCTTCGAAACAAAGAAAGAAAACAATTAGAATTAATTAATTAGTCACGTTGATTCACGTTTGAACAAAAGATCGAAGAAAAACTGTACTTTGAGGCTAGGTAAAATTCGGTGACATCCATTGTAAATAAATTCGCAGTCTTCCTTTCGTGGGGTGCGATCGAAGTCATTCTCTTGGTGCGTGCCGCCCAACACCACGCTATCGGTGCTTTCGAAAAAAAAGAATCAACGCAAATAAGATAAAAATCGTGCTGTCATGCTATTAATTGAAATATATGTACAGGGTGGATCACCACATATTGCCACCTAGATTTACGTCATTATTATTACGCGTGGCGAAAAATGTTCCTGATGAAGTTGAATGGTTTCGAGAGGGGCACATTTTGATGATGCTACTTTTCTTGTACGTTCTTGTCTAACGTTATTTTTAATGAAATCATATATTTTTCATTGCATCAGTCGATGCACCTTGATGACTCTTTACAAAAAAGTATTAACCTACTTATGTTACAAAGTCATTAGTTTAGGAGATATTTTAACTTTAACGTTGTTAGGAAATAAGGTGCATGCTGAGCCTCCGACTACAATGGCCAATATGAGAGATCATCGCTCATTGTCAGTGTAATAAAATAACACCAGATGCGTTACACAATGTGAGTGAATTATTAATCTATCGATTCAGAGAATGCCGTGATGTAAATGGTCGTCGCATTGAACCTTTCCTGTAAATAAAATCATTACAACGTTAACAAAGGGGTCGTGATTTCCTAACATTAAAATTAAAATATCTCCTAAACTAATGATTTTTTAACATAAATAGGTTGATACTTTGTTGTAATGAGTATCAAGATGCATCGACTGATGCAATAAAAAATATATGATTCCATTTAAGAAAACGCTAATAACCTTCATATGTCCTTTATACGTCCACCTACAAGAAAACTAGTACCATCAAAATGTGCCCCTCTCGAAACCATTCGACTTCATCTGAAACATTTTTTGCCACACGTAATAATAATGACGTGAATCTAGGTGGCAATATGTGGTGACTCACCCTGTATATATATATATATATACATTTTCGATCTTATAATTCATTATACTTCGGTATTATATAATTCCCGTCGTCGTCGTCTGCCAAATGCGCGTGCATTACCCAAGGTGCCCGCACCTTGAATCATACAATAAGAAGTGAAAGAGATTCGATACGAATATGCGATGATACGCACGTATCATTTTCTACCAACCCTGGCAACTTGACCTCTGATACACTTGACGGTGTTATCACCCGCGAGTTCACGTGCACCGAGGCCAGTACAATTTATTATCAAATCGTATTTGTCGTCGTCGATCAACTCGTTCAGCGTGTGAATTTTTCTGTTTCGAAGCTCCCCGCCTGCATCGAGGAACTGTCTCGTTAGCCAAGGCAGCAAACGAACCGGCTCGACGGTATACGTTAGGAACATCCATCCGTGTCTGGAATCGACATGAATTATCTTCTATACAGAGTGTTTTGTAACTTGTGGGACCCACTTCACGAGCTGATTGTACACCTAAAAATAATGAAAAAAAGTCATATAAATATATGTCCTGTCTGTCTTCGTCTATGAGATATAATGAATTTTATAAACAGAGAAAACTGTAGTAAGCTAGTTTTACCAGAGATGGTACATTCAATTTTCATAATAATCAGAATTTGGATGAGGAAAACCCACGTGTTATTGTGCATTCAAGACATCAACACCAGTTTAGTTTAAACGTACGGACAGGAATAATTGATAAATTTTTAATTGGACCTTTTTCTCTTGATGGGAAACTAACAGGCACAAAGTACGTTGAGCACGCGTTTACACGAAATGTTAGAGGAAGTTCCAGTCGATATTAGACTTTGTATGCGGTTTATGCATGATGGCCGCGTTTTAGCCGAGTGGCTAGGCAGTTTTTAAATCAACACTTTGCAAATAAATGGATTGGTCGTGGAGGTCCTATTGCATGGCCTGCTTGTTCTCCGGATTTGAATCCATTAGGTTTTCATTTGTGGGGACATTTAAAATCTATCGTATACGCAACATCGATTGAACATGCTGAAATACTACGAAATAGAATAGAGCAAGGCTTCCGACAAATTCGAGAAGCACCAGGAATGATAGAGAGAGTAACCAGATGAATGACAAGACGCGTGCAGGTTTGTCTTGAAATGCAAGGTGGTCGTTTCGAGCATTTTTTGTAAAAGTAATTAAAACAGAAAATTCATTATATCTCATAAACGAAGACAGACAGGACATATATTTATATGACTTTTTTTTCATTATTTTTAGGCGTACAATCAGCTCGTGAAGTGGGTCCCACAAGTTGCGAAACATCCTGTATAATGAAACTGTGAGTTACATTGACAGCGTACTTGTAACTAGTTTTACACTCTGCATTGAGCTTCTCCAATTCGCTGGAACTTAATTTACGTGCCCCGTACACTGTCTCCGTCCAGGTTGAAACATCGGGGAAACCACCGGGATCGCTGGTGACGCGATACACCGGTATCAAGGACAGTCCGATTTCAGGGGCCAAGCCTGCTTTCCAAAATTTCTCCAACCATCGATGCGTGATACCACCCCATTGCCTGTTACCCACATTTACAATTAGACGCAAAGAGAATACACAGAGTGTCCATAAGGTCTCTTTACAATTTCAAAAATTCATTACAAAGGCAAATGAAAAGACAGATAAGTGGAAATTACTAGAAAATGAGACGTATATATCCAAGCTTTTTTCTGCCTCGTTTAATACTCCTCTATATAGGCACCACTAGTTGCACGAAGCACATCAGAACGGTACTCGATTTCTTGTCATGTTCGCTGTAGCATACTCTCATCAATGGTGGCAATGGCATCAGTGATCCTCTGCTTTAGTGATGTCCTCCATCTTTGTTCGAGACACGATGTCTTTAACATGTAGGTGTCCATAAAATTCTCTTTACAATTTCAAAATTTTATTACAAAGGCAATTGATGCGATATCTTCGTCAGATTTGTTCCATGTACTCAGTGGTTATCAAGGTTTTTATCACATTGCGTTTCAGGTATCCTGTTGATGAATAAGATACTGTTAAGTGAACGCCTTACAAAATGGCTACTCCTCAAGAGAAGGCACAGTGTGTACCATGGTTTATTGAAACCAAATCGGATCTCCACTCGGCGGAACTTCAGAACTAAATATGGAAGAGATCCACCGTCACGTCCGTCAATTCGTGCATGGCACGAGAAATTTATGGAGACAGGGACAGTGTTCGATAAAGGGAAGAGTGGACGACCAAGAACATCTGAGGGAAACATCGATCGTGTAAGAAATCGAGTACCGTCCTGATGTGCTTCCTGCAACTAACGCTGCCCATATAGAAAAAAAACTTAAATATATACATCTCATTTTCTAATAATTTCCACTTATCTGCCTTTTCATTTGCCTTTGTAATAAATTTTTGAAATTGTAAAGAGACTTTATGGACACCCTGTACATTGTGCTTGAAGCTCGTCGACGAAAGCTGCATTATTATCGAAATAGCACGAAATACTTAATCTTGTAACGAGAGTCAACTGACAGTGAGTGAATTGAAAAGACAATTTTTGTGACATTTCAAATTAATTTATAATATTTAGTACAGGGTGGGCAACAAAAAGTTAGACTAATTTCGTTAATTTTAAATTAAATTTTCAAACATGATTTTTTTCATTGTATTTTGAAAATTATTTATTTACGAATTTTCACAATGAAAAATGTTACGGACTTACTTTTATTAGGAAGCGATTTTTCGCCCACCCTGTGTAAAACTCGAAACACGCGTTTCGAATTTTTCCAATTCTTTTTCTTCGACATTCTTTTACTTCGATGGATATAACGTGCTCGAGTATACACAGTATACTTACGTATGCTCCTCTGTTTCAACTAGAAAACTACTCTCGGAATGCTAGATACTCACAGTATTTTGTCGAAAGGAGTATTTCCGAGGAGATAAGGGGACCACAGGCCGGCGCTTCCGTCGGCGGTGGTAGCTGGCGAAAATTCATCGGAAACTACGTGCACCTCGAATTGCGGAAAATTGGTTTTCACCGCCAACGCACTTGTCATGCCAATCACACCGGCGCCCACTACTGTCACACGCATTATTTCGGCGATATACAACCCGGTATGTAACTCTAACCTGTTGCTGTTTTCCGCGGGAAATCTTGAAACGCAATTAACGCGAGAGCCTCCTCTCCGCAGCGGCGTTCGTCGAAAATTGAAAGCACGACTTTATTATTGAAAACGATAACCCCTGTCTCATTAAAGTTATCGTAACTTGTAATCAGCAGCTTACTGCCGTCGACTTTTGAGTCGATTATCGAGCGTGGATAAAGAAAAACAAATCGATCGACTGGCCACCATTCTTTCAGATTTCTTTTCGATCGACGATCGCAGTGAACTTACGATACCACATATTACTAGCATAATGCCTCTGTATTGCCCGGCAATATTATGCCAGAATATGGGAATCGCGGAAGTCAGCGGTCGAATCAGATTCTGGGAGAACTGGGAGAAGTCGAAGAAATTTTTCCGTGTGTTCAAGTCCAGGGCGATGCTCGTTTCGCGGCGCACCAACAATAAACAGAGCATAATACTTTAAATCTCCCGTCTCAAAGGTCTTATACTCTGCTTACCGATAGTACGGCACACGATTTCCTTTTCTTTTTTTTTTCACACAGATGCGTCATATCTTTTTTTTTCTTTTTTTTCGTCGAGGTCGCAAGCTCAACCGAGAAACGTCGAAAAAGTATCACGAAGGGCTGGCGAACGTAAAACGAAATTTTTTTCAAGCAGTCGTTTACACGCACGATCTATCGACTGAGGCTTGCACACAGTGTACATATTTACCTCCCACAGGATGGCTGACCGAGGTGCTCGATGACAGTTCACGATACCGGGGGTGTTTGTTTACATCGCGTACGAATATCCTAGACATAACAGAGCCCGGAAATGCGATAAGAGGTAAATATGGCCGGGATGGAAGCCTGTGTTCCTCAGTGTTCCTCGTTATATTTTACTCGCGTGAAATTACGCGTGGTACAATTATGAAGATGAAAATCAAGTCGAACAAAATCTCTTCCCCAAGTGACTGGTTTGTTTCTTTTTCAGTTTTTGTATTCTCCTATCAGTTCGATGAAACGCGCGATAAAGACAGATAAAATTTCAACTTTGTTCATTCAAGAGTTGATTTAGTAACAAATATCGAGCTGCGACTTGAGAAATTGATCGCGATCCAAAGGTACACGATTGCGAACGTCGCCGGCCCAATCGCAAATACGATTGTCAAGAGAGACACTCGATCGAACTATTAGAATACGTGTTATCGCGAAACACCTGACTCGTTCCACGAGATCGTCGCCAGGGTGGCCCCAAGGATCTTTCTCGACTGCTTTCGCGATGCGTTCGATGGGTTTCGGATAACGGACACCTAAGAGTCTTTGTTATCCGAGAGGATTATCAACACAGTGCATTGATATTACATCGTATTCTACGTACCAATATTCGCTCGAAGCTTAAAAATAACTGTGTAATTTGGCCACCGATTTGATCTTTGCGATTAGAATAAAAAAGAAGCGTGCTCGCCGATAAGTGGAAAATGATTTATTTAAAAGTAATCAATAAAACGAAACTATTTAAGACTAAATTAAAACGTCTTAATCGTTAAACGATACACGCAGCGATGATACGATTAAATGGAATGTCTGATGAAAGGAGGAGTACAAAGTAATTGACGATGTATAAAACGTTGATGTATTGTAATTCACATTATATTCAAAACTTGTTAACTTTTATAATCGTACGTATCAAATGTTCTATTAAAACGAAGCGTGTCTATTTTTCACAAATAAGCAGGTTACATGATAATTCTACTATTCCAAATTATAAGTAAATCCGTGAAAATTATACGCATCACGCATCTACTTGTGCTCACATATAAAATATACATTTTTTTTTTTTTCTGTATACACTCGCGTACAGAATTTTAAAATTGTTTTTATAATACACAATCTATTTGAATGAGTAATATCATGGTAAAAAGATGTCATGAAAAAAGTTGCCGAACTCAATATGATTTCAATTTTATATCAAACTCATTTATCAAAATTTCAATTTTTTTTAAAATTTTACTCGTCTTTCGGAAGTTTAATTTGGAAAATGAAACAGGAATCGTTGGTATATACAATTTAGCGACAATAAATTAGATTTATGCCTATACATATAACAACATCAAACATTTTATAAATTAATGTGAATTGGCATATAGAAATATACAACACTGGTGTTTCCTCTTTGTGTATAAATTTATCGGAAAATAATGTCAAATCTTTTGTCGCCTCCATTATGGTAATAATATAAAAACATAGAATATAAAATTTTTCAAAAAATGTACACAACTATACAAAATTGATTTATGTTGGACGATTTTCATAATATCTTATTGAACCTTACAAGTTACAGTCTATTTACTTGTATAAACTTACTAATCAATATTATTTTTATGGATAGAATAATATATTAGTAGTTAGGTTGATAATAATTTTGATTAAAATAAAAATAGATTTTAAAAGGCGAACTATAATATCTTAAATTTGATATATTTGCATATAATAATAAGAGAATTTAAATGTTTCACGAGTTCAAAAAATGAAAGTTCTTTAAAAACTGAATATGCTATTATATACTGCTTTAAAACTGGTACAAGAATCTTTTCTATAGACAAAATATTTATCACAGATAGAGTTATCATTAAAATCGCAATAAAATAATTAGATGAGATTTGACATCTTTGTTTGATTTAATCAATATTACATATCGCTAAATAATCTCTTGACAATATCAAATTAATTATTGTTAGAAGTAAGAAGTATAAAGGAGATTACGCAATAATTTTTATTGCGATTTTATGCCATATTTTTAAATATAAATATAAAACTTCTAAATAATTTATACCTGATATAAACTTATTATAATCAAAGATTATATAAATCAATTTGTGTGATGTATTTTACTAAAGTAACTTAATCATATGATTATTAGATATCCTGCTATCTCATCATTTGTCTAAATTTCTCCAATTCAAAGATACTTTCTGATAATCTGTGAAATTAAAAAGTAATTATATTTTCTGATAATAATTTCCCTCATTATGTATTCTACCTTAAAAATTATGTTTAAATTTAAAAAGCAATTAGTCTGCAAATAGTTTGCTTACCTTCCAAAAGCATTTATAAGTGCAACAATTTCACTTCTTTCTAAAAAGAATTTCTTCTTATTAAAGTTATGTAATGTTGATTCCCATTTATCGAATTTTCCTGAGAATAGAATTTTCAGTGCTGTACCCAAACCATGCGTTTGAAGTTTCCCCCAAAGTTTACATTTATCGCATCCTACGCAATCCATAATACGAGATATATTTCTAAAATGCTGTCTAAATTGTTCTTTCAATAACTGAGCTTCAGCTCCACCAGTAAACATAACGCTTTCATTAAAATGATCAGGAAACGACCTAAAATACATCCATCTTGAGTCTATACGCATCAGATTCGTCAGTTATACGTTCATGAAATTAATTAATTAAAAATGAAACTTACTTAACAATATTTAAAATATCATTTATCGCCAAACGAGTATCTTTATCTTGTACTTTATTACCAGTATAATATTCTTCTCTTTCTAAATATGGTGCAGCTTTTGCCAAAGCTCTTAATTCAAGCAGATAAGTAAAATATAAATTTTTTAACCAATTTGGGCCTTCACCTCCTGTTGCCTCTGGTGAAAATCTTATTTGAAACTCTTGTAAATTAGGACCCCATCGACCACCGGGTACTATCTCTAAATTATCTTTTGGTGATAACAAATATTTTGAACATAAATGAATATTAATACTAGCATGAAGACCTGATATAACACGATAAAACACTCTTTTCTCCAAGCACATGCCTGCAAGCAATAACATATTACAATGAAATCAGTATACAGATCAAAATGTATTATTGTCAGATTAAAACTATTTACCATTTATTTTTGAAGATTGAATAAAATTATGTGGCGAATTTTCAGGTCTGAAATCAAATAGATATACAAAATACCAGAATTTTTTATATCCATTTCATTTTTTATCGTTGACAGAAATTTTTACCTAAAACAATTTTCCTTATAAATACTGCGCCATATCCTATGTGCACTAGGTCCTTTATATCCTGTGTATCTTTCAGGATTTAGCAAAAGATCCACATATTCACCAGGGCTAGACTCTTTCACGCAAAAATTATCCTGAGCATCGTCATACTGTTGCCATAACTCAAAATCTTTGTAGTTTTCTGAACTGAACAAAATATATTTGGACGAATACATACACTAGGTTCACAAATGATACTATTTATGCACATGTTAGAAATATTTTTACTTACCTAATTGTTGTGTTGAGATAACCAAGTTCTCTATTATGATCTTTAGCACTATGTAAGCAATCATTATATTGCATTGATGCTTTATATTTATCCACAGGACTTTCATTAAAATGAATGTTCCTTAACATGTCTCCTTTTAAACCATCTGGAATATCTTCCTACAATTACAAAAATATCAACGTGTGCAAGTTTCAACAATTTGTACAAAATAAAGTTTGCATATTGATCAAACATATTAAGTTACTTACTTCTTGACAAGGTTGCACATGGCAATATCTTATAGCACATTTGCTATCATCAGTCCAGAAGGGGCATTCTTGTTTTAAGTTTACTTTATAAAAACGAAAATAATCCCTTACTAAAAGACTCTGAACTCTTGGATAAATTTTCATATTATTGAAGTAATCCACTGTATCCACACTGCAGCTGCAGTCGTCGATCGATCCCTTCAACTAGATTTTTTAAAATGCAACTTAATCACTTAAAGATAACCATATTAGATAAATACATATATGTAAATATATTTTTAAAAAATGACAGATTCGATAGATCGTAGGTTATGTTTATTTTTTTTTTTTTTTTTTTTTTTTTAATGAAAAAATTTGAATAACGAGAAAACAATGAAAATAATACCTTACAAAAGCATTGGTCGTTCTTCTCACTGTTCGTTCCGAAATAATTAGAATGTACAATAGAAGGTAAAAACACCATAAGCAGTATCAATATTCTGACCATATTTTCACTGGGTTCCCTCGTCATGATTAAATTCACTGGTATACCTTTCGATCACGTTCTCTTATAGATAAATTGTTATCGCGCGTCACCGCGATACCAACTGGTGGTGCTTCCTCTTTTTATAACATCGACAAGACTACGTGCTGCCAGAAACGTGCATAAATTGTCCTGTCAAAAGTAAACTTTATTGACGCTTTCATCATATTGTCCACCGATTGGCTATTTTCCGCAAGATATACAGAAATTCACTTCTACTTATGCAAGTGTTAGGTCTATCACATATTCGAATCAAGTTGAAACGTAATGATTTATCAAACAGCTGGAATATTCATTCCATTTGTGACAGACAATATGTAATCTCACGTACGTGACGACAATCACAAACACGTATTTCTCTTACTCTCCTTCCAGCTAGTAATAGTAATATTGCAATGTTTAACCATTTATTGTATATGTACATTATATAATAATTGTAAAAATAAAATGAAAAATATAGAATTAAAGAAACTTTGTAATAATACGTTCAAATGAAAATGTTTGTAGATTTTAAATTTGTCACTATGATTGCTTAATAATAATGAATATGTACCTGATTTAAAAACGCTCGACTTACATCCAAACCCGGAATAACGTTAATAGAACTTCATTTCTATGAATATATATTGTTACATGTACATGTACATATGTAAAACAATGTTTCCTCCCCTCTTCCCAACCGACCACATCCAAATTTAATTCCACGTGTACTTATAACATTTGTTATTGATTTCAAATATCAAACATAGTTCTATTATTACGTCATTTCTTCATGTGACATTTGATATAATTATCATTGAGATGATGTTTGCCTTTTATCCGAAATTTTTTAACAAAAACTGAAGATTTTACGCAACGTTTTAAATATTAAAATAATATTTAAACTAATGTGAACTTTATTTACAAGTGTTCTTTCCTTTAAGAGGATCGTGTTTTTTTTCTTATTTTTAACCATTTTTTTATTTAAGATTCTTATGAGCTGCCTATCTATGTATACATGTTTTATTATATTATATATCGTTCTAGTACTTTAGAATGCACTATATTACATTCTTTGAAAAAAATGTGTGCTTACATACATGTATATTTTAATGTATGCGAACAATAAACAAACATAAAATCCATTTTAATGTTAACATAAACTTGTACAAAAATATAAATTGATATTCAAAGCAATTCTTATTCTAATTAATCAGTACCGTTCATGGTATTGTTTGTATTCATTGGCGTAGACTTATTGTGGTATAGGACATGTCAAAACTTTATGCGAAGGTGCCGATGGTTAGTTGTCATTAAATAACAATATTTATAGTTAAAATGAACTTGCATTGAAATATAAGTTTGAAAATCGTTTTCCAAGTCTCTCAAATTTACAAGATCTTTTGTTGTGCTCTATTATTTTCACGGACATGGTATAAACTTTAATAACCTATACAATTTTTGAATTGTCAAGGAACGTTTTGAAATTTACCATGTATATAAATATAAATAGGATTACGTATTAAAAATATTTGAAAATACCTATACAATGGTACTGTTGCTTCAATCTACTAATAATAAATATTGCTATTTTTCAACGATTAAATATCAATTTTTCAATTATGCAGTGATAATTTCTTTCTATAGCAAATTGTTTGTTGTCAAGAGTGTTTTCATAGATAATATTATCACATGTTTAAATGTTTCAGTGTATACTGATAACATAAATAAAAAAGTATTTAATTATATACATTATATTATTTAAGAAGAAACAGTAATGTAATAATTATAGTTAATGATAATAATAAAACTATAAACATCAAGTTTAAGTTAAAATTTTGATAAATTATATATTCGCACATACAGGACAAAAATCAGTTTATGTTTGAAGATAAATGGCCATGTATGAGACCAACTATTTTGAAATTACTGAAACAAGAACCTGTTACTCAAGCAGAATGGCAAGATTTATTCTTCTCAGTTCATGCAGTATGTATGTGGAATGACAAAGGTGCTCTTAAATTATTAGACGCACTCAAAGAAGACATAATGGATTTTATAAAACAAGCTCAACAGGTATAAGCTCGAATTATGATTTCTAAATACCTAAATAAATGTTTTTCAAAATGTTCAACAGAAACAAGAAATCATTGTTTTGTATATTTTTTAGAGAGTTTTGGCACACCAAGAAGAGCAAGCTTTGTTGAAAGCATATATAGCTGAGTGGAGAAAATTTTTTGCACAGTGTAATTATTTGCCAACGCCATTTAGACAATTAGAAACATCTCTTGCTGGAAAGGCACCATCCAGTGTTCAAAAGAAAAGTCAACCTGATGATATTGTTAGAAAAGTAAGAATTTTCTTTCAAATCTTTCTATATTTTTATAATTTTATGATATACTTTTTTTGTTATTACAGTTAATGTTGGATAGTTGGAATCAAAGTATATTTGGAGAAATAAAACAAAAACTTCAGGACTCAGCTATGCGACTTGTTCGTGCTGAAAGAAATGGTAAAGCATTTGATTCACAACTTGTTATTGGTGTTAGAGAATCTTATGGTAATGAACTTTCTTCTTTTATACAAATTAAATATATCATACATGTATGTATCATAAATTCAAAATTGTGTTAAATTATGTTACAGTAAATTTATGTTCAAATACAACTGATAAGCTTCAAATCTATACGGAGAATTTTGTAACAGCATATATAGAAGCAACACAAGCTTTTTATTGGGTTAAAGCACCTGAACAATTATCATTACATGGTGTAGAAAATTATATGCGTTATGCTGATGCAAAGTTACAAGAAGAAGAACTTCGTGCCCAAAAATACTTAGAACCAAACAGTGCTAGTGTACAGCTTTTAACTGATTGTTGTGTACGTGTGTTAGTAGCAACTTTTAAGCCAGCTATATTAGCAGAATGTCCAAGAATGATTCAGCATCGTCAAACAGATAGTAAGTGTAATATTATTTGAATTATATTTCTAACAACATTACTATAATAAAATAAATTATAATACAAAATAAATTGCAATTATAGAACTTAGATTAATGCTAAAACTAATGGATAGAGTTCCTGATGGAGTTGGTCCAATGTTAAGAAATCTAGAAGAACATATAGCAAGTGCAGGTTTAGCTGATATGATGGCAGCTGTGGATGTTATTACTCAAGATTCTGAAAAATACGTCGAAAGATTATTGGATCTTTTTCGGCGGTTTTCAATTCTTGTTAAAGAAGCGTTTGACGATGATCCTCGTTTTCTAACTGCTAGAGACAAAGCTTACAAACTCGTAGTAAATGATGCAACGGTATTCAGATTAGAATTACCTGCACGTCAATGTTCTGGTATTGGTACAACGATTTTAAATAATAAATCTAACAACAATAATAACGGGCAACCAGAATCAAAGTGTCCAGAACTTCTAGCTAACTACTGTGATATGTTACTTAGGAAAACACCACTCAGTAAAAAATTAACTTCCGATGAAATTGAAAGCAAACTAAAAGATGTAGTATGCATCCTATCTTACATACATATTTCTAGTATTTAACACTATTTTATCTTGTACTTATCTTATATTGGTTTTGTTTTAGTTATTAGTATTAAAATATGTTCAAAATAAGGATGTATTTATGCGCTATCATAAAGCTCATTTAACAAGGCGTTTGATATTGGATACATCCGCTGATTCTGAAAAAGAGGAAAACATGGTAGAATGGCTTCGTGAGGTTGGAATGCCTGCCGATTATGTTAATAAATTAGCACGAATGTTTCAAGACATTAAAGTATCACAGGATCTCAATCAACAATTTAAGGAACAATGTAGAGCTGCTATAGCAGATAGTATCAACATTAAAGTACGGGCTAAGGCGTTATAACAATATTTTGACCTATGTATCGTTAAATACTATTATATTCTAAAATAAGCATTAATATAATTTATTATAGATATTAAATGCAGGTGCTTGGGCTAGAGGTAGTGAACGTGTCACTGTAAGTTTACCACTGCAACTAGAAGATTATATTCCCGAAGTGGAAGAATTTTATAAAAAAAAGCATAGTGGAAGAAAATTACAGTGGTATCATCATATGTCTAATGGCACGGTAAGAAAAAAACTGTCTTGTCAGTACTAAAGTACTAAAAAGAGATACTTTTATGTATTGTATTATGACCTACTACGAGAAGCCTTTATCCAATCTAATAACATTGTTAGTACAATTTTGACTATAATATAAATTATATGTATTTATTAAAACAGAATAATATATATTTTTCTGATGCAGTAAACGTGGGTATACAGTAAAATTTTTCAAAAAATTCAATATCCCGATTCTAATTTTCAGCTTCACCTTGCAACCAATTTGGATGGTGTTCCAGATAACATTTTCTAATCAAGTGGGACGCTTCGATGTGGATGTAACAACGTTTCAAATGGCAGTTTTATTTGCTTGGAATCAGCGACCGTTTGAAAAAATATCATATGAAAATTTACGACTGGCTACGGAACTTCCTGATCCTGAACTGAGACGAACTTTGTGGTCTTTGTGTGCCTTCCCGAAACTCAAACGCCAACTTCTTCTAGTTGAACCACATGCGCATAGCCCCAAAGATTTTGCAAATGATACAAGATTTTGGGTGAATCAAGAATTTGCTATTGTGTTAGTAATATTTTTTAAGAAATTTACGCTAATTCACATTACTTAAACCACACTTAATCAATTCTTATTTTTAATTTAGAAAAAATGGTAAACTGCAGAAACGAGGTAAAATTAATTTAATAGGAAGACTTCAATTGTCAACTGAACGAAGTAAAGAAGAAGACAACCAATCCATCGTACAACTTAGAATACTAAGAGTTCAGGTAAAATTTTTGTTCAAAACTTTCTTCCTTTATCTTTCGATAAGTAAAATTAATGATACATGTATATTTTTTAATAGGAAGCAATCATCAAGATTTTAAAAATGCGTAAAAAAATCAGTAATGCTCAATTACAAACTGAATTAGTTGATATCTTAAAGAACATGTTTCTGCCAAGTAAAAAGATGATAAAAGAACAAATTGAGTGGCTTATCGAGCATAAATATATACGCAGACACGACGATGACATTAATACCTTTGTGTATATGGCATAGGTCGGGATTATACATACATGTAATACTGTTCAGATTCTTATGATTAATATTATATTTTTATAAAAATTCAGTTTTTGTTTATCAAAATGTATGCTCAAAAATCCCAGTGTAATTGAAAGATGTTAATGTTTGTAACATGTTTGTAACATGTACACAAAAAACACATTTTTTAAATGAGAGGTTAACATCATACAGAGTCATATCATTTATAATTATGATTAAATATGATATCGCCCCCGATCATAAAAATACGCATTGTTAAATAGGTAATTATTATAATATTTTTAAAATTCAAACCGTTTTTTTTTTTTCTTTCAAACAAATGATAAAAAGTTCACTTAAAGACATCTGTGGAAAAAATATACGAGTTTAAAAGTCTTTGATTTATTATATTTATGTTATCTTTTGCTTTCAATGTAACTATAATTTCATTAGTGTATTTTATATTTTCTGTTTCATTTAAGGACAAAATAAATAAATTATTTGAAATATTATAAACTCGTCACAGATGTATTTAATTCTGAATGATAATGTTTATGTATGCAGAATGTACATTTTAATATATGTCTAAACGTAAATGCATGCATATGTTTATTTACTGCAAGTGTATATATTTTCGAAATATGATTGTTTTTCATTAACTTGTTTGAACTGTAAAAAGCAAAAAGTACATAAATTACAAAACTTTTTTATACAATATTTTTTGCGTTCTGTTTTTATCAACTACGATATAATTCTTTAAACCCATGTAATTTTTAGTTGCAAAAATTGAAAATGAACAAAAATTCATACAAAAAAAAAAACATAAGAAATGGCCTATATCGTTATATATAAATATAAGATTATAAAATTTTAATTCTTTTATATTTTAATAATAAAACATTGTATAATCCCTGTACTGAAAACATTTTACAGATCTGTATTGTGAACGATAAAATTTTGATCCAACACATACATTACTAATAACGTTTATATGTATAAAGCTTTTATATTATTTCAATGTGCGATTGACAAATGTAAGAATGAATAATTTCAAAATTAAAAGAAAAAAAAGATTTTTATATTTTTCGATGTATTTTATTATATTTTTCCTAAAAATATTATTTTAAAGTATATAAATTTCCACGAATAAAATATACCAAGCTGAAGCAAAAATTTAAAATAACTTAAATTAAATAATTGAACAAATAAATTTGAAAAGACATTTCTTTATTTTATCTATGGACATAAGAAACAAGTTTTGAGTAACATATTTATTCACACGAAAGTAATTTGCTGTAACATATTTATAAACTTTCAACAACTCTATATTATGATAAATCTTACATTGATATGAAATATTTTATGCAAGTGGGAACATTATATACATTTACATACACGTATGCGTAACATTGTGTAACATCACTGTTACAAAAAAATAATAGTAGCACTAATGCATTTTGAACAATATGTAATTTTTTTTATTGTAAAGAATTTTTTTTGAAATGATAATACTATCTATAATTTTACAATTTTATTAATTATATATATCCTAAAGATTAAAAATTTTTTTTTTTAATGGAAAAAATCATTAACTTTAATCTTCATTAATTAAAATATGATAGAAAGCAGTATCACTGATCATACAGTATCATTTCATATTACATGGTATATTCATATAATCACATCTATGTACATTAAATATACCAATGTTGCTTAAACTTATCACACACACACCCACTTCGTAACAAATTATATTTTTCCGAATTAATCTTGCTTGAAATTCTGAGATAATTTATCAAGTATTTAATTCTAATTGCCTTTTCTAAGATCATAAATTTTATATATCTCCTTTAAAAGTATTTATAACATCGATACTTCGAGTAAAACATTAATATCACTAATTTCAATATTTTTTTATCCTTCATATTTTAATATTAGTTTTATTAATTTTTATAATTGTAAGCATCTAATATTTTAAATTGTGTTTTTAAATTAAAAGAGAATAAGAATTGGTGTAAAGTTATTCCGAAATATTATGTAGATTTTTCTAATATTTTATTTGTACATTAGTTAATATTCGATGATTTTTTAAATTATTTCATTATATCACGTATTTTTATTTGTTTATAATGTCAGCATAAAATATTTTTTATCTGCAAATGAAAACATAATTTTTAATAAAATATTTATTACATATTTATTATCTTTTCAAATACTTACATATATTAGTATGAGCAAAACACATTTACAGATTATTTTCTGCGAGTCTGTGATCACAAATTAAAATATCAATTTTGCAATATTGCAATACAAATTTTTGAATGTTGAATATCATTGCTTGTAATGCCACTAATTGCTTCTTGGATGGATAAATAATTCATTGTCAAAGAATGGACAACATTTCTAACAGAGCTGCTTTATGAATGTTCTGGACAACGTGTATGTTGAATACGTGGAACATTTTTCATAGGATTTGTTGTTTCACAAACATGCACAACTATACCAGGTTGTCCTGAACCTCCAGGATGCAATTCATGACTACCTCCTGTAAAATTATTTACATACTTGATATATTTATATAACACACACATATATATATATATATATATGTGCGCGTGTGCGTGTGTGTGTGTGTGTGTGTGTGTGTGTGTGTGCGCGCGCGCGCGCGCGTGTGTGTGTCACACTACAAACTAGTCAAATGATAAAACCTGCAGATAAATTCGCAATAGCTGCCAATAAATCATGATTGACTAAAGGTTCACTTTCCTCCCTAGGCTCCCACCCAACGGGTGGTGAAGCAGGTGGTGAAATTAGGAACTGTTTAGTTAATGCTGGTGGGTGAAGGTGTTGATCTTCTACATCTAAAAAATATATTAATATATCATACTTAAAATTGATAAAGCTATCTATTTAAGATCTATTAAGCTATCTATCTAAGCTAATAATTCTTGTAAATGTAAAAAACACTACTATACAAACCTATTGGAGTAACAGGTTGTGCAAAATAACAATTGATATTGGTCTCACCAAAGTGAGTTTGATGTAACTGTATCCTAGCATTTGCAGCTGCATTTGGAGAACTATAATTTACTCTCATTCTTCTAAATGATCTGAAATATTGAAATGTAGCATCTTCTCCAAACTGCTTGAAGAGATTTTGTATTTCTTGCTGTAGAGACGAAAATATGTAGAGACATACATACATATATTAAACATTAAGTTTATTACATTGAATTTTATTATATATTTTCATCACCTTTAGTTCATCATCTTTAAAAACTCTGGAATCTACATTAGTTACAATGACTGATGTTGGTAAATCTTCATCATGTACTAAATCTTCGATAGATCTTGTATTTGTATCAGAATGACTTTTTTCTACATCAAATTCTAGGCCCAATTGTTGATAATTAGGATGTAAATTTGGTAATCCATCAACTTCATTTATAATTATATTTTCTGATTCCTCTAATTCTTCATCTTCTACTACATTAGAACCATGTTTCTTCTCCATATCTGTTTTATGCTACAAGTATTGAATTGTAATTTATTTTAATTTATAAACCAGTGTGATAACTTTATAAATAAAAATCATTCGTCTTCTTATGAATTTTTTGTACAATATCTATCAAATAAATATCCTATACACATAACTCTCATTTATTTCTATATACTTGTTTACAAAAAGGCAATATTGCTTTATTATAAATGTAATTTTATGTGTTAAGTTAATATTACAGATAAGAAAATATCATCTTTTGTTATAATTATTTCTGTTATTTTTTTACTCAATGATTTCTAATTTAGTATCAACACTTGAATAATACTGCAGTCTGTCTACCAAGTATGCACACTGTTAATTAAACTATCATAGTACAACATGTAATTTTTAAATCACTTGAATATTGTATATTTCTTACATAAAAAATTGGGTTTGCTCTTGCTAGAGATAATTTATGAATTATGAATAATATATATATATATATATATATTACATATATATATATATATATATATATATTACAAAATTACCACGAACCACGTATTTTCTTGTAACTAACACTAGTTGTTAATCCTAGTTGTTACTTACAAAGTAAGGTTACGTACTATTACATTAACATAATATGCAGTATCATAATCATAATGTGCCAAAGGCAAAATAATCGACTGAGAACAAATAATACTTACCTGCTTTATCTTAAGCGACTAAGTCGAATGTACGTCTTCTTAATATTTATTCAAATCGAGAGTTATTTACCTAGTTATTTATTTATTTATTTATTTACGCTTTCATTCATGTATATATATATATATATATATATATATATATATATATAAAATTCTTCATTGTATTAACAGTACTATTAGTCATTTACACAACTTTTGACGTTACATGTTGCATTCATTATTTTATTATTATCGTAATGTAATCTTTTATAATCGTAGACTATAAGAAGTAACTAGGAAGATAAGCAAATCGGTACAGACGGGCCTTTTTCGGTAGAATCATTTGTTGTTGGAGCAGAATTTGATCTATTTGCTATGCGCAACAAGTAGAAATGAATAGTCTTATCGCGTAGAACATTCGATCCTTTTTGAATTCATAACAAAGAGTTTAAAAATTATATTTTCTAAATAGTATACGAATTATTCGAATATTCGTCTTATATCAATCTTCTCACCGAGTTACCTTTCTATATACGTTTAGAAGATGTGTATGTATAGCCGGATGTATCACATGTATATGTATATGTATATATATATGATCTATATGACTGTATTCATGTATACACATACACTCATAAATAACAGTGAGCAACAAATAACAATGTCGACGATGGAAGGTTCACTTAGCAAATGGACAAATGTTGTTAATGGTTGGCAATATCGTTGGTTCGTTTTAGACGATAATGCTGGCCTTTTATCATATTACACGGTAAGAATTTCTAAATATTGTAATTGTTATACTTACCATCCATTTGTTCATTAATAGGTTACACCCTACTTTTTTTTTATAATGTGTATTTTATATAAATTTCCTTTATATTTAATATTTGTGACATTTAATTCAAAATTAATATAAGTATCTATGTATTTCTATATCAGTAATTTTTTACTTTATTTACTGATTATCTATTAAGTATTATTATCTGTTACCTATTATTTCTATTTGTTTAAATATCATGCACATCTGTCATAGTCAGCTGATCTTTAAACATCTAGTTTTAAACAAAATACCTATTTCATTTATTACACATGGTAAAAAGAATTATTGTTAATATATTGTCAAGAATTTTGTCAGTTATGATCATATTTTTAATATATAGTTTTTAAATACTTAGATTGTAAGTATTATTGATTATATATTACTGATATTTAAAAATACTATCAATATGTTTTGAATATAATAATTTTTTTACCATACTTTAATTACATTGCAGAGTAAAGAAAAAATGATGAGAGGAGCACGTAGAGGATGTGTACGTTTAAGAGGTGCTATTATAGGTATCGATGATGAAGACGATAGCACATTTACAATTACTACATCATCATACAAAGATGATCCAAAAACATTTCATTTTCAAACAAGAAATGCAGAGGAACGAGAACGGTGGATTCGTGCTTTAGAAGATACTATATTACGTCATTCACATACTGTATAATCATTCACATATTGAAAACAAGAATTAGATTTATTTTGATGCTTAAATAAAATTTAAATTATTCTAGAGATGGGATCCTAAAAAGTCTCCTCCAAGGCAAGACTTTGATCGTAAAGTGGCTGAAGCAGATGCTTATCTTCAATTATTGATTGATCAAATAAAATTAATTGAAACAAAACAAAATTCTGTTGCTGTAGAAGATGAAGAAAAACAACAAAAATATGCAGCTATTTTAACTCAAGCCAATGCAATGCTTAATTCCGTTAAACATACAATTGTTCAGTTACAAATTGCAAAGGTAAATATTCAATTGTGAGACATTATATTAATAATTATATTACATTATATTAATAATTAAATTAAATACATTTTATAGTTGTAGTATGTGCATGCTAAATATGATAACTTTTAGAATACAGCAATACCAGTAAATGGAATATATAGTGGACCCACTGATTCAACACACGTTCCATCATCTTTACCTGATGGTATGTATTTAAACGTGAATATAAAATATATAATGGAAAACGTATAATATAATAAATTTTAGTTGCTGCTAGGGAACCAGAAGCAACTGTACAGACTGGTATTGAATTAGGTTTTGAATGTGTAGAACTAAGAGTACCTGCATTGCCAAATGGTAACTTATTTTTTCTTATTTATGTATATTAAATATAAAATAAATGTCAAATTACTGAGCTACAATATTTTGAAAAATAAAATTATAAGTCAAATAGAGAAATGAATTAAGATATTCATTTTCATTAATTTTCACTTATAAAGCGGTTGTGGATAGAGATCTCCCTGTACCCCAATTTTCTTATTCATCTTCGGATGAAGACGAAGATTATTATGACGCAGCAGACGAAATATCACCTCCCTCTGTAATGCAAAATCATATCAGTATGTAAGTATTTATTAGGGTTTATTGATGTTTAACATAAAATTTAAGAAATATGTGATATATTTTGTAATTCAGTAGAAGGCAAGATAGCGAACGTTCACAATCACATGTAGATGTATTGAACGAAAATCGGAAGCAACCTCCGTTGCCACCTACGAAAGGTGATGGGTCTGTTGATTATGATGGTAAGTATTAATTTATAAGTGTTTAATAGTCTATATGTTTCATATTGTTTAGTGGATATAAATTCAAGTATCCAGTTTTTTGTACCCTTTTCTTTTCTCGGAGTATGGTAACTGTATTTTACTTATTTTCAGTTTTGTATTATACATATTTTTATATATAATGCAATATTAATATTTAAGTATGTATACGTTTTAAATTATGGATGAAATTCAAATAAAAACTCACTACATAAATATTTAATCAAATTAAAGTAAAAATATATTAAAATATGTTATAATTATTGTTAATTATTTACAACAAATATATTTATACTATATATTTAAAATAACAAGTAAAATATAGTAAAAAAGACACATTAAACAAAAAAGGCGAATTATATAAATATTAAAAATCCATAATAAATTGCAGTCGTTATCATCGATAATACAGGTTCTATGTCAGACGACATTACCCGCAACTACAATTACTATACACGTGAATTGTCGTGTCACTCGAACCTAGTAGTAAAGCTATATTAAATTTGTAGTTAAAATCAAGTGTGAATATTCTTTAGTATGACACAATCGCAGAAAAGAGAATTTAATCAATTTCAACTAGTTTTTGCCTCTTGGAAAACTTTATTTCTTAGAAAAAGACGACTGTACTGCGTATAGTTGACATCGTACAATGATCGTATTTAGGAATGGAATTTAGTTGATATTTTACAAAAACGCAATATGTTGAGTGCGGATTCAAGCAGTAAGTCTTTAAATTACGCTAAAATATATATATATATAACAAAAGAAATTCTTTTGTATTTATGCGACTATTCGTGTTATTATAGGTTGTATTTTTTAACTATAAAATTTTAAATTGACAAACATATTACAACTATTATTAATTTAAGAGAAATATTAAAATGAATCACAATAGAAATTATTTTTTTCTTATTTTTTAAGTTACTACATCTCGTTTTATTTGTAAATTATTGTTATGAAATTTTGTTATGTGTTACAGCCCTTTATGAGGAGGAAAGTGAAACAGAAAGTTAGTAATCATTATATTAATGTAAATTATTCCATTAAGAGTAAATTGTTACCTTCGTGTTATTTTTTAGTGGATTCCATGGAATCTCATGGATCCGTAGTAACTCACCTTCTATCTCAAGTTAAAATTGGTATGGATTTAACAAAAGTAGCATTACCTACATTTATTTTGGAGCGCAGATCGCTTCTTGAAATGTATGCAGACTATTTTACTCATCCAGATCAGTTTGTAAGGTATATTCTATGCAATGAATAATACTAAATTCTATTTTCCAAAATTTTTGAAATTCTTAATACATTATTATTATTACATTAATATTGGATATTTCAGCATAGCAGATATGCCTACTGCTAAAGATAGAATGATTCAAGTAGTTCGTTGGTATTTATGCAGTTTTCACGCAGGTCGTAAATCAGGGGTAGCCAAGAAACCATATAATCCAATATTAGGTGAAATTTTTAGGTGTCATTGGGATATTCCTAATGATACTGTAGATAGTTCTACTGATACAAAACTAGTTGTTGGAGGTCCTGTACCTTGGTGCAAAGAGAATCAGCTTTCATTTATTGCTGAACAAGTTTCTCATCATCCTCCTAGTAAGTTTGCTCATATTTATTTGTTATAATTCTTTAAAAAATATTCTCCTGAATAAACTAATATGTTTTATATTGCAGTAAGTGCGTTTTATGCCGAACATTATGCAAAAAAGATCAGTTTTGGAGCACATGTATGGACAAAAAGTAAATTTCTTGGACTAAGTATAGGAGTACATAATGTTGGGAAGGGTTGGGTAAATGTATTACAACATGGAGAGGAATACGTATTGACTTTCCCAAATGGTTATGGTAGATCTATTCTCACCATACCATGGATAGAATTAGGAGGGACTGCAACTATCCATTGCGCACAAACTGGTTATCACGCTACTGTAGAATTTTTAACAAAACCTTTTTATGGTGGCAAGCGTAATCGAATTACATGTCAAATTACACAACCGGGAGATAAAAAACCATTTGTTGTTATAAACGGAGAATGGAGTGGTGCTATGGAAGCAAAATGGGCTGATGGAGTTTGTATAAAACATATTATGAAAGATATCAATCTTTCATTTTAGCTTTTTCATTCATAAATTCAATTTTTGCAGAGAAGTGAAATATTTGCGGATGTAAAAGAACTTCATACTCAAAGAAAATTAACAAAGCCAGTATGTGAACAAGAAGAACATGAATCCCGAAAAGTTTGGCGAGATGTAACTGTTGGATTAAGAATTAATGACATGGAAAAAGCAACAGCTGCTAAATGCGCAATTGAACAAAAACAACGAGAGGAAGCGCGTACTAGAAAAGAAAATAATATCAATTGGCAAACTAAGGTACATTCTTCTCTCAGTGTTATATATTTTTTATTTCAAATAATTATATAAATCTCATTTTTTAATAGTTGTTCAAAGAAACTAAAGATGGTGGTTGGATATACATAAAACCCCTTGCTGAGAGATTACATTCTAGTTTCAATCAAAGTACTACAACATAAACTCGCAATATGATATGTTGCAGTTTTAGACATTGCACAGTACTAGAAATTTAAGGCCTAACACATATGATTAATTATATATTTACCTTCTTAAATTTATTGACTCTGAGTTACACAGAAGAACAAAACTGAGAGGTATTATCAATGCTTTCCTTAAAATTTTTTTCTTATATAAACCTGATTAAGTACAATAGCAAATATTTAAATGCTATAATATTAAAATTTCATTAAAAGGTATATATGTATTTTGATAGCAGGCAAATTATTTTTTATAATATATTACCACAGATAGCTATTGTATTGGAAGAAACAAATTCGCATAATGTGCTATATAACGTATGTCATCATCGACATACAAGCTTATATTATACTGTTGAAAAAATATACATAGCTATGAAAATTATATTCCTTATAATAATTTATGATTTCTGTTAACAAGAATTGCAATATAATTTTAACATAATACAATATAAATAAAAATTAAATTAATTAGTAATAGACCAAATGCATAGCTTCTATTACTATCAAGTAGTAATAGACTAAAAGCATGCTTCTTTAATGTGTTTTATCTGTTTCCACGATATAACATTAACGAATTATTAATGGTATATTAAATGAATAATTAAATGAATTTTTTTCATTCCGTAATAATTATGTATATAATTTGGCTTTTAACATTTTTAAATAATTACTTCCAGATAATGTCTAAAATGATTTAGTTAATATATTTAAAAAATGGACAACTGTACTTGTAATTGTAAAAATAATATATGTGATGTACATTACATTTATGTACATAATTGGTTGTTCTTAACTTCCATGAAATGTAAACAAGTAGCATTTAAATAATGTAAATATTTATAAATATTGTTCGTAGTTCTTTACGCATAAGATTTTACATATATTTTAATTGCTTTTTAATTAACCACAAAGTATTAAAATATTTTAGTGATGTTAATTTCATTTATTTATGTTACAGCGTTTACATATATATTGAGTAAAATTGTGATTTATAATCCTTTAAATTTTACTAATCATAAATAGCACATTGTAAAATATTGAATATGTAATATATAGAAAAATATATGTAAATTTTTGATAAAATAAACATTTATTTATTTATCGAAATACATAGATATACATAGTATAAATTCCAATTATGAAATTTGTATTTTTACTTAAAATAAATTAAAAATATATAAGAATTAGCTATGCAAAAATTACAATTTTCGATATTCCAAAAGTACAAAAATATGATCAAGTATTGTTCATAAAATTGTCTAAACATATATATCCGACATTATAATCAATTGCTGTTCTATAAACTCGTGGAAATCGTTTTGTTGATGTTAATAGATGTTCCAAACCTGCCTTTATTACTAAAAAACTTACTTCACAATATGTTTTATTTACAGAATCAGGAGTATTTTTATTTGTTTCATATTTGTATAATACTTTAACAACTGATGCTCTTTGTAAAGCTACAATATTATTGTATAAAATATCTTTAGGCTCAATCATTAAATTTAAATGCCAATCCATTGGTTTTATAGTGAGAGAATGAGTTTCCTTTCCCATAAAGTATTGCAAAATTATCTCTTCACCAAGTATACCAGTCATTGAAGTTTTAATAGCAAGTAAAAAATCATTAAAAGGATCTGTTGCATTCTTTATTGTTGAGTTACTTAATGAATTGTAATCTACACTACAATTCCATAATTTAAATGAATTATCTGTATGAATTTTTCCTAAATAATGTAAACACCTACTACAAATCACGACATTTTCCTCTATTTTTAAATTATGATTAAATAAATTTGCATGAATGATGAAGAAAAATGATCCATAAAAAATATCAGATTCTAAGGGAATTAAATTATACATATTAGTACTACTGTGATTGTGTTTACAACAAAACCATTCACTTGGATCACAATTGATATCTGGTACAGGTAAAATCCTTTTAATATACATGTCCTTAGAAAGAATGTTTTTACAAGAAGTACACATTATATGACATTTACCTGTATTAAATAATTCAGTATTTTTAATAGAATTGTTTAATGAATTAATATTGAATGTTAAATTTGTAATTATTTGTGTTTTGAAAGAGCCAAGGAGAGGATCAGACATTGTTTGTGCACGAAAACAAATCCAATTTTTTGTAACATCTAATGCTGATAATGACTCTGGTATTAATTTTATGAATTTCATTAAAAATATTACTGTCTTGTTTTCTATAGTTATTTCTATATTTTCTTTCGATAGCTTTACTTTAACTGCTGTTAAATTTACTTCTTTATTTAAATGAATGAAGGCATTGCATATTTGAAGCCTGGGTCTAAGTTCTAATGTCATTGATTCTATCATATTGAAAAAAATATTAATTTAAAAAGTTAAACTACAGGTTTTCAATATGAATAATTTCTTCACACTGCTTTAAATTCGATGCAATGTATGTGTGTATATATATGTGACTTCATGTACACACATCTTTTCAATATTATAGAAAAGTATTATATTTCGTCAAACCTGAAAATAAATTTTGAATTTGGTCTGTGTTCTACAATTTACATAAGTTGACATATAACAAAATTCTAATAGATTTACCTTTAAAGTATTTGATATAAGTTTCCTCAGTCTTAAGTTCCAGTAAATTCTTTTTTTAATTTAGTATCTTATTTTATACATTCATTTTAGTATCTAAAAAAATACATTTTCATAAATTATTACTAATAAAGCATCATAAAATTAAATGACTATACGAAATAAATAGATTAAAATAAATAAATTAAAATTTACAATTACGAAATAAATAGAATTTACCGCCCAAAAGGAAAGTAAATAATCATAATTCATAATGTAACTGAAACTTTTTCGTTTAGTACATCACGTGTTGTTTGACAAGTTGTACTATGTTTTTGTATTGTCACTTTTGACAAGTTGTACTATGTTTTTGTGTTGTCGCTTATTGGAAATTGGGTCTTATGTAAGAAAATAGTATTACCTATCGGGAAAAATATTAACTATAAAATAACCTGACGTAATTTGTAACCTAACGAATTTAAATTAGTAAACAAATTAAATAATACTAACAAATTAAAATTAATGAAATATGACGATGGTCTCAAGATTATGGTGTCAAAAAGCATGGCAAAATTTAGCTTTTGCAAAAGTATTAGGTATATTCATTTTTGAAAAATTTTATCCTCAATCATATATTATGTTAATGAGCGACTAATAACAATAAATTGCGAATTAAATAATTTATATTTTAGTTAGTATATATATATATATATATATATATATATATAAATATTATTTTATATTATCACTTCTAGGTAAAGAACCTAAAACTTTTTCAACTTTGGTTCAACTAAAAACAGATGAAGCAACAGATGATAATAATGATTCTCAAGCACAAACTAATGATGAATTAATCAAATCTCCATCACTTGGAAATTATAGATTTGTATATTCTGAATTTCTACCAGATCCTAATCCATTATATCGTAATAGCATAAGAGAAAAATTAGAACGTATGGATATGTTGAATAGAAGATCAGTATTGTCTATTCCTGAATTTTATGTGGGTTCCATATTAGCAGTAACTTACTCTGACCCACATGCAGTTGGAAAAATAAATAAATTTGTTGGTATATGTATATTAAGAGAAGGCTGTGGATTGAGAAGTTCATTTCTTTTAAGAAATGTAGTCAATGGAGAAGGTATAGAAGTACGCTATGATTTATACGATCCTGCCATCCAAAACATTGATTGTTTAAGGTAAGCATTAATTATTTAAATGTAATTAGAATTTAAAATGAGAACTTTCTTTTATTTATAGATTAGAAAAAAGATTAGATGATGAGTTACTTTACCTGAGAGACGCACCATTGGAATATAGTACATTTCCTTTTGATATGGAAATAGAAGCAAAAATTTTAGAATCTGTTCCAGTAAATGATATTAAAATTCCTCTCAATCCATTACCCTGGTCACAAAGATGGGAACATCATAATTTAAAAGGAGTTAAAGAGATAGTTGTTAATGAAAGACGTCAAAAGAAGGCAGCAGCTCTTGCTAAACCATGGGAGAAATATGATCTAATGAAAACATATAGGTAAAATTGAATATTGTCACTAAGATAATGTCTATCATTTTAAAACAAATGTACTGAAATATATTGTATGTTTCAATAGGGAGACCATTCCGGAAGAAGAACAAAATGAAATATTTTCAGATGTATATACAAAACTTAATGAGTTGGAAATACAGAAGAATATATTAAAACGCAAATATATGTTGCAAAGGCAAAACTCTTCAAAAACGAGAACTTCATAAATACTTTGTAAAGTTAATAATAAAAATTTGTTTCCTAATTACGTGTCATTTGTATATTAAAAAGAGATGTGATGTACATTTTTTTCTTACATAATTTCTAATTATTTGTAAAAATATAGATATACATATTAATTTATAAATATATATTTGTTGTAATAGCAATTTCGTTTGGATATGTTTTATACTGAGATTTCTAAAAGATTTTATTAATAATACATTTTGTTTTATTAGGAAGTGAAAAATATACAATAGAAATTATAAAATTTCAATGACACTAAAAATTACACATCATTTCATTTTTTGAACATTCTCATGTATAAGGGAACAATTATTTTTTGCATATCATGATATTCGAATTAACTGGGGAAAGATAAATATGCAAACATGAAATTAGCTAGTTAATAATGCCACATTAATTTCTTTAACCATTTTAATGCGATATAACATTTTTATGAGATGTTCCTTAGCCAAAGGAGATGTTGAATACCATACTGGGCTGTCCGGTACACAACTTCTTTCTGGCAATAAATAGAACACATCGTTCCGAGTTTTAACGCTCTCTGGACTAAAATAGTAATGCAAAATTAATATAATTATATTTTTTTATTTAAAATTTTTATGTAAATGAACGTACCATTTAGATAAGTAAAACTCGTATAATTTGACTGGACACCTTAATGGATTTTCTTCATTTTCCTGTTGTTCATATACTTTTTTTTTACGTGAATTGCCTTCTGAAAAAAATTAAAACTTTATAATTTTGTTATTTCTTAAATATATAAATTATTTGATACTCACCCAATGCTGATTGTGGCGGGTAAAAACGAAGAAGAACGTTCCTAGAACCTGGAACTTTTCCTGCTCCTGCAGCAGGTTGAGTAGCTGGATTACGTTTCCAATGTTTCATGATGTGTGAAAATGATAATTGCATATGCTCTTCTACTGTCTAAACGATATTGAATTTTTATTTATTTTAAAACAAACGATAATATTTATATAATAATTTAAAATGATTTATACATACTACAAGATTAAAATGTTTAGTATTAAAAAACATTAAAGTACTTAAAAGTACATGAGGGGAATGAGCACCTAATTGTTTACATTCCCATAAATGTTCTTCCTCAACCCTTGTTACAATGTATTCTACAAAAATTTTAATATTTCTATTACAATACTATTTTCTGTATCGATTTTGGAAACAAACACTAACTTACGTGTATCATTATAAAGAACGGAAAATTTTTTTGCAACTTCATTTAAACAATCTGTAAATCTTTCATAATATGTATCTGTGAAAATATTGTCTATTCTGTTATTTTCAAACAAATACTGTTGAATTCCTGTAACATAAATAATCGAGGATAATTAAATGCTTCTTTTGAATAATGAACATGATGGAATTAGTTACCTAAGCAGAGATAATATATCGTGTCAGGAGCATATTCTGTTCCATTTGGCTTTCGTACTTCTTTCACAAAAAGGCATAATGAATAATTCAATTCATCGGCTGTGAGTTGCAAAAGATCCGTCTTAAATAATTTCATTTTTCTCATGGGCGTATTTTGTTTTTCTAATTCAGCATTTTTCGCGATTACCTATATTTTTAAATAATAATTTCTGATTTTCAACATCTACTTTCAATTGAAATTAAAAGCGAAAGTGTAAAATATTTCAATTACCCATTGTCTCCACGCATTTACTCCAAAAGTATATTTGAGTGCCATATTGGCATCTGGTTTTTCTATGGGTTCTATTATTCTAGGTTGAGGTGGAGGTTGGGGTTCAGGAGGTGGCATTAAAGGCATATCGTTAGCACCAGACACGCGCCTTCCTCGTTTATTTGGTGTAGATCGTGGTTTATATGGAACCATTCGTTTTCTTCCCCGAGAAGGAACAATGAGCCGTTCCGATTGAACTAAATGTTAAATAAACCTTTCATTATCATTTGTTTTTTTCATTCTCTTTCATTACTTTCATTACCATCATTTTCAATAGCTGTATCAGATTGTGCTGGTGCTTGCGTAGCAGTAATAGTATTTGGAGTTAAAGCAGCTTCTAAATCAACAGCTGGCTCATCTAATTCTCCAGTGGCCATTTTCAAGGCCATTTGTAACATATCATCACCAAATGTATTACTAGAATCGACACCTTCTGGACTGAAACCTCCACTATGCGAATGATCACGATCAGCGGCATCTTCGTCTCTATAAAAACAATAGAAGAGGAAAATAGAAAAAAGTAATTTAATAAAAGCTATTAATAATATAATTACCTATCATCTGTAGAATCTGAATCAGTCTCATTGGTTTTTTTTTCTGTTGCAACCATTTCTGCCATCATAAGAAGTTCAGCTTCAAAAGGATCTGCTGGTATTTTTTCTTGTATTCTTTTGATTTCTTTAAATATTCCCTTAGCACTATTTCTTGTTGTTGGTATAAAAATAGGAACAGGAATTGGCAATGGAAAAGGTAATGGAACTGGAAAAGGCATAGTATACATATGTACTGGAAATGGAACATAAATTGGAACTGGAATCGGTACAACGGCTTGCTGAATTCCATCCGTCTGTGTAGCTTTTGTACAAGGATGTGGACGTACTGAAACTCCTTTTGTGTGCATCACGGGCTTACATTGAGTTATTTTATTGTGAATTTGAACTGGACTCGGTGGTCTCGTTATTATATGCTGCTTATAAATTACTTGAGGCGTTTGATTTTGGCTAATAGCAACTGAAGGTACTAACATATTATTTACACTGTTTTGTTGAGTTGTCGGACTGGATTGACCATTTCCAATTGTGGCTAAACTTGTCACAGAAGAAATTACAGGCATATTTTTTTTATTTTGTATATCATTAGCTTTTTGATTATTGGAATTTATGCTTCTTTGAGGTAATGTTCTTTTAGGCATACCGGTAGGTACAGGGTCATCACCTGTTGGTATCGTAATCGGAGATTTAGTATACTGAGCTTGAAAATTCATTACACAGTGATATGAACAAAAATTTCGTATCGTTGCATCTGACATCGTTAAATGATATTGTGCTTGAGAAAATTCTTTACAGAAGTCACAGTTTATTCGTTTTGCTGAAACTGCGTTGATGGAAACCTATATACAATTAAAATTAAAAAACCATCAGTCTAATGTGTAATATTCTTTGAAGTAAAAAATATGTGATCATTTCATACCTGATACAATGTTAAGCAATTTAAACTGCACATCATCATTACTTGACCCGTTTTTAGTTCTTTTTTGATCATGTCAAAGTTATATTTTTTTACTTTGCACCAATTGCAAGGAACAATTTTTCTATTGGTAATAATAAATATATTTAAACAAGTTTTAGAACAAAACGTATGAGCTTCATTCTCATAAAACACAACAGAACTTTTTTTGTTAGGTAATTCAAAAAACTTTTTGCAAGTAGAGCACTGTTCAGGATCAACTTTTTTTACAAATTTAAATGCTGCAAAACATGGCTCACTGCATATAGCTACTGGATCAGACCTGTCTATTTGAACTTCACAATGAACAATTTTTTCCTGTTATAAAGAATATAACTTTAATTTAGAAAGTTTCTACCAAATTCATATTGAAGACAGAAATAAAAAAAAAATGACTTCTTACTTCTTGACAAACGCTGCAGCATTTCTTTTCCATATTTGGAGGTTCAACAGAACTCATTTTTGAATATTTTTCCATACAATCTTGAGTACAAAAATCCTTAAATTGCCCTTTTTCACCAACTGGCGCAAGAAAACCTTCTGTACTAGAGCTTATATCTTTTTGACAATAACTGCATACTTTTAGACCTTTTTTAAATTCCTCTAAACATGTGGAACAACAGAATTGTCTAACATCATAACCAAATCGTACACAGTATTTTCCTAAACTTACTGCCTGTACCGAACCATTACAATTTCTGCAGTAACTTCCATATTTTGTTTGGAATTTACCTAGACATTCTTCATTACAAAATTCCATTGTTTCCCAAGAAAGATTACGTTCATCATTATGTTCAACAATTAACAAACAGTTTGCACAACGTTTCTCTCTTTTGGAATTAACTCCATCACTGGGTATATCCATTGCTTTATTATTAGCAACTTTGAATAATGCTTTACAGGTTTTTGAACATACGTTATAAGTATCAAACCCAATTTTTACTTTAATTTTACATGATCTTTCTTCATTACATTGTTTACAAATTTCTTTTGCTGTGATTTCTTCGATTTCAGAATTTTTTGACTCTTCGTCGATATTAATAACATCTGCTGTGATATCTGTATCTTTATTAATTGAATCTGTCTCTGTTCTGGTTCCTTTAGCATGTGTTACAATAGATTCGTTTACAGCATTTGATTCCTCTGCATCTTGATGCAAATCCTTGTTTCCATCATCATTTGGTTCATTGTTTTCACATGTTTGTTTAATTTCATTTTGCTCATTGTTATCTTCATGCATTGATTCTTCATTATTAGAGTTTGATTTTTCTGCTTGCTCAGGAATTATGACTTTCATACTATCTGGAATAATACATAACTCATCATCTTGTCCTGGTAGAACATTAGATTGTTCATCCATTGGTGCTATCTCATCGACAGATTTCTTTGTTTGATCATCAGATTTTTCTGTTGAATCTCCAATGTCTGTATTTAAATTTTCATTCTGCTTTGGTTGAACTGAATTTTCATTACTATCTTTATTAGTATCCTGCGAATCTAGTATAGCATTTGGAGAATGCAGAATATCAATAGAACTGTCTTTATTTTCTTCATTGTTATCCTTTTTGTCAATATTAAAACTACTTTGCAAATTATCAGCTTGACTGCACAATTTGGAAAAACCTATATTAGCTTCAGTAAGATCATCAGTATCCATAGGTTCAATATTTTCTGTTATAAGGCTATCTCCTCCAAAAGGATCTTCAGCATCTATAGACTGATTTTCAATCTGTATATCTCCATGCTTTTCTTGAGAAAATTGCACAAATTCGGTATTTTCTGGTTCTACAATGTTTTTCTCTGTTATATTTGCATTGCTACCTTCTGATATCTCCTTTGAATTAGTCTTATTATCTGAATCATTTTTTTCATTAACTGAAGATATATTTACTTGAGTATCTTTTAAGACATTTTCAACAAATTCCTTTTCTGTTAAAGTCAAACCGGAGGAATCATTGATATTGGCGCGTTCCACATTTTCTATTTCATTTGATATATCTTCTAAACATTTTTGAGATTCTGTACATTCTACTACGTTGGTATTATCTGGTAATTTATCTATATCATTTTTATCAGTAGCATTGGATATCGTTAATTCTACTGAACATTTGTCTTGTAAAACATTCTCTGCTGCATTTTCATGTAAAGTCAATGAATGTATATTATCAGTAACTGTAACATTTGTATTACTTTCTTGTAAAGATAACTCCTTCACTCTTGTGTTATCTTCTTCAGAAATATTCTCTTCACATGTAGTACTTGATAAATCTTCATTACTTACTACTTCATCACTTTTCAAATTTTCATCAGATAGTTTTTCTTTTATTTCATTGTCTATGTTTACTTTGTCATTACTTTCACCTGCATTGTTAACTTTTTCATCTTCTTTTGACATTAATAATCCCTGTTCTTCATTTGCGGCAATATTTTCACTTGTTTTTTCAGTAGATTCATTTGTATTTTCAGTTTTATTTTCATTTTCTGTAGACGAATCCTTTTGAGTTTGACTAGCTGCTAATTCCATATCAATATTGGAATCCATGTTCATTTATATGATTAGCTATACAAAGTAATAATTTGTTACTTATAATATTACAAATCATATAAAGTTGATGTAATGAAATGAAAAAACTTATAATAAATTTAGATTTGATGATAACTAAAACTCAAATGATTTAAAAATGCAAAAGAAATTTCTAGAGAAAGGGAAAGAAAAAATAACTATAAATAAAAAATTATCATGTATCAGATATCTTATTCATTTAACATAAATACATAAATAATATAAGTTCATTTTCAATTATATAAACAAATATAGATAGAAGAAATGTTACAAACATAAACACAATAGGATGATTACACTTGAGAAAGAATTACTACACAACAAAATGAAAACATCTTTTCCAAAACAATTGATGTTACATTTCTTCCTGCAAGTGTAATAAACAACTGTACAAAAAATTAAGGTTATCATAAAAAAAATAGCTCCACTTCGCCATGTTGTATTTTATATTTGCGATCAAAACCAAGTCTGACAGTAGGGGCGAAACATAAATAGAAATAGATAAGAAAGACCGTATTCATATTTCATAAGAATTAATTATAATATACTTCGAATAAAGAAATAAACATTACAGTTTGGTATCTCGAACTGAAATGTTATGTGCATGTTCAAAATTTTGCATCGATCAAGATCATAACATTCTACTTGAGAACAACGTGTCGCACTTTCGAATTTCTAAATATTAAAAAAGAATAAGCATCACCTTTTTATCTCAATGCACTTCGTCACAATTTTTAGTTAAAAATATAAAACCGTATTCATTGCCGAAACATAACAACTGTGGCGGTAATTCGTGTATGCTACCAACATATGATTGCAAGTTTGTTTCAACGAAACTAAATAAAGCCTCGTTTCCATAACTGCGTTATCGTGTTGTTTTGATTTCCCGTTTCATTGAATGTCATACAAAAATATACTAAAATTAATTTCAGACATTGTATCAGCGTCGTAATTAGTATAATTAACATGTGACGAACCATTAACGTGCGTTGCGCTTAAATTGCAAAATAACGATTTAAAAATTTGTTGTAAACCAATCTGAATCATATGTACATTAACTGAAAATATTTTTGCTTTTATGGAGATCATAATGCATTAGATGATAGAATTGAATTTTGTTATCAATAACAATATCGATACGCAATCTACATTGTACCTAATATATTTGAAAAAATTTATTTCAATTGAATAAACTTTAACGCGTATTTAATGAACAAATGAACTCTTCTTTCTAAATTCTCATAATGAATTGACGAACCCTTGAAATTAGCATTCAAAAATGTATAGAAAGTGTCAAGCAACTTATAGTCAAATATCAAACAAATATAAACATTATTTCGATAAAAATGTGTATGGCACGATACTTCTAATTCTAGATAAACATTCTGTTACTGCATCTTTAAAAAAATTACACGCATCGAGAATTCAGTAACAAATTACTTTTGAACGCTTGAAACTTCGAGCGCATGCCCTAACTCAGTGTATAACGGTTAAGTGTGAATTTGCCTGTTGTTAGTTTAATAGTGACGTACATGTGTGCTTTCGCAGGTAAAGTCAATGAGTTACAGTACATGTTAAATATTTATTCAATAGCACATAAGAAGCGAAAAGCACACACATACACAGGGGTAAAATTTTAGTAAAAAAGCTGAGCTTCGAACAACGTTGGAAAAGGGGAAAAACGAGGAAGAAAGACAGGCTAAAAGCAAAAATTGATATGTGAGAAGTGTCTTTTTAGGATTTGAAAAAAAACAAGTACTTGTTAAACAAAGTTGGTGATATAGCATGAGATATCGTGCAACGTAGATTGTACATTTGTTGGAACGAATTTTTATCACGCTTCGTATTGGTATTGCCAAAAAAATCGTACGCGATCCTTAGAGGACGCGTTGTCGATATTGTTAAAGTGGAAGCTTTAGAAAATGGCCGACAGTTGGACACAAAGCGTTGTTTGCCGGTAAGATATTGTTTCATAACTTACTTTACGAGGAATTTTACCAACGGTATGAAATTAATGAAATAACGAGAGACACCGCTCTGCATGTACTAGACTAGATTTTATAGCACGTCAAGATAAATCAATCTGTAAAAATATCAACATCTAAAGTTTTTGCGCTTATTTTCTTTTTTTCTACCTTTCGTCAAGTGTAGTTGTATTTGTTAACTTTATGTACTTGGGACTGTATCAAAAAATTGATTGTGACGGATATTATGAATGTCTTACCTACTACTTACTTTTACATAGATGAAAGTGAATTGAAATTATGTGAAATTTGCAGCACATATTATTTATGTATTTTGCGTAATTCTATTGAAATAACTTATACAAAATATTCATGAGTGGTCTCAATATTAAGTTAAACTTGTTAATGATGAAATAATATTGATATTGATGTATGCTCTGATTTTTTTTTCTTTGTAGATATTTCAAAAATGGTATGTGCCGCGAAGGAAGTAATTGCAGATACCGCCATTGGAATGATGGAAACAACGAAACAACATCTTCTTCTGCCTCATCTACGAATAATGTTTGCCGCTTTTTTAAACACGGTATCTGTAAATTTGGAAATCAATGTTATTTTCGACATAGTACTGGAACTATTGATAATAATCTGATAAATGGAAATTCAATAGAAAATTCAACAGAATATGCTTCAAATATTTCAACTTCGACAGCAAGAAAGAATATGTAAGAATGATCCTATTTTAGCAAGATACATTACAATGTATATAAAAATGCATGAGACAGATAATAAATTAAGATAATAGAAGATATGTAATGTAGCAGAATGCGTTTATATATTTTCAGTAAAGACAATACTCGTATTGCCGAAGAATGGGTGAAAGCACCGGAATTTGTACCTTTACAAGTAGCTGGATCATCTTCTACAAATGAAGCTTCTACAAACTCAGGGACATCTACAAGTTCTTCGATGTCAATATCATATGCTCAAGCTGTAAATCCATCAGGTCAAGCATCCAGTCCATCTTTAGAACCTTTATGTCCATTTGCAGAAGCGACTGGAATTTGCAAAAAACGAAATTGTACATATCTACATGGAGATATTTGTGAATTGTGTAATCGTGCTGTACTTCATCCGTACAATGAGGAACTTAGAAAAAAACATACAAACGTAATTACGCAGGATTATTATATTATATTATTTAAATGATATAATATTCGATTATATATTGAATATTCTCTATTATTAATATTAATGTTTCAGGCATGTGTCAAACAGCATGAAGTCGACATGGAGCTTTCATTTGCTATTCAGCGCAGTAGAGAAAAGTCTTGTGGTGTTTGTTTTGAAGTTATAATGGAAAAAGCATCTGGGGAACAAAGATTCGGAATTTTACCAAATTGTAATCACTGTTTTTGTCTAAGTTGTATTAGGAAATGGAGACAAGCTAAACAGTTCGATAATAAAATTATAAGAGCTTGTCCAGAATGTCGTGCTACTTCCGACTTTGTATGTCCAAGTATGTACTGGGTTGACACTAAAGAAGAAAAAGAGAAATTAATAAGTGACTACAAATGTGCGTTAAGGTAGGATAAAACATACGTAATTATAATGTTTAGTTACGTTACATTGCTTATTTATTACAGCACCAAAGATTGTAAATATTTCAATAAGGGACGCGGAAAATGTCCATTCGGCAATAAGTGCTTTTATCTACATGCACTTCCTGATGGTACTAAAACAGATGTTGGTCCTCCTGTTCGTCAGCGACGTAATGCAGATGCAGATGTCGATATTTTACGTGTAAGTTGAAATTTTTATTGTGATTCGTATCATAGATTTTTTAAATATATTATTTAGATTTTTACTCGATAACATTGTTGTGAAAAATGTCCAAAAAGTTTAAAATTTTTTACAGCAACTTATTTTGTGGGACTTTTTTGAGGAAAGAAACAGCCGTTGGATATATGATGTAGATCTCGAAGATATTGTTTCCCTTTTCTCAAGCTCAGAAGAGTCTGATTGGTCTGAATTTGAATTTCCGATTGAGTAGTTGTATTAATTCACTAATTTGCTACTGTTGCTGTTAACTGTATCATCTCTCATCGACCACTAACATGTGGTTTCAATGTCTGAATAGACAAGTAGTTTATGAATTGTTTGAATAGTTATGATTTAAAGATATCTCAGCTGCATTAAAAATTTGTGTGCTTTGCTTGATGATATTTACGTGAGAAATATGTAAATAATGTCAAGTTAATAATAATAACAAAAACAATAACAAGACAGTTACAGTCGCATGTACAATGGCAAGTTTTTAAATGTTACATAGCCAATTTGTAATCGCTTTTGTTTGTCTATCTTGACCAATATTATTACAATTAATACTCAGTCATAAGAAATATGAATCAAGTCTGTTGCATCAGTGGTCCAAATTAATTCGATGAAAAGAATATATATCAATTTGCCAGCATGAAAATAAAAATTTTATTTTTATTCTTCTCAATTTGGCTCAAATAGATTCTTTTAATAAAAAAAAATAAATAAATAAATGTCACACACAACACATACATATAAGAATAAGTTTATACATTTAAAAAAATTTCTATTAAGACATCAATTTTGATTACTTTCTCGAGTAGAATCACTGTTTTAAATGAAATTATTTTCGTACTATTATTTCCATTATTAATCTTTGGCTCAAAACTTAATGTTTGCTTAAAAATTCAATAAAATAAAAAATACAGACTTACCTTTTTTATAACATAGCTTTTATAGCTTAGAATTAATTTTAATTTTGTTTGGGTACTTATATCAGAAAAAGTTAGATTCGATTTTTATTATATCTATTTGTTATTCAATTTGAAGATTAAAGAATTTGTTGAACATGAAATTTTGGTTTATAAATTAAGGAGATAGTAAATTGTATAAACTATTGATTACAATATTCAATAAGTATTGTCTATTTGATTACCGATTGTTCATATTGAAGATACAATTAACAAGTTTCATCCTACCTCTTGTTATGGCTCTGCGAACATTTAACAAATTCCCTTAAATTATTGAGCTGTATAGTGTTAGTTTCTAATTCATAGTTTTAAGACCGTGATAAATTGCGCAAATCGAGTGTTCTATGTAATAAATGTATGCCTGGGCGAATGAAGATTTGGTTGAATGTGTGTACTGCTTGCTAAATATAATAAAAAAAAATCACTTTTAGCGAGTATGCACAAACAGATTCCAGATTTAGAAAAGATAACAAATAAAAATTATTTTATGAACAATAATTGAATTCAGTACTATTTAGAAATTTTATTTTATCATTATATTTTATTGTTTAGTGTATTTAGACATTTTTCTAAAAATTACATTTTTTTAATGAATAATATTACTTAAAAAGATACGTTATTTTGTATTAACAAATGAGGGCAATCAGAACTTTATAAGCAAAAATAAAGGCCAAAGAACATGGTATTAATTTTTTCTTCTGATCAAGCTATTTTATAAAAGTAATTTTTTTAAAAATTGTTCTGTATGAGTTACGTAGCGGAATTGTTTTGAAATATTTTGCGCATATAAATTCCAATTGTTATTCACATATAGTTATAGGATACACGTTTCTTCATTAAAATCATCTGTCCTCAGTGTTGCCTTTAAAGAACAAGATAATTACTCTATTTGTCAGTATGAGCAAATATTATTCGAAGTTTTCTCAGACAATCTTTTCACGATAAAATATGCAAGTTGTTCATATTTTCTATAGAATTTCTATATTGTTAATTTTATAGTAAATTGTTACAATTAAATGTTTATTGTTATTGCTAACGCTATTTATAAAAATATTCTAAATATTTTGTACATTATTTTTTATATAAATAGCATCTATCTTATACTTTTATTTTATCTTTCATTTATATTCATTTTAATATAATATAATATTAATACATTTAATGTAAATTGTCGCAGTTGAAAACACATAACAATAATTAGAATATTACATCATTTTCGCATGTTATATGTATTTATTTCTTCTTAATATTTCATCATTAATTGGTGAATGTTCAATAATTGATATACATGCGTTAACAATAAGAATAACAATAGTACTATTTGTCAACACTGAGTGTGACCGTTTGTAAATTTTGTGTTTTTTTCTTTTCAATAATATATGTCTCATATAATATTGTGTAAAAAAAAGCGACATATATAGTGCCAATGGGTTTGATTGTAAGCTAAATATTAATTTATTTTATGAAGTGCAATTGTAAAACAGATAATAATACTTCGTTCATATAATAAGTTACGCGTATGTATATTTGCAATTGCACTGCTCGAGTGTATGAAATTAGAATTTTTATATAGTTTGCGCGATAGTATGAGACATAAATTTTTAAAATCAAGTTACTTAATCGGTATTATATCTTAGATGTAATTGATATTTGTTTTTTATTTCTTACCATATCGACGAATTTATTAGATAAGATTTTAATCATTACATAAGTCAAATTTTAATTTTCCTTCTGTTATATTTCATTCATTTAAATGTATATCTCTTGTTCTAGAAAAAATATACATTACATAGACAAATGATATTTTTTTCCAATTTATTGATAAATTTTATAATTCTTTGTAAATTGAATGTAAATGCTGTTTTAAAAATATTTAATGTTTTATAGTTTATTCAAGCATATAAATAATATATATTACAATTTTAGAAATTTATACATGGATTGTAAAATTAATTTGGAATATTAATTTTTATTATAAATTCATATATAGAAATCAAAATTCTTAAATTTAGAAATATTGTTTATTTATAAACATTTTTCATAGAAAGAATATTACTGTTTTATAAACAAAACATAGTTTCATTATAAAAAGATGTAACACTTGTTTTTTATAAAACAACATTAAAGATAAAGTTAAATTAATCAATCATTTATTCTTAACAAATATATCTTTATTTTAGACAATGTATTTAACGAACAATGGAAATTAAATGAAGTGTGCGAATTATTCATTTCTTGAAAAATTGTAACATTTATATAACTTAAATATTACTTTGAATATACTGTACTATATGTAGGCTCGAGGTGTTTAATATAAAACTGAAGATAATATGATTAAGTAGAATGTACTAGAAATATCTTATGAAACTAAATATAATTTCGTTACGTTTATATGTTATCTTTCAATAAATACAAAAACATCAAAATATAATATTTAAGTTTGAAATTTTTTAAGTTGAATAAGTTCAAAATAATGAAATCTATCACTTCTTTTCTATTTTCTATTTCAGGATGTTTTTCTATTTTAAATTGTGCAAATGCTTATTGATAGAATTATCTTTACGAAAATATATTATAATAACTATAACATATTTTTTATAATAATTACTCAATTTAAAGATTTTATTCTTCAATGATTATCATTTTGATAATCCTACATTTTTTGTTCTGACAATTTCTTAAATTATCGCGATTATATTTAGTAAATATTCTATAAAATTAATTATACAAAAATTCATTCGTATTTTACATTACGAATCTAAGCAATTGATTTAACAAAATGTGATCAGTTTTTAATATATTTTGCATTTTTCTTCTCTCTTTTTTTCTTAGTGAAAAATGTGGATTATTCCTAAGCATGATTATTAATTATACACGTGACCTAAGTATATAATGTCCAAAAATTTCAGAATTTTTACTTGAATTATTCAATGCTTCTTGACATTATATCTCTTATTATTATCTCTCATAAATAGTATAAATTAAATTTTAGTCAAAATTTTGACAACAATTTTTTATCAAAATAAAGACAAGGCACTTTTCAGGTCCCCATATTAATTTTAACGTAGTCGATAATCGTTTGGATAAAGTACACTAAACTACACTAAAAATCCAAGATAATAAAATTTTCAGGTCATAATACCATGTTAATGCAATCATTGTATTATTCATAAATCTGTTGCAAATGGATTCTGAATATTTATTTAGACAGGTCCAGCCTATCTCGTCTTTTCTAAACCATTGTGTTAGATTATTTCTTTATGCATAGTCAAAAATTATCTTAATGACGTGAGATAAGGCTGACACGTCATTCTTTGAACAGGCTGATAAATTCTTTTTTGAACCGAACCAGCAATTCCATTGTGCATAGTATTCAAAGATTCAGACTCTCCAAGATCGTTCGTTCTAACGTAATGCGGTTCTCGAGAATCTTTTTGAGTCTCGCTTAAAACATTTTGTCCATTTATTTCGTTCTTCTTACGAAACTTGGTGGAATATTTATAAAAATCAGACATTTCAAAAGGTTTTGTAACTTCTCTATATGGTTGATACTTTCCAGCTTGTACAATAGTACAATTCTGAGCGGATCCTAACATAATCGATTCTTCGTTTGTTTCTTGAGGTGATTTTGACTCGGCTGGAATTTCAAGTACTTTTCGTATCGGCTCGTATCGAGATGATTGTAAATGTTGATCAGTTTCAATGGTTAACATGTCACTTTTTCGATGATTTACTGAAGAAATATAATTGCTTTTGCCATCTTCACCGTTACTATTACTGGATGTTTTAGAGCATACAGGAAGAGTGGATTGATAATGAATATTTTTATGAGAAGATATTAGATTAATATCTGATCCTGGACTTGTACCTGAATCCAAAGAGGTTTCATACCATTCTTTTTCTTTTCCTTTTCTACTGACATTATCCGTCGTATCTTTACCATCGTGTAATTCATGTAAATGACTTGAATGCCATTTTTCCACGCTGCCTAGAGATTGTGTACGTAGTAACATTTTATTATTAATTGGCGGCTGTTCAGATAGTGGGAGTAAATGAACAGAAGCATTTTGATGAGATGCAATGTAAGAAGGATTTTTATTACAACCTACAGATGCTGTACGATATCGTGGTTGCATGTCGGCTCCAATACTACCAGTATTTTGAACGGCATTGCGTTTCCTTCGATCCAAACTACCAAATCTATCTGTAGCAAATTGATCGTCCGGGCACCAAACAATTTCATCTTCGTACCGCATCCAATAACCTGATGGTAATTGTGATTCACTTGGTGAATTTGTGTATCGTAAATTTTTATTCGTATCTCGCCTTAATCCGGACTGTGGTTGAGAATTACTTTTATGATATGTTGGAAACTCATGTATATAATGTAATGTGCGAAAGTCCCTTTCATAATGTTCTTGTCCAGACCTTCGTTGGACATCATTGTCCAAATATTTGTAGTCAGAATATTGTGGATAATTATGCACCTGTTCTGGTTGAAATTGACGACATCTTATTTGCCGTTCGTCTTCGATATATGCGCCTGGTAATGGTCGATACGTCCGTTCATTATCTTGATAATGATTTTGATTGCGCGAACCACCACTACCGTGAGAATATGTTCGCGTGCGACATTGGTCGGGTAATATATAAACATTTTGATTATCGTTATGATCATGTTCTATTATTTTTATACTTTGTCGCTGGTCAGAAATTGTAGGGCAATAAGTACCAATGTGATTGTGATTACAATTGTTAGGAATCACTGATTGATCGTCATATCCATGACTATAAACGTTACACTTATCTTCCGATCCTAATGGACTCAAATTTATGCCACCCTCTTGGAGCAGTCCTCTCGTAATTTTTGAATTTACGTCGTTTACTATAAGGACATAAATTTAAAATAAAGTTAAGCACTTGGTTCCTTTTTAAACTAGAATAAAAAATTATTGTACCTGTGCCATCTAATGGTGGTCGAGGTTTCTTTGTTCTATGCTTTACATTTAAATGTAAATGTGGTTGGGCATTACAAACAGTAGAATGTTGGAGTTGCGTTGAATGATGAGATTTATTACGGCTTTGTCTGAGAAAATTTAAACGTGCCTCCAGCTCTTGTAGCCTGCGTTGGCTTTGTTGGTAAACAAGTCTATGCTTACGGCGTACTGCCTTGCTTTCTGTAGGATCATTTACAATTCCTAAAGCAGCTTCTACTATACCAATTTGAACTTGTCGTTCCAACTCTAATGCAGATTCCTCCTAGGAAGAATACAAAATAAATCACTTGTGTTTTATTTTGATTGTGTAAAATATAATTGTCTTCGATTGTGTAAATTATAATCTCTTGAAATTTTGCGAAACATACAACTTCGTTCGTTTTCAATTTGTTGATTAAATTCTGTGGATACGTAAACGTTGTTCCAACTTTTTTGCGGAACACTGGCGGGCTCTCTCCGGGTTCTAATGGAATTTCTGGTGGCAAAACACCAGTTAATTCCGCCTCTTCTACACACAGGTTTTTAAGTTCATTATTTTTTTGAGCCAACTTTTCCTGCAACGCTTCTCTACGTTGACGAAGCCATTGCAATCTTGTGGACAATGAATCTTCTGCTAAAGATCCAGGTGTACTTTCGTTCCCTGCCATCACTTTGGATAAATCATTTCAGTTATAACTTATGAACATAATTTACTTTTCTATCAAGCAATGTAACAAAGCAAACTCTAATAATTGTACTTCATATTGCTTACCCATATTATTGGCAAAATATAACGATACTATCACTACAGATATTTTGTCTGAAATGTTTACATAATCGGGTTATAGTTGAGTCAATTTCAATTTGTTTGATATAGAGTATGTAACTGAAATTGCATCATCGTTGATGAGTGCTTCGTTTTAAAACTTTTCTTTGAAAATCCTAGCTGTTTTTATCATTCTTAAATTGCTTTAAAATGTGATGAGATCCGTAAAACACGATAATAGTTGCCAACACCAATAGGTTAACTATTAACTGAGATTACATATTTGTGCTATTACGTCATGGTAACCAAGTCTGGAGTCGGTTTTATCGGTATTTATCAATGAACCAAACAAACAAGCAAATATATTTTCACTGTTTCAACATAAAGACATGTACATTTTACTGTGGAAACGAAAAATATGATCGAAGAAATCGACGCCTATTATCTTTGTACAGTTGCCATCTTACATTCTATGTATCATCTACACATCCGATGCAAGTAATTGAATATTATTTGCAGTCATATAAATTTTCGCGAATATCTCTTACGTATTTATAAAGATTTACTTTTCAAGTGGAAATTCATATTTTTGCTGAAATAGTTTTATTAGTTGAACATAATAGCATTACATAATTATATCCAGTGGCGTCATTAGTCTGTCTGATCGACACTGATTTATTAATAACATATTTCATATTCTGCAGATTTCGAAATTTACGTTAAATTTGTACAAAATTAACTTACAACGCGGCCTGAAAAAGTTCAAATTAAAAATCGTAGACTAACTTGCAGTAAAAGCATCGATTATAAAACAGTAGATACTAAATTCAATGCTTTGTCATATTACACGTTTTAGGGTTGATCTGGTCATAATTTCGTGTTATACGATAAATCGTTCTTGATCGTTCGAAATAAATTCGATTTAGTTAAAACTAGTTCCCAAGATTATTAAGGCAATTTGGGAACTTTTCCAATTGCCTTAAAAATTTTTCTTTGCAAGTGAAAATTTCTTCGAGTAATGGACGTTGAAACGGTAGAACTAATCGCTATTACTGTCCTTGTTGTACTCGTACTTATACAGCTACCCTTCTTTATCTATGGGAGGTGCTGCCACTTCAGAGAAGCAGCGCTAAAAGATGTTTCCAAAAAGTATAACGGCGCGGGCATTTTTAAAACGAGCTTAAGCGGTGACGTCGATTACAGAAAGCAGTACAAAAAAAAAAGGAAACAAAAAAAATAAAATAGCGGAAAATATATTATAATTTCAGTTGTTAAGAATTAAGTAAAGCAAGCGGTCGGCAAGTAAACATCTCGTTGTACATAAATTAAAATAAACAGTAGTTGCGGTTCTTTTGTTAATGCTCGTAATATATTTATTAAAAGGAGTAAATCTCTATAAAAAAAAAGGAGTCGATGTGGTTTAGTAACTAAAATGCCTTATCAACTTTGTTTTAGTTCCAACAGTTTTTGATAGATGGCAGCACCACCGTAGATAAAAAAGGGTGCGACAACATCAGTGATTAGTTTTACCTCTTCACCGCTACGCGGCGCGAACTGGATGAATGACGCAACTGTCATTTCGAAAGAAAATTAATTAAATCGTTTAATTTAGGAACTTTTCTTCTGCATTCTATTTATTCCATGAAATGTACGAATAAAAATTTTTGTAAACTTTACTCTTAATCAATTTAGGTAACATGGTCAATAACCTGAAACCTGAGTGCTCGTTTGCGTTATGGTATCCTCTGTTTTGCAAAGATTCTCTGAGAGCTACGATTATTTATATTCCCGACGAGGTACTCAAATACTTGGAATATGACGCTTTCGTTTTACCCGTCGAGGCAACAAATTCCACGTTACAAAACGCAGAATGGATGGATGGGTCTCCAATAGCGAGTGACGAGGTAAATTTGAAATACATGTATTGAGAAAATGGAATAATTGAGAATGATTTCCTTCCAGCATTCGTGCGAGACTCAACCAACGTTCCCACAATTCAGCCAACAAATTCAGAATGTCATAAACGAGTATGGTGCAGTCTTTATAAAATGTAATTGGAGTTCGCCTTTGGTGTGTAGTAAATATTGTTAGGATTTTGCCAAAAGAATATTTCATTTCATTAGTGGCACTTGTTTTCAGGATGCGACCTGGGTTGCACCGACCAAAACACTGAAATGCAAAACGCTAGAAGAAGTGTACTTGTTGTTGAAAAGTTCAGATAGGATCGCCAAAGATCTGAATACTGCGGGGAATTATGTAAATCATGAAACTCCTGTGAAATCTTGTCTTATCTTAAAACAGTGGAGGGACATCAATCCTTGCACAGAATTCAGATGCTTTGTAATAGAGAATGAACTTATAGGTAATAAATTTGGAACTGTTTAGCATTTAGCTTTTGTATCTTACGTTGTCTAATTACGAAAGATTGTCGTTTTGATTTTTTTCTTTTTGCAGCGATTAGCCAACGAGATATATCGCAATATCACAGTTACAACGAATCAGAAAAATACAATATTCAAACAGATATCAAAAGTTTATTTACGGAACGTATTAAAGAGAGGTTCCCTTTGAATAACTGTAAGTATTTGTAGATTCTTGCTCAGTTCAACTGTTCAAATTTTTAATTTGTAATGATACTGTGACATAGATTCGTTTGACGTTATACGGTACAAGAAAGAGAAAGTAAAGATAGTTGACTTCGGCCCTTTGGACGAATCTGTTACCAAAGGGACTCTCTTTACTTACGAGGAATTGCAGAACCTGGAGGAAAATATTCCAGAATTTAGATTCATCGGCGAGGAAATTGGTATTCAACCAAAAGCTCCAAATCACTTTTGCATTCCACAGGAAATAAATGAATTTTTTCAATCCAATGAAAATTCCACGTTATTGGACATCATTCAACGAGTAAGTACGAGCGAATTTCTAGAAATTACAACACACACTTAAAACTGTTAATACTTCACTGAATGTTTCTTACTCAAGGAGGTGGAAAGTCAACGGAAAAAATATGAAAACGCAAATTCTAACAGTGTGGAATACGATTGATATGCGTCTAAAAAGAAAAAAATAGAGATTATTAATAAATAAATAATTGTGGAATCAGAAAATCATTTTTAAATACAGAACTTTCACTTTTATTCTGCCAGACCCTCTTCTATCATTACATTACATAAAACGATTAAAGGCTAACCTACCGCTTAAAAGAATTATCGTAATATTGCAATATTTTTCGAGCCATCGGCCTTACCGAGCGACGTCCTTTATATAGAAAATATGTCTTGTTTATGTACAATATGCAATCCTTAATACTTCGACTTGAAAAAGGATTCTCGATATATGTACCTCCGGACAAGTTAATACGCTGTACAGTCATATCCACGGAGTATTTTTTTTTTTTTTTTTTTTCGTTTTCTCCACGTTATTACCTGACAAAAGTCAACAAGATCGAGCAATTACATTAATTGATCCTTACTCATTCTTCCGGTTTTATATTTCCTGATTACATTGACAACATGAAAAATATTTGGTGGTAGCTTTTAGCAACTGATTAACCCTTCTTCTTTACTTTTAACGCTCTATCTATGTGCGATGGTTCTTCAGGACTGTTATCACTTAGACATTCGTATATCCAATTGATTGATAAATCGATATAATTTTTGTTCGCTTTGCATTTACATACTGTATGTCGTAACTGTTGAAAGAAAGAAAAGAAAGAAATGAATCGGAAGAGAAGTTTGATAGCCAATGTCAGCAGTTGAGTTTGCAAAATATGTAGAAAATACAATCTTAAAAGTAGAATCGGCTTAAATTTTAATTTGCAAAAGTTCGTGTTCATTGCATAGTCGTAATTTGGTTATCCGTTCAGGCGTACGTTCGTATACGTACGAATATATGTATTCAAGTATCTCGGCATCTAATATTTATAAATTTAAGTTCAACCCTTTCACCTCTTTACGACCAGATTCTCAATCATGCGAAATCCAATCAGCTTTGAAAACAAAATGTACACTGCCATGACCAAGCATTGTTCAGAAAATGCTAATAATTTAGTATCTCTCTCAGTGTCGCAAAGAGATGTGTATGTGTGTGTATGTGTACGTCGGTGTAACACGAAAATAAACTTTCCGTTCTAACCAATGAAACGAAAGTCGCAAGTACGTATAAAACACTGCGCGAGATCACGTAATTTCTCACAAAGATCCTTCAATTTCAATATCGTTATCGCATTGCACTGCATCGCTATTTCTTTCCTTTTCCTTTTCTTTTTTTTTTGTTTTGTTTTTTCTTTTTGTGTTTTTTTTTTCTTTGTACGGATTTATTACAGTAGAACGATCTTAAAAATATAAATTCAATATTTTCAGTTCGAAACATGCGTTTGTCAAAATGTGTGAAAATAACGAGGCCTTTAGCATTTATCGAAGTCGAAAGGAATAATTATGTATCGCACGGAGAGAACTACGAAGATTGCAAGATTTATGCACGACTCTTTTTTTTTTTCCTTTTTTCTCTTCTTTTTCTTTTTCGCTTAACGCTAAGTCAAATATTTACATATAAATGCTGGTGCGCGTGTATTCACATGTAAATATCGATTCTACGTTAAATATAATGATGCGTCAAATCGAACCGTAGCCTTCACTGAACAAACATTTTTCCCCCGACTGGTCGTGTATCTCGAAAATATGTATCATTAATGTTTTATATTAATTAATTACAGTACATATGTATAATGGTAATGTCTAGAAAAGAAATGTTCCCTTCATTCGTGCCTTCTCTTTTAACTGCATTCTTCCAAGTGTATGTACAGAGAAGCAGGTCTTGCTACGTTTCTCTATCTTTTCTCCCTTTTCTTTTTCACTTTTATCTCGGACATGACTGTACTGGTGTGTTCGTTACTTTTTTACTCTTTTCTCATTTTTCGCTTTGTTTCTTTTTTTTCCCACTTTTTTCTGTTCTTTTCTTTTTAACAACTCCGCCCTCGGTTTATCTCGGCTTTCCCCTCCCTCCCCCCTCCCCCCTACCCGCCGTCACTCATCGGTTTCATTTATCGGCTTTGTAATTATTTTAATCTCTCGATTTTCAACTGATTTGTGCTAAACGACAATACGTATTTTAATGAATGTACGTTTTGCAGTGCACGGCCGTTTTATTTATACGTATTCTTTCTGCCTGTTTTTTTCCTCAACCTTTCTCTCTCTCTCTCTCTCTCTCTCTCTCTCTCTCTCTCTCTCTCTCTCTCATACACACACAGACACTCTCTCACTCTCGCTCTTTCACTTTCTCTCTCTCTCTCAATCTCTCACCCTCTCATCTTTCATTCTTCATAATCACCTGTTACTCGTTTTTTCCTCTTGGTTTTCCTTACAATCTCTCTGTATTATCTTCTCGCGATTGCTGTTTACAGATATCAAAGTGACGCAACAAACATCGTTCTTTCGAATACTGGTTAGCAAGGGGTGATTCGAGTGAGAAAAACAGTAGTCTTAACAAACATACGATACAAAAACTCTTAATTTAATCTTTACTTAACGGCCAGTGTAAAGCAGGTTTCTCTCTTTTTACACTTCCTCCCCCTCTCGCTCTCTCTCTTTCCTATTTCCTTATTCTTCTCCTTTCTTCTTTATCTTCTTACTTTTTCTTTTTTTTTAAGTACCTGAAAAGCTCCCGCCGACTGTGGAAAACATCTGCCTGACCTCAAGCATTTCTTTCTAAGTTTTACTCACTCTTTTATTCAAGTCTGTTCACCGAAGTTCCTTCTTTTTTTTTTTTTTTTTTTTAAGAAGACTACAGTTACCCCTCTATTATAAATGCGATTGGTACGACTAAAGGTGGCGAAAAAGGCCCGACTATCACTGACAATCGTATTTTCGTTCTCTTTTTTTTTTCTTCTTCCTTCTCTCTTTTATTCATTTTCACTCATGCGTACTGCCTCTCTCTTTCTCTCTCTCGCACTCGTTTTTCTTTAACGTATAAGCTATATATGTAATGTTTCCTTTTCCATCCCATCAAAAAATACGTATCATTATTATTAATATTATTATTATTATTATTATTATTATTATTATTATTATTATTATTATTATTAATATTATTATTATTATTATTATTATTATTATTATTTTGGTGCGACGTTCCCTCAAAAAATTTACACTTACACGCAAATGATGCATTTCTCTCTGTCTCTCTGTGTCCGTTCAGTTGTCCGTTCGTCCGCAACTACCTTGTGTTTCACTTCCAATTTTCTTCCCTTTCACTCACACTTTCTCTCTCTCTCTCTCTCTCTCTCTCTCTCTCTCTCTGTCTTCGTGTCTTTCCCTTTCTTACATCGCTTTAGGAAGATAAAGAGCTTACATGTTTTATAGACAATAAAATTAACGTGACTTTTTCCCCCCCCCCCTTACTCTCGCTCCGCTGAAAACTCGTCAGATTACGTTCGAATGTTTTTCTTTGGGATAGTTGTCTGTTGAGTGCGTGTACGTGTGCTAGGGGGCGGGGAGGCGGGAAGTTCCAAAAGATTTGAAATGTACATTATTTACAAGAAGGTGTCGGGCGATTAAAGCGGCAATAAGACAGACAAAGGACAGACCTTACGATCAGAGAAGCGGACGAGGTTCCGTGAAACTTCGTACGTTAACGGCTACGATATATATGTATATCTGAGCTCTAGATCCGGGGCGCTTTCGTTCGTATTTCCTGTTATTGCTAGTGGCGCAGTAACAGGTACAAGCGGCCATTACAGAGATTGTCTATATTACGCTCAGCTTCGCACCTTTGCCCTTCACGCTGTTCACGCAGTTCACAAAGCGAATAAATGGTGTGTATATATATATATGTATTGTGTGTGTGAAATCGTTCAAGTCACAGCGAGCGATCTCTCTCTCTCTCCCTTTCTCCCTCCGACGTGTTATATGTTTCATAGAAATTGCTTAAAAACATGATGAGAATTATGGGAAATGATCGACGCGTGCACGAGGTAGAGTTTCACTAATCGATGACAGAATGGGGAAAAAAACGAAGAAGATACACTTTATCTTACAGTAATACGCGTTCGGAACGAAGCGACTAATGACAATTTACATCGGATTTACGCGAAGAAAGACGACGAGTTCAAAAACACGCTCGGTTTCGTGCTTCGTTTCTATCCTTTTCTGTGTGTGTTTTCAATTCTTTCCTTCTCTTCTTTCGTTTCAGCTTCTAAACGGAATCACTTTGGTTCGTATCACGAAAGGGGACTATTCACAGGAACATTACTTTTCAACATCCTTAACGTTTTTAGTTTCTTTTTTTTTCTTTTTCTTTTTGCGCCAGAGATAATACATTGAACGCCTCGGCTAACGAGTTTCATACAGCTTTTACACGAGAGAGAAAAAAAAAGAAAAAAAAAAGAAGAACTGCCAATCACTCCGTGGAGGAAGGCGCGAAAGAAAACTTACGAAAATCAGTGTTTCGTAGCTTAATTACACAACCTTTACAAGTGTTTTTTTTCTTTTTCTGATAGTAGTTTTTTTTATAAGTTGCAGGCATTCACGCGTCACGACAGCACACTGAGAGATGATATAAACTTGTCATTCTTGAAACAAGGTGAAGCGATTTTGTACTAAAGTGCAGCGATATAATACTATTTAATGAATTATCTACGTAATTTACAGTTTTCCGGATACATTTCTTTTTTTTTTTTTACATGCACCGTGACAAGGTATGGTCGGCCTGTACGACACACAACGTTACACATATATGTGTATATGTACATATATATATATATATATATATATACATATACATAAACATATATATATATATATATACATATACGTATGTATATATACATATATTCTCTCGCTTTTTTTCTCTCTACCATTTCATATTTTCGATAGCCATTTAAACATCTTCACCTTTATTTGGTTTTACACGATTCACTCCTTGAACCGCTTTGTCATCACCTGTCGTTACTTGCCATCAAGGTGTGACACGCTACAATTTACAAGAATCATTTCCGATATAAAGTTAAGGTTCTAAGTTATCAAGAAGCGTTACGCGGAAAAGGCAAAAAGTTTAATGCGTATCTTTCTACGTTTAATTCACCGAACGAGATCTCTATGTAAGTAATTAATTTGTCTATTCAGTCTGACCACACCATGTAAAAGAACGTGGAATAGTATCATCGTGATAGATAGATACAGTAGACAGAGTTATAAATTCAGGCTTTTAATTATAAATTCTTTAGTCTGCGAGGGATCTATCGACAGTCGAATACGTTTATTTTTTTTTTCTCCTTATCCCCTTTTATATTTTGCCTCTTTTTCTTTCTTTTTCTGTTTCTTTTCGCGCTCTTATACTATTTCGCTCATTCTCTCTCTCTCTCTCTCTCTCTCTCTCTCTCTCTCTCTTTCTGAAACGCGCCTCTAACTCCTCATCATAAACTTTATCTTTTTGACTAGATTGCGTCTCTAATATCCTTAACGATTTACTTTAAGTCTGCCATTCATTATAATTTGCACCTTACATCTAGTATCGTAATAACATCTAGTGGTAAGAGGATGATCTATTGTTCTCGAGAATCGCTAATATACTGCTGTTCGTTCATTCCCATTCTCTCTCTCTCTCTCTCTCTCTCTCTCTCTCAATCAATCAATCTCTCTCTCTTTGCTATTCTCTCTACTTTTCCTCTGCCTCTGTTCATCGATGAAACGGGTAGTACAACGCTGTATCGAGAATCTACGAATGTCACAATGTATCAATCAACATTTCTGCCTACACGAGAATAGGCACTCCGAGTTATCGGCGTATCGTAAAAGTTTGTCTTCACCGACAACTCCCTAATTCGCTAATATATATTATATACAAGCTTGTCTTTAGTTTATGCGTCAGTCATTCGTCACTCGAGCGAATTGCATTCTGTCTTGGACACGTTTTCCCCGGCTGCTGTCGTCGGTCGCTGTCGAGTTTCACGTCGGTTCCCGTAGCGGCAACGAGGACACGACGACGACGACGACGACGACGCCCGTACGTTTGGAAGCTCCTTTGTCACTGGACACATGTCGCCAGATGTGAGCATATACCATTACGACTAAACACGCGATGCTCCGTCGAGCGTTCGAACGCTAGGACTACCTTTTCTTTCCGGTCTGTTTCGAGGACAAACGTTTCTTCAATCGCGAGTGATCGGACTTCACCGATTTCTTTTTCGGTCGTTCCGGGGAGCCATTGCAACAGGCACACCCCTTCTTAACGTGTCCGCGCAAACTCGACCGTCTAGCTCGGCAGTCCGGCTCGACCAAAGCGATGTTCCCCGTTTCATCGTCCGAGGGCTCCGAAGCCTTGTCACTGGAGACCATCACCGAGTCTTGGATCGACTCGTTCGCTTTGATACGCTTCGACAGGCTGCTCTTGTGATCCGCTCTGTTCAACACCACTCTCGCGTTCACCTGTAACTTGTCCTTTTTTTTCAGGTAGTTGCAACGTCGCTCGTTCGACAGCGACTTGAGACTCTGCACGCTGTCCTCGAGCCCGTTGCTCAACGCGTTCTCCTCCGGTTGGCTACCGATCGACTCGCTTATGCTCGAGTCCTCTTCGTCGCTGCTCGATCTCGTTCTCTCGGACATCGGGCTCTCCCACGAGAGGTAATCCATCCTCGTCACCTTCGACGCGATCCGCTTCTTATTGGTGTAGGTGTACTTGTGCGTCGACAACATCGGGCCAGCGATCGGGGAGAGCGGTGATGGAATCGTGACGTCCGCCGTGTTACCGCTGAGCAAGGTTAAGCTCTCGTCGCCCGAGCTCGCCGCCGAGGTGTTATTTACATTGATGCTCGGAGGCAGCGATTCCGAGTCCAAGTCGATGTCCAGTTTCATGTTCGACGGAATGCTCGACACGCTGCTGGGCGAACCTTCTTTCGAGCCGTTCCTCGACGTCATCTTCGTCCGGCTCGTCCCCTTCAGCGAGTCGTTCTCCAGCGAGCCGAGATTCGTCGGCGACAATCTCGAGATGTCGGAGTTGCTGTTCGAGGCCTCGTCTTGGCTCAAGTTGTCCAACGTTAACCGCATGTGTTTCGCCGAGCTCTCTAAATGCAGATGATCCTCCACCTTGTCCCTCTTCAGCCTCTTCGAGGAATCTTTCGCGGATCTGGCTCGCTGGCCGCTGCCGCTTTTTCTACGCTCGTTCGTCTTGAAGTCGGCAACCGGGCTGGCGTCTCTGCTGCCGCTCGACGAGTCCAGAGAGCGAAAGTAGGAACCACTGTAGGACTTCATACCCAACGACTGGCTGCACGACGCGTCCTGAGAGGAGTGATCGAAGGACGGCGAGTGGTTCGTGTCGAACAACAGGTCCGCCTCTGGGAACAGATCGCTGGTGCTCGGCTCGTCCACGCCCAGATCCTCGCACTCCTCCGACAAGCTCTTCTGCAGCTTCATCTCGCGTTCTATCGCCGCCGCTTTCCTCTCCATCTTCTGCTGCAACAACTCCCGATCCAACCTGGGGTTCAACGGTGTTTTCATCACGTGGCTCTTGTTGGAGTACTGCTGGAACGACTCCAACGTGTGATTCATGAAGTACTTTTTCGCGTTCGTCTGGTAGATCTGCCCGCTGGCCATCTCGATGCTCTGGCCCTTGTTGATGATCTGCAGCACGCTCTGAACGTTCTCCGAATTGTCCGAGTATCTCGAGTTCAACGGCTCGATGTTCAGCGAGTTGGTGGACGTCGGCACGTATCGCCAAGGTGTGTCGGGCGACACTTTGCCCTCCGGTTCCCAGGCCTCTTGCAGCCTCGCGTTCCCGTACAGCAGGCCGTTGCCAACCTTGCACGACACCTCGATACCCTCGGTGGACTGCTGGACAGGGGACTCTTGGCTGTCTGAGCTACTCGGCCCGCCAGTTACCAAGAACTGCGTCGCGTTATCTATACCTCCGGACTGTTTACTCGCAACCGTTATCGTGGACATGGAGTCTGTTGACAGAAACAACGTGCAAGCGTTATTCAAGCGTCTCCCTCTGCTCTACGCGACACAACTATTCTACGGTTTGTATTTCAGCCAGTTGTATAAATTTTGTTTGCCTCTTCGTCCGTATAAACCAATCATATAGTACACAACAACGCTCGTAAAATTCCTTTTTTCGACCTAATAATTTCGTTTTTTCCTACTTTATGTCAAGAATCTGTCTCTCTCCCTCTCTTTCTCTTTCTCTCTCTCGAGACGCTGTACGCTGCAAACGAAAATAGAAATATAGAGACACTTTTGGCTCAAACGGAATTTGGCTCAATTAAAACAGAAAAAAAACAAAAAAAAACAAAAAAAGAAAATTACGAATTATAGCATGAACGAATTTGAATACACCCCCTTGAATATAGTGGGAAAAAAAAAAAAAAAAAAAAAATTTGTCCAAGCCGAATAGCGGAAAACAAGTTTATCCAATTACATTATTGTCTACTACTGAACCATCGGGGAAAAACAAAAGACACTAACCAATTTTTTCGTTACTCTGCAACGGTGCGGCATTGCTCGAACAAACGACAGAGTTGGAAGTGATCAAGGTTTTCGGAACGTTCTCCGACATACCCATTGTGTCGTCGATTTTTCTTTTGACCGTCTTCGGCGAGATGATCTTGGCACCGGAGATTATTTCCGTCGATATCTCCTTCGTATCTTTCTGCTGCGCTTGCTGCTGCTGCTGCTGCTGCTGTTGTTGCTGCTGTTGTTGATGCTGTTGTTGTTGCGTGTCGTTCAACAAGGAGACGTCGGACTGGGTGGCAAAGGCAAGAGCGATCGTCGCACCGGTCTGGATGGAGACTGGCTTGTCGTTGTGAATCTGACTTTCCTGCGGCGACTTCTTCTCCGGGCTGTGGGCGATGGTCGCCGTCGGCGTTATGCACACCACGTTGTCAGACTTGAGCCCCGGCGTCGTCAGTTTGTGTATGGACGAGTTGAAGAGTCTGGCGCCCTGAAGGGTCAGGTTTGGATTGCTGGTGATGACGCCGCATATCGGTTGGCTGTCCGACGGCTCGTTCAGGTTACGCTGGATCAGACCGATCGTCGAGTTGCTCTTGTTCACGACGATCGCGTTTGTCGTCGACTCGACGGTCACAGCGCCCGCCACCGTGTCCGACTTCCCCATGGTCAAGTCGCCGATGATGTTGCTCTTCTCGGTGGCCACGTCGCTGGTGAACTGGGCTTGGCCGCCGGCTCCCTGAGGAATCACCACCGACGCGCCCTGAACGTTCTGCGCGGTGGCTAACGTCTGGTTGCTCGACAGTGTCTGCAGCGTTGGTATCTTCACCTGCTTCACCTGCGCCGGCTGCGAGATTATTTTGCCCGCTTGATTGAGAAACGACTGGAGGACCAGGGTGTTGGAGACGCCGGTGTTCCCGGTGGTTCGCACGGTCGCCGGCACGGTGGCCAGCAGCTTCGACCCGCTGGACACTATCGTGAACTGCTGACCCTTCACCAGGTTCATCGGCAAGATGTAGTTAGGCCCAGGGACCAGCACGGCCGTGCTCCCCATTTTCCCGGTGACCGAGGCCAGGGCTTCGCTCACGCTCACGGAACTCGTCTGCACAGCTTCCTGAACGATCACCGCCCTCGACTGGCCGGAGCCGGGCTCCGCGAAGATCAGGTTTCGCCGCTTCACGTTCAACTCCACGCCGTCGTTCGAGTCGTTGGTCAGATTTCTAACCTCGGCGGCGGCGTCGGTCACGCTGGCCACGTTGGCGGCCGGTTCGTCCGGGGCGGAGAAACCGGCGGGACTGTCCTGAACGTGGACAACGCCGCTCGACGAGTCCTCGCTGCCCATCGTCCTGCCGAGGTCGTCGGTGCTCGGGCTGAGCTCCGAGTTCTGTTGTCCAACCGGCTTCGTCTTGTTCGCGCTCGACTTTTTCCTCTTGGACGACTGGCTGGGGTTCGTCGGCGGGTTCGATCTTCTCCTCGGTGCCGGCTTGTTGTTCAGATCCGGCGAGTTTCGCAGCTGTTCCGCGTACTCGTCCAAAATCGCGTAGATCCTCTGTGCGGTTTGCTCGTCCTCCTGCGGCTTCTGCTGCGGCTTCGGTATCGGCGACGCCTTCGACGTGTTTGTCGCGCTCGTCTTCACCGTCTTCGGCGCCGTCTTCTTCACCGTCTTCGACGAGGGCGGCGTGGGCGGTGTCTTGCCGGCGGAGGGCAGCGGCGCCGGGGCCGGAGTGACGCACGGGCTGGAAGAGCTCTGCGACGTGACGCTCAACGCGGGCGAGGCAGCCGGCTGACAGTAGCTGGTCACCACAACCACCGGCGTCGAGTTGGGTGTCTTTGCAGCGGCGGCGGCGGCCGCGGCGGCAGCCGCCACCGCCGCCGAGCCCGCGTTCTGATTCACGTACGCCAGCGAGACCTTCTGCGAGAAAACGTCCTGCTGGAAATTCACCGTCGCGTTGCCGTTGCTCGCAAAGTCGCTGTTGGTCGTCGATTGCTGCTGCGTCGGCATCAGCAGCTGCTGCGCCAGCGCGCTCACCGACACCTGCTGCTGCTGCTGCTGCTGCTGCTTGCTGGCTTGCGTTTGCTGCGTGGTGGTCTGCGTCTGCACGGTGGTGGTGCTCGCGGTGGATATCGTCTGGTGAGACTGCGGTTGAATCGTGCTTCTCTCCTTCACCTGTTCCAGAACGCTCTCGAACTCTCTCAATTGTTCCAACGTCGTCGAGCTGACTTGGTTCGGTACCTCTATGGGAGACCCAAGCAAATTGTCCGTTCTGACTGTCGATTGTTGTTGCTGCGATGGCGGCGGTGGTGGTGGTGGTGGCGGCGGTTGCTGTTGCTGTTGTTGCTGTTGTTGTTGTTGTTGTTGTTGCTGCTGCTGCTGCTGTTGTTGTTGTTGTTGTTGTTGCAATCTTGGCGTGGTTAGAACCGCTTGAATAGCTCCGGTGATGTTCTGCTGCCTCAGAGGGGCGCGAATGATGTTCAACTTGACCACCGGCGTTCTTCCAGCTGGTATCGAGTTGGCGTGCGATATAGTCGGTATAATGTTCAGCTGACTGGGATTCGTGGTGGATATGGTAACGGGAATTTTGTGCGTGTATATCACACCGGGCGAGGCGTTCTGAACGCTCTGCACCAACTGCGTCAACGTTTGATTCGCGTTCGGGCTGGTGGCAACGTTCGCGTTGTTTCCAGAGCTCTGCACGATGTTCAGTATCTGTCTGCTGGTGGACAGCTGCAACGTGTTTGGAATGTTGGCGATCGACTGTACGTTTATCCCCGTGGTGGCGGCGTTCGTTTGTTGCGCGTTCGGCACCGACGTTTGCACCGCCTTCGAGAGGTTGGCCGTCTTCTGCGGCGACACCGACTGCACCAGCGTCTCCGACGAGGCGCCGGTCACGCCGCTCGCCACCGCCGACGTGTCCGTCGACAGCGTGTATATGGTCTTGCCGAATGCTTGCTGAAACTTGGGCAGGCCGGCGTTCTGGCCGGACTGCGCCGTCAATTTCGCGGACGTTAACCTCTCGTACGTGCTCCTGTTCGTGTTCGCGTGTTCGACACCCCTCGGTCCTTGCCGCGAGAAATTCGCCACGCTCGCCGCGTCGTCGATGTTCTGCAGGCTGAGCATGTTCCTCTGATTGGACACCACGTTCGGATTCACCGAGGCCAACTGGTACGTGCCGTCCGGCTTGCAAACGATCTGCAACTGTTCGGACGCGATGGTCGTCGAGGCGACGCCCGAGCTGGTGGTCGTCGTGGTGGTCGCGGTGATCACCGCCGAACACGGAGACGGAGACTTTTTAGGCGACTGGCTCTGCTGTTGATTCCGTCGAATAGGCATCGTTCTCGGGCTGGTGTCCGGCTCGAGCTGACCGACGGAGAGGTTCGTGGCGGTGGAAGAGGTCGGCGAACTGTCGGGCGGTTGATTCGTCTCCTCGCCGACGTCGGGAAGAATGGACGAACCCCTCGGTGGTGGTGTCTGACCGGCTGGACTCATGCCGACGCCGCTGTCGTGCCCGCCGGAAGATGGTGTGCCGGGTAGCTGGATGTTGCCAGCGACGCTCGGCGTTCTGTTCGGCCGCGGCGGTGTGTTCCCGCTGTTGATCGAGCCGGAGTTCGGGCTCTGTGGAATGTTTCTCGAGAGTTGCACGACGTTCACGGTTGGCCGCATCCTCGGCGGCACCATCATGTCCAACGAGTTCAGGCCCGGCACGTTCTTCGCCAGGATGTCCGAATCTCTGACAGCCTTGGCGAGTATGTCGAACTTTCGTTTGCCCAGGTTCGTTTTCGAGTTCAAGTCTCGTCCGTCGTCCGTTTTACCAGTCACCATCGACGCGCCGACGTTGCCCTTCTGCTTCTGATACGTGGACAACGGGTTCTTGTTCGGCGAGAACGGCATGTTCTTCTGAATGTTCATCAACTCGCTGGTGATGTCGCCGCTGCTCAGCCGTTGCTGCTTCTTCGAACGGATCAGCCGCCTGTCGATCTCGTCCGCCCTCGTCAACACGATCTTCGGGTTCAGGTTCAACGTGCTGAGCATCGGGGCGAACTTCGATATATTGTTCCCGTTACTCTCCAGGTTATTATTGTCTTTGCTACTCTTGTTCAGAAGGTTCTTCTGCAGTATCTGCGATATCCTCGTCGACTTCTTCGAGTTCTGCGGCCTGAACATCCTCAGCGACTTGAGCACCGCCGGGTCGCTCCTTCTCTCGGTGATAATCAACGGCGCGGCCGCGGTGTACGCCGAGCCTTTGATCGTTTCTCGTTTGTTCTCGTCCATGTCGGCGGAGAACAGGGTTATGATGTCGTTGCTGCTCACGTCCGAGCCGCTCGCGTCCTCGTTCGTGTTGCTCGCGTGTCGTACGTTCTCGTTCACGAGCATGTGAAAATGCGAGACCGACTCGACCGTCAGTTTCGAGGCCTTGGAACGTTTCTTACTCGACTCTTTGCTCGTGCACGATTTGCTCGGTTTTTTCTTCACCTCGTGCCGGCATCCGTCGCTGCCGAGGCTGTCCGTCTGGCTGTCCTGCGTGTTGCTGTCGGTGTCGGAGATGGAGCTGACTCTGTTCCTAAAGTGCTTCGGCTTGCGGCGTTCCGCGCTGTCGTAGTCGCTCTCGGACGACTCTAGCCTGTGGATTTTCCTCTGTCTGCCCGTCCTTCTTATCCGGAGCACGCTCCCGCTGTCGGAGTCGGTGGTGGTGGTGTCGTCGAGGCTCCTTCTCGTCGATGATCTCTTGTAGCTACCGGCCGGCTGGAAGCTACCGAACTGTTCCGAGCCGTCCGAGGGCAAATCGACCCACTGCTCGTACCCTTTCTCTATCCCGAAGAAGATGTCCTTCGTGTCGTCCTCCGACGGCCAGTCCTTGAACTGCGAGTAGTCGATGTTGAGGTACTTGAGCTCCTTGTTCGTGTTGCGCATCTCCTCGGCGTTCTCCAGGTACCTCTCGCACAGGCTGTTCAGCTCCTTCCAGTCCAAAACCCAGCTGAGCATGTGGTAACGGGGACTGCTGAGAACGACGGCCAGGTCGTCGCAAAGCTGCGGCGACAGGCCGAGTTTCTCCGCGTCCAGCACCTGATTCGGCACCGATTTCTCGTCGTAGTTCGCCGAGCCGGTCACCGCGTCCCCTTTGATCAGAATCAGAGCGTCGAGAGTTCTCTCCACGTTCCTGGAAGCCGTCGTGTCGTTCGACTCCGGGGTCTTGCTCACCCGTGTCCCGATGTCGCAGTTCCCGGTGAACTCGCCGCAGTTGAAGCAAAGCTCGCCGAGGGGGCCGTTCGACAACGGGTCCCTCTTCGGGTGCAACAGGCACCTGTCGCTCATCGTGCTGCCGATCGCCGCCGCGTCGCCACCCTTCTTCGGCGTCAGCAGGCTCTTCAACAGCTGATCCGTCCGTTCGAAGCTCTTGCTCACTTGCCCGTTCTGGAAGTCCATGTTCTTCTTCGTCGACGCTATCGTCGTCGTTATCGTCACGCCCGAGCTGGGCAACGACGACACAACTGGAAACAACTCGTCGCTCTTCTCGCCGTTACCGATGATGCCGTTGCTCTCGGCCCTCTTCAGCCCTCCCACGGTCGAATGATTGTTCTCCAGGATGTGCTTCAGTTTCTCGCTACCGACCACGTTGCCGTCGCCGCAGCACGCTGCCCCGCCGCCGTCCTCTTTCGTCTTCCCGCACTCGACCGCGATCTCCTTGATCCTGTCGTAACAAGTTCTTGTTGGATGCAGGGAGAACGCTGTCAGCACGCATTCACGGGCAATGCCGATGTTGCTACCGACTACGTCCGCCAGCTTGAGGAACTGCGTGCTCAGACGCTCCGCGGTCTCGCGGACCTTCTCCGTGTCGGACTTTGTCTTCTGGCTCTCGAGCTCGTTCATGTCGGTGGTCAACGCCCTGATGTACAATTCGATCACCAGGGGCTTTATGCTGTCGCCGAACTGCAATCGAAAGGAGAACAAACGTGAGAATGATCGTTTTCACTTTCACGCGTTGAATGCCACGCACGTCGAGAATTTTTTGCCCCGAAATTGCAACATTTTCTCAGTTTTTAAGTATATTTAAGTATATTTAACTGCCGACGGGGAATGCTTTTTTGTAGGGGACACAAACCAGGCAACGTTTATATTACATAATATTATATATAATGTATATAATGCATAATCATAGAAGTAGGGAAATTGTTTCCTAACAGACCACACCAAGAAACGTATTACTAGACGTATTTTATAACTCTAAAATGAAAAACAATCAATAATTTTAATTATTAATAAAATAATACACTTGTTAAATGCTACACATTCTCTCGAACCCTTTCAATCAATATATCAAATAATTCAAAAAAACACAAGAAAATATATCAGAGCATATCGTCCTCAATGTGTTAGTTACAAATATAAAATATAAAATAAATAATAGTTAAAATCTAATACATAATAAACAGATTCTAATATATGATCTAATACATAACAAATAGATTCTTAAATATTACTATAAAAAATATATATTAATATTTAAGAATATTTTATCAATGTGAATTAAAGATGTGCATATATATGCATTGTACAAAGTTTCTTTATTGCTCCCAAAACGTGCATAAGTGTTTTAATTTAACTTAAGTCAAGTATTTATTATAGCAAATGTATTAAGTATAACTCAAGCAAAACAAATGATAAATTTATTACTTCTCAATCATTTCTACCCAGTGATATCATACCGACGAGGTCAAAAAGAAAACGACGAATTATCGTATACGGTTTGGTGGTCGCTCGTTATGGTCCGCAATCAGTTGCCAGTGCAAGTGGTTAAATCAAGATTAATAGAAACACGTAAATATTCGAGTGAATGTGAATATTTTTCAATGTTTCGACATTACCTTTGTTACTATATAGTTATATTATTATATGAAGAAATGCTTTTGCTTTGCTTCTTTGCTTTTCAAATGTTCTTGTTTAAAAGAAAAAAAAAAAAAATCAAACGTTTCTTGCAATATCTCCAAGATATAATTTTTGTGAGCAGTACAGTTCACTTTGAATTATTGAAACCTGGAGAACCCAGTTACTGCAGGCTTGTATTGCCAACAATTTCAATTGACTATCTGATTGTCAGAAAAAAAGGGCAGTTTTAGTCAGTAAGTAAGAAAAGCAACACCCCATTAAATGCAAAATAATTGACCTGATATAATAATAGGTTCGTGTCGACGTTTTGGGCCAGTCACGTGGCATTCAATGCAATCAGTACGAAACACGTGGATAGGAAAAACACGATATATATACATATATATAAATATATATGTATACTCACATGCTTAACAAGTACCGCGCAAAAGATATAAATGTGTTGAGCACTCTCAGCAGGTTCGATCAATTTCCGTATCATGCCCGGCAACGTAGGCGCTACGTCTTTCAATTTCGAATGCAACAATGCCCAAGAGTTTAGAATTTGTTCGAGAATGTTCGCGCCGGTTTCCGGGACAGGGCGTACCATACCGGCGGTAACGAGATATTGTGCAACCAATTCGGCAGCCTTTATCGAATTTCTCCAAACGCGTGCGGTCCCATACTTGGTCGGTCTTTCACCGCTGAGTCGCTGGACCAATTCCAATCCGTCGCTGAGGTCCATTAATTTTAGCTGAAAAAGATAGGCTCCTTTCATTATAAAGGCTCTGGGGAAAATTGTTCGGCGAACACTTTGCAGTTTAGTTCGCGGCAACAGCTAAAAACAAGCTTTCCTTCTGGATGAACGGATGGAGGATACTCACTTGAGCGAATATATCTTGCGTGCGTTTCAATTTATACAAGAGGACAATGTAGACGTCGATCATGTAATGAACGTGATGAGAATCCGAGAGTGAGCGCAGCCGATCGCTCCGTCGGAGGGAACGTACGCAAGCGGCGGCGAGGTTCACCGCTATGTCCTCGCAGCGGTCCTCGCAAAGTATTTTCAGCCTCATTGTCAGCAGTTCGCCTTTCTCCGAACAGCAGAACTCTACATCAGCCGGTCAACAATAACAACAACATCCATCGTTAGATTCGAGAACTTCTCGCAAGTTTTTTCATTTGTTCATTTCATTCTTTAACGTTAAACCCTATCCACGAGCGATCAAACTGACCGTTTTCACAACTTCTGCACAACTTTCGCACGTTCAAACGTTATCACGTCGCTATTAACTTTTACGACTTTTCTAAAAATATACGCACGATGTATTTTTCAATATTTACTTCTCGTTTTTATTTTTTTTTTTTTCTTCCTTCCACCGAGAAGTATATGTAGCCTGCCTTCAATTTGATCGGTCGAGAAAATATGATACATTTACATGTTATATTTTTATAATTGTTATATTACGACGAAGATGTGGTGTTACATGTTACATTGTCGACGTGAACGCTGTCCAGTATACACGTGAATGGTTTATAACAAAGTTTTCATCAAGGCAGATGTACACAGATCGCAGAGTTGGTTGACATAGTACAATTTTATAACTACATCAAAGAATGTACATAAGTTCTAAAGTGTTTCCTTTGCATCTCATGTTACAAGTGCTAATTTGAAAAAAGAGAAAGTATAAGCCAGCAATACTCTGACGTAAATTTTGTATTTCGTACATGGTGCATCATTCTGTGGCGAATACTGACCCGAAAATGTCAAGGCATTTCAAAAATATAATAAAGTTATCAGCAAGAGAAGTCTCTGTTAGGGCACACGCAGTGTTGACTTTTCGCCATTTTTTTCAAGAGAACTACTAGGTTTCTTGGAAAAGAGAGTTTTACCTTTGCGACGAGTAAAATACAATGCAAAAAAAAAAAAATTTTGCCTTGAAATTCAAGGCAGATTCTTTGCACGTATTTCCATCAAATCGAAGGTGTAGAATTCGTCTATTCATGACAGTCACGGACAAACTTCTCTTTCCATTTCCTGTGCCACGAATTTAGCGAGTAACGTAATGGGAAATGTAAGAGGAAAAGAATAAGGTGAGAGTGCAATCTACCCTCTTCATGTTCGGAATCCGGTTGGCCGTTAAGTATGCTGTCGAGAGCGGGATGAGTCCATGGATTGTGCACCAGAGCTATCAGGGCAGTGCACCTGGGTGCAGCGGGGTGTTGCACCAGGTGTGACGCGCACCTCTGTAACGTTACACTGAGGTGCGTCTTGGTCGCGGGTGACAACTTTGGCCACTCCCCGCGCAGTACCAATTTCAACGTGTGTCTGTAATAATAAATACCACAGTAAGACACGAACCCTCAGTTCTTCGAAAGGGAGAATATTTTCAGATAATAATGCGTTGGAATCTTGTTAGAATCTCAAGAGAGAAACGATGTATATATATATATATATAACTTGTGAAAATGTAGGTATCCAAAGAAGTTCTCGCCACTTTACCACTGTGAGTTTGATTCACCAAAATGATGAACCTCCTTCACATCTCACAACTTTCCCCCAATGGTTACTCTTTTCTAAAAATCTTTCGTTTCACCGTGGAAAGATCCTGACACTTCTTCTCTTGCTCGTTTTCTCATGTAGTTATCCAGACTCAGAAACAAGTGAAAATCTTTTCACGAATATGGTTCTCGCCACGAGTTATTTTTTTACTTTCTTCCTGTCTTTACTACAGCTACGTTTCTTTCCAACTTGTCACAACAGTATGCCAGCAGTGATAGTTTCTCCCACCTCTGAAAGCTCGTTCAACAGTTCCTCCTGCGCTGTGATCAACAGAAATCGACAAGAACTCTCCTGGATACCTGATACTTGAGCAAATGTTAATCACGAAGCCGTGTTGTTTGTTCACGACTGTGAACATCATTCATTTTCTCGACAACTTGTCGATGCGAGGTGAAGAAGCACGAGGGTACCAACGGGCGCAAAATACTCACTTGTGAGCCCATTCTATGAGAGACTGGGTGGCCTCTGGCGTTGCCCCAGGAATGAAATTGGTGACATGCTCCCAGGCGGACAGAAGTGCATTCACCTTGTCGCCGTACTTCTTTTTGCTGTCACTCAATGTCGCTTCAAGCCCCTGCAACCCGGTAAATCAGCCATCGATTAAATACAAGTGAAACCTCCCGTTCCAAGAGTTTTCCGCAAGAGAGAGAGAGAGAGAGAGAGAGAGAGAGAGAGAGAGAGAGAGAAAGGGAGGAAGGGGGGGGGAGGGAATGGTCCTAATCGAGTCTTTCGAAGCCCGCAATTTCTACTTTCTTCTCTCGAGACCGTCGATTTTTGACAACCGATTATCGAACAAGCGACAGTTCGAATCTTGTACAAGAGTACATTGGACACGATTTCGATTTTCGAAAGTTCACCGAATTGATAATGGTATTTGAGAATGAAAGGGGACAAAGGGACGATGGGAAGCGAGGATGAAAGATGCGATACATGGTTCCTCGTCGAGAAAACTTCGTAAGGGCAGTTGGACGTTAGGAAGAAAGAAACCCTGTCCGCGACTAGCGTTAGTTACGATCGAGCGACAAACTATCCAATGGCGAAGTTTCGCCATGATAATCGATTAAGTTTAACCGAGTCTCGTCACAGATTGAAGGCAGATCGCTGGTCGAACAATCTTCCATCTTGATGAGAAGAAACCTTCGACACGTTCGCTGCGATTAAAGCATAATTCTTTACTTTACTCTACTTCACAGGGATCAATCTTTATTTTAATGACCATCGACCTTGGTATCCTTATTTCGTCGAAATTATAATAATCGATCTCGACGTATACACCCCCAGCTCAAGACACTTTGTGTCTCAGGACACTTTGAGTTCTTAATAATTGCAGAAGATGGATGTGTAATTGTTAAAAAAGATCTGTATTAACCACTTGTGCTGGAATGACGTGCCATGCGCGTCGAGAATTTTTTCTCCCAAAATTGCAAGTATTTTCTCAGTTTTAAGTATATTCAAATGTAAGGAAACGATTAACTTTAAAAGTTAATATAAACTAGTATAATTTTGTTTAGTTCGATATAAACTAATGTAATTATGCAAAGAAAGGCAAAACAAATGATAAATTTATTACTTCTCAATAATTTCTATCCGGCGATATCACACCGACGAATTATTCTATACGGTTCGGTCACTCGTTATGGTCCGCAATCAGTTGCCAGCGCGAAGTGGTTAAAACTTAATATAAACTAATATAACTTTGTTTAGTTCAATATAAACTAATGTAATTGTGTAAAGAAAGGCAAAACAAATAATAAATTTATTACTTCTCAATAATTTCTATCCAGCGATATCACACCGACGAATTATTCAATACGGTTCGGTCACTCGTTATGGTCCGCGAACCAGTTGACAGCGCAAGGGGTTAACCTTTTACGTAACGCTGGAATGACGTGTCACGAATTTTTTCTCCCAAAATTGCAAGTATTTTTTCAGTTTCAAGTATATTTAAGCATAACGCAGGCAAAACAAATAATAAATTTATTACTTCTCAATAATTTCTATCCAGTGATATCGTACCGACGAGTTCCAAAAGAAAAAAGACAGGCGACGAATTATTGTATACGGTTTGGTCACTCGTTACGGTCCGCAGTCAGTTGCCAGCACGAAGTGGTTAAAAGTTAATATAAACTAATATAATTTTGTTTAGTTCAATATAAACTAATATAATTATGTAAAAGAAAGACAAAACAAAATAATAAATTTATTATTTCTCAATAATTTCTATCCAGTGATATCGTACTGACGAGTTCAAAAGAAAAAGAACAACGACGAATTCTTGTATACAGTTTGGTCGCTCGTTACGGTCCGCAACCAGCGCAAGTGGTTAAGACAGAAAAACAAAGTAAAATGTATTTAGTATTTAAATGAGTCTTATGGACTGATGAATTGAGGTAGACGATGTTCGATTTTTACTTTAGTTCAGTACCAACAGTGAAACATAGGGGAAACATCCATAATGGTGTGGGGCCAAAGAAAATAGCTGATCCAGTTCAAATAAATAAATTAAAAATTTTACGTGATAATTACGTTTGAGCAATGTTTAATTGAACGAAAGTTTACATTTATTGCACGATCAATGACACACATTGCAACTATACAGAAATTATTCAAACTTCAAAGTGAAAATTACAAAGCGGTCACCCCAGAAATTTTGGAATGAGTTAAACAAGCAGGTACAAAAACTTCAGAAACAGATTTATGGAACATGATCGATGGAAACTGTCAAAAAAGTCGATCGGATTCTTCCATGAATATATAAACATAGTTTTTATTTTTTGGTTAGATTTCCTTTATATATATATATTTTTTTTTTTTTAAACGAGAAAAAATTCATTCTTATTTTACAATTTTTCGATTACTTCATTTCTTTTAATATAAATACATGTAGTAAGTGCTCTAATATGGGAACCGATTTTGACGATATCTGGCATAAATCTAGTTTTCAAAAAAATATTTGACCTGTTTTTCTTCTTTCTATCGGCAATCGTCCATGTTGTAGGGGTGACGATTTCAAAGTTTGGGCTGCGAAATTTGTTTCGTCAAACATCTCGGAAAATTATTGAAGATACAGTTTCTGTGCAAATTGACGAAAATTAATATTACTTAACGAAGAACTTGACAATTTATACCATTTTGCGAAAAAACTTTTTGCTCAAACAATACGTCAAAAGAGTCGCATTTTTCATAAGTTTTTCCAAGTATCGATAAGTGTTGATAAATTTTCTGGAATGTTTGCTCGTGAAAGCTATACATTCGAATCACGGATAAAATGGAATCTTGATTTTGCATTGTAAAAAAAAAAAGTTCATTACCGTTAAGACTCGCGAGCGGAAGCACACCACGCACGTAGACTAGGATCAATAGCATCATCCAACATACGTTGAGTAACTTTAAGTTTAATAAATTTCCATTCGTCGAGTTTCAAAAATTCGAGTTGAAGGGTGGATATAATCCGGCCTGTAATTATTAATTGCGGGAGAGAAAGGCGTTTAATCCCTGGCAAAGAGCGTGGCGCAGCGTGGCCGTTTCCAGCAGGGGACCAAGTGACCAGTGACCAGGGACCACGTGCGAAAACAAGACAGAAACGATATCCTTCCATTAAACCGCAAATATTGGCCAACCGGAATCAATGTCCCGTCCCGTATGAAAACTGCCCGGACGAAATCCCCTTTTTGATTGATCCGGACGACAACCGAATCGCCACATGGAAACTAATAAGGTACTACCGAGCGAGATCAAACACAAAAACGATTTAAGAAATTGGACGGAATCGATTAATTTGCCTCGACGGGGGAGAAACGGGGAGTGGGACGAGGGCAATGAGACGACACAAGCGTTGCTGGAAGCTCGTTCGACTTCAATCCTGTTCGTTAACAAATCTACGAGCAGGGGCATTTTCGTTTAGAGATGCACGGGAAAAAAAAAAGAAACGATTTTCACATGTAGGTCAAAACATACGCGCGACAAATATCGGAAACTCGAAGATCGAATCAAAATTTACTGCTTTCAGAAAGCAGCGAGCAAGGTGTGCGAGAAACGGGGAAAGAAGAGGGAGAGAAAGTTAGAAAAAAAAAAAAAAAAAAACAAAAGTCGAGATTTACCTGACAAAAACAAAGCATCAACCGTTCGACCATTTAACTTGATGTTTAAACGTGCAAGCGACCTCGGCTCGAAACGTTTTCGTTTCTTTCGGAGATTCTTTGGAGAATCAATTAGATCGTCGAAGTAAAGGGGTGGGGCTGAAAGAAAAAGAGAGGAAAAAGAAAAGGTATTAACAAAGAATTAGCAAACAACCAACAGAATTTTTCACGGATAAAAGAAGTCGCTGGGAAAAATTCCTCGGACTCTCGGCAGGGAAACTTCCAATTGGAAAAGGAGTTAATTTCGACGGTATACCTCGGGCGAGCTCAACCAACTGGTTACTTACAGGCAACTCGCCGATCTTACTTTTGCGTAACTTTCTCCATTTGCAACTTCCGCGCCCCGCTCGCGAACAACCCCCGCGCGCCATTCAGATACCCGCCCTGCTCGTTCCTTCACCCTCCACCCTTTCCCATACTTGATCGTTTTTGCTTCTACTCTTCGACAGTATCTCACGCCTCCAATTTCACACCCGTCATCGATCAAATTTTCCTCCACATCCAGCACTTCGCGTTTTCCTCGATGAAATTCATTCGTTTTTTTTTTCTTTTTTCTTTTTTGTAAAATCCTACCTTTCGCATCTAACGCGAGAAGCTTTGATCTTTTCTTTAACCTCTTGCGCTGGAATGACGTGCCACGCACGTCGAGAATTTTTTGTTCCAAAATTGTTCTGATAGTTTCTCAGTTTTAAGTATATTGAAATATAACCCAGGCAAAACAAATAATAAATTTATTACCTCTTAGTAATTTCTATCCAGTAATATACCAATGAATTCAAAAGGAAAGCGATAAATTATTGTATACGGTTTGGTCACTCGTTATGGTCCGCAATCAATTGCCAGCGCAAGTGGTTAATCTCTTGCGCTGGAATGACGTGCCACGCACGTCGAGAATTTTTCGTTCCAAAATTGTTCTGATAGTTTCTCAGTTTTAAGTATATTGAAATATAACCCAGGCAAAACAAATAATAAATTTATTACCTCTTAGTAATTTCTATCCAGTAATATACCAATGAATTCAAAAGGAAAGCGATAAATTATTGTATACGGTTTGGTCATTCGTTATGGTCCGCAATCAATTGCCAGCGCAAGTGGTTAACCTCTTGCGCTGGAATGACGTGCCACGCACGTCGAGAATTTTTCGTTCCAAAATTGTTCTGATAGTTTCTCAGTTTTAAGTATATTGAAATATAACCCAGGCAAAACAAATAATAAATTTATTACCTCTTAGTAATTTCTATCCAGTAATATACCAATGAATTCAAAAGGAAAGCGATAAATTATTGTATACGGTTTGGTCACTCGTTATGGTCCGCAATCAATTGCCAGCGCAAGTGGTTAACCTTTTGCGCTGGAATGACGTGCTACGCACGTCGAGAATTTTTGTCCCAAAATTGCAACACTTTCTCAGCTTTAAGTATAACCCAGACGAAACAAATAATAAATTTATAACTTCTCAATAATTTCTACTCAGTGATATCATAACGACGAGAATTCAAAAAGAAAACGACGAATTAATGTATATGGTTTGGTCACTCGTTATGGTCCGTGAACCAGTTACTAGCACAAGAGGTTAAAAATTCAATCCATTCAGGACACGTGTTCGGTTGTCTCGGTAGTTTCTTTCGTTTCAGTTGATAAATAACGGATGTATCGTATTTACGACATTTCATGTCTCGTATTGCGTTGAAGAATTACGTATGATCCATTACCTCCCTCGATTTCTCCAGAACGTCATCTTGCGAGACCTAACCTAAACCACCCTAATAGTTTGTTAACAGTTTGTATAGTAGCGCCCTCATAAGTGACCGCGTTTTTTACTTCGTCGCTCATCCCCACCAATTCTTGGAATTGGGACTCATCCCCACTCTTTCAATTCGTAGAATACACCACGAGTCTTAAGCGTTCGTTTTCTGAACTATTGACAATTATGAGGACACTACTTTATGATTCGAGGTGCATTTTTGTATCGTTCACCGAAAGTACGAAGAGCACGAAGAGTAAATCTTGACGGTGTACGCAAACCGTGAAAGAAAATTTTGGGGCAATCTAATACTTTAAATGGTCTAGATCTTTCATAGTTCAAAGACATCGAGGTGCATTCGTATTTCTGATTTGTGTAATGGCTTTCTGTAAAGTATCTAATTGGAACATCTCTCGTATCTCGATCCATCTCTTCAAATGATTAGGTTCGCGGCCAAAGAGTAACTGCGTTTTTCTTTGTGCAAATGAAAGGCGAATTTTTCACGAGAAACTTTATTAGACAATATAAAAAAATTTATTGAAATACGTTTTTTTCGAATACCTGTGGCCATCCTTCACGGAAAAGTTTTTATTTTTTTCGAGAAAAAAGAAAAAAAAAACAGTTCCAAAAACAGAGAATTTGGTATCCTCAGTAGTGGTGAAATTTAGCAAACCAATTTCGACACTGCCGTAGTTTTTTGTCATGCGCGTTGGACAATTTTTCATGAGCTCGTATAATATAATTCAGCAAAACTCCTTTCTGATTTTTCACTTTGAAATCGACGGCCAACAAACAAACGTTAACGAGATTTTGCATTTTCTCTCCCTAAAACTTTTTCTATAGCTTGGACAATCAGTTATCAGATCACAGAATAAATTTGAGGTTTGACATAAAATTAGTGATATTTTTTACTAGATACACATGTATGTCCATCCATATTAAAAAAAAAAAAAAAACGTAATTACTTTTCGACCAACACCTGATAATCGAGAATTATAGTTTCCAAACTTTTTTTCTTTTCTTGTAATTAAAAAAGTATCGACTGTTGATACCTCGTCCTTTACAGTTTTCTACTTTCTACGTTTCACCGGTAAAATAACTCGTGAACCTATAAAGAGAACTGACAGAACGAAGAGCAAAATCCGAAAGACAGAGCGCGCAAAGTATTTCCGATATTAATTTTTACACGGTAACTTTTCAATAACACGATTTATGCAACCGTTTGCGAAAGTTTTATCAATTCTCCCTTCCCTGATGCCGAATTGAATTCCGCCTCTGATTTGAAATCTACGTCGTCGTTTCATTGATTTTCAAATACCGAAAAATCGTAGAAATTTCATTTCGCGGGTATCGAACGCGTTTATAAGAAAATTCGCATGCCAACTTTAAAATCGTTCTCGGGAAACTCCTTTCGAACGTGGTATCTATCGTGCTCTTTACTACTTTGTGCGTCTCGGACTCGTTGAACCCGAAGCTTAGGTATTCCCGGTGAATCCGTAACCCTGGAAAATCGGCCAGCAAGTGAAGAAAGGTCAGCGCCGAACGAGAAGATAGAAACAACAAAATTAGAGAAACAGCGGATCTGCCGTAGTCTGATAAAATACGTTTCGTTCGAACTACGAATCCCTATTCGCACATGCGTATTACGTCTCTTAGATTAACGGTTAGCAGTAATTACTAATTAACACGTTCGAGACGTTGTCAATCCCTGCGGACTGACACTCCATTATTCGTTTAGCCGGTATCGGACATCTCAGTGGGACGCGTATCAAGTTTGACAAAAATACATGTAAAAAGACTATAATTTATAAAACATAAAAAAATACACGTTCGGCTTCCGTCTTGAGCGTGTTAATAATTAATCTCAACGGTTAAGGGACCGGAAAGAAAACAACACCAAGGAATAAAAAAAAGATGGGGAGAAACGGCGAGCGAGTCGGTGATAAAATCAAATGAAAACAAAGTTAGGAACGAGCGTAAACCGGGTCTCCCCCTCCCACCCTCTCCTCTCTCTTTCTGTTTTTCTCTGTCTATATGAAGGAAGGAAGGAGCGCAAGTGAACCTGTGTCCTCACCACGCACGACTTTTGGATGTGCGAAGACATTCAGAGGAGTGGTCGTGCTGATCGGCGATACAGCAGCAGTGATACCGAAGTTTCAGCGGTGAGAACGCGTGGTGGTCGCCGGGGCTGCTGAAGAAGGAAGATCAGCTGCGTTCTTCTTCTTCGATCGAGGCCTAGGGTGGCTTTGCGCCGCGTCGACGGTGGCGTGGACGACGTTCTTCCTCCGCTCTGTACGGGCGACGCTGAGCTGGCAGGGGTAGGGGCAGGGCTCGTAGCGGACATCAGCGACCTTCGCAGCACCGAGCGATATCGATATATATATATAACTTGTATATGTATCCTGTGAATTGCCGGAAGATCCCGTCGGCACGATGCCCTTCTACGAGACCAAAAAGCCGCCTCCTCCACGTCGTCTTCACCTCCCTTTCCCTTCCCCTTCCCCTTCCCGCTGCCTACACCCTTCCTTTCCGACCCCTCTTGCTTCCGTTTGATATCTGCCAGTCTTCTCCGTGGTGGTTTCTACTCTTCCTCCTCCTCCGCCGCCACCGCCACCTCCTCCTCCTCCTCCTCCTCCTCCACCTCCCCCACCACCCCCTCCTCTTTTTCTTCTTTCTTTTCTTTCTCTTCTTCTTCTTCTTCTTCTTTTTCTTTCTCGTTTCACCCGGCCGTCTCGGGCTTTCTGCCGCTCCTCTCACCGGGTGGTCTCCAGAGTCAGGGCGCACGCCACTACCAACTGAACACCAGCGCCTGCTCCACCACTACCATCTGCAATTCAAAGCAAAGACAATCGAATCATTTCCACTGGCTCGTGAGAAAAGTTGCTTGCTGCCCTTTCCGAGCATCCCTCCAACCTCGTAGCACGCTTAACCTCTTACGTAATGACCTGCTGGAATGACGTGCACGTCGAGAATTTTTTGTTCCAAATTGTAACATTTTCTCAGTTTTATATTTAAATGTAACCCAGACAAAACAAATAATAAATTTATTACTTCTTAGCAATTTCCATCCAGTGATATCATACCGAGGAGTTCAAAAAAAAAAAAAAGAAAGCGACGAGTTATCGTATACGGTTCGGTCACTCGTTATGGTCCGCAATCAGTTGCCAGCGCAAGTGGTTAACCTCTTACGCTGGAATAACGTGCCACGTTGAGAATTTTTTGTCACAAGTTGCAACATTTTCTCAGTTTTAAATATATTTAACTGTAACCCAGACAAGACAAATAGTAAGTTTATTACTTCTTAGTAATTTCTATCCAGTGATATCATACTGATGAGTTCAAAAGAAAAAGAAAGCGACGAATCATTGTATACGGTTCGGTCACTCGTTATGGTCCGCGAACCAGTTGCCAACGCAAGGGGTTAACCTCTTACGTAGAATGACGTCTCAGTATTTGAATATACTTAACCAAGGCAAAACGAGCAATAAATCAGTTAACTGCTTGTTTTAAAATGGAAAGCGACAGTGAACTTATCGTTAGTGACATCATTTCGACGAGTTTGAAAGGAAAATGACAAATTACTGTACAGTGGGTGATCGGTTAAACGAAGACGATATTCGTTACCCGAATTGTTCGTTGAGCAGTCATAGATGGCAGTGAAATACAGTTCTACAAATCTTGCACGCAGCATCGTGGTGCGAGGTGTTCGTTGTCCGAACTGTTCGTTAACCGATCAATCGCTGTTTACAGTTTGGTCACGGGTATTCGTGAACCAATTGCCAGCGCAAAAGGGTTAACACGGTTACCCCTGGCCATCGCCGGTTAATTTCGTCACGCGATTCGCCTCGTCGTTGATCATTATCAACGCGCCTCGTGCATACATCGTGACCGCGCGACGAGATTCTTTTTGCTGATTCGGAACAAGGTAAAACAGCGATTCGACAAAACGTGCGAACGAAATGACACAACGATTCTCGAACGCTCGAGGATTGGATTAACTGCAGATATCCCGCGCTTACGACACATACTTTGTGAGCCACGTTCTAAGATGCTGCAGCCGATGACTACGGCAGTAAAAAATTTGTACAGGATAAAAAAAAAATTTTTGATTTTGAAATTCAACAACAGGTCAATTTTGCGTCAACTTGATTTACATCAAACCGAAGGTGAAATTGTCAAAATTCAAACGCGTGCGGAAAAAAAATTGAAAAATTTTAAAAGTTATCTTGAAATTTTCTCTTTACAGCGAACGTTATCTTATGATATTTTTCTCTATCGTTTCACTGAACTTCGAACGTTACAGTTAAACGACGAATTGTTAGCATTTCTTGAATTTTGTCCCATTGTTCAACGTTCGACAAAACGAAAAGTGAAATCAAAAAATTGTGCAACGAGTCTCGAGAGATCGTTGCAAACACTTCAATCGTTGAAACGTAGTTACGAAAAAAATTTTTTAGTAAGTTTTTAAACTTCGTTTGAATCTTCGAGAAGAAAACGCACGACGTAAAACCAAAAGTAGTGATCAAATGGATCGTTTCGTAAAAACGATAGAAAAATATCAGTTCAAAATCTTATTAATATTTCATTGTGTCACTGGCACAGTTATGCTCTTACATTCGTAACCAGTAGGTATTTTCTCTTTCCAAAATGAAATCAACAAATAACTCAGCTTATCGAGTTACATATATATCCCGAAATACCGAAACTAAAGAAAATAAAAACACGAAGAGGTTCCTCCGCGATCGTTGACTTCCGATACTACGAGTCTACACACACACACACACACACAGCTGTCCGAACGTCCGAGATCGTCTCTTTACCCTCTAGCCGGCTCTATTTCCATCGTTTATTCGCGACAAGGGGGAACAGACACAACGGTCGCGTATGGGACGGCCGTTTTAAAAGCTCCGATTTATTCGAGGACTTTTCTAATTGCTTCCCACCGATGGGAACTGTTCCCCGGGACATGCAGATTGATCCTGCGCGCCCCGCTTTGTTATCGCGATTCTCTTTCGTCGCGTTCGGTCGCGAGTGTGCCGTGACAGCTGGTTCCACGGTCACTTTGGCAAAACCGATGACAATTTCTCTCTTTCGTCGTTGGATCTTGCGAACCACGATATCCACGTCATTCAAGGAAACTAACTATCAACGCGCGTAGCGTCGATATTAACTAGTTGCGCTGGCAGCTGAATGCGGACCATAACGAGCGACCGAACCGTATACAATAATTCGTCGCTTTCTTTTTGAACTCGTCGGTACGATATTACTGGATAGAAATTATTGTGATTTAAAATTTATTGAAATTTTTGAAATTATTTTTAAATTATTGAAATTAATGAAATTATTGCAATTTTGGGGTAAAAAATTGTCAACGTGCGTGGCACATCATTCCAGCGCAAGAGGTTAAAACGACACAAGTTTTAGATAATTTTAAAGTTGCCATGTTCATCCAGATATTTGCAAAATACTTGGACGAAATTTTCAGCAATCACTAGTTAAACGATATATGATAAGACGTATATATTGATTTTTCATACAATTTTATATTTAAAAAAAAATGTCAATCTCCCTTATTATAGGAGATATATATATATATATACATAGGTTGGACCAAAAATCACTTCCTACTAAAATAAATTCCATAATTTTTTATTATATAAAATTAATAAAATTAGTTTTTTTCGTACATTTTGTGGGAAGAAATTTTTGCCCCACCCCACATCTGGACTTAGACGAGATTTTCAGAAATTATTAGTTAAATAAGCACAATAAGACGTATTATTTTACACAATTTTATATTTAAAAAAAATTTCCTCAATCTACCTTATTTTTCTACCATATTTTGTTCCTACGTCAATATTTTTTTAGCCGACTCCTACAGAATCTGTCGCCTGTGTGTTTCGACGAGTTTGACCTCTCTTATTTGTACTCTACGTTCGCTATTATTATCTAAAAAAAGATTTCGAGTATATTCGTCGAGATCGAACTCGGTCCCCGCAAATATTAACAACTATTTGCGATTCACGTGCGAATAGTTTAAGTTCGACGATGCAATGTCCCAGCAATGTCATCTTTACGATTTACACATTACTCTCTCGACGTGACAAATTGGACAGGGGGAAAGACAACGACGTGTTTTCATCATTCTTTGAACGAAAAGGACATCTTACGAAGCAGAAATCTCGACACCAAGATCGAGTCGAAGCAAGATCGATCCTCTCGCTTGGAATGTTGCTCTTTCGTACCAGAAGAATAACAACTCGCCTCTGTTCCATCTTCGAAATCTCGTTCTCCATTTCGTCTTCTAGATCAGCGGTTCTCAACCTGTGGTACGCATACTCGTGAAATATTATTATGCGAAGTAATGGCGAAAAACACACACAAAAAAAAAAAGAAATCGAAATAAAAACACAAAAACAACGTTACAGAATTTTGACTTACAAAGAGAGTTTTATGAGAGAGTTTTTGAAGGATGGTTGGAGAGGTGACTCATAAATGAAAAGGTTAGTTAATGGGTATGGCAAAGAAACAAGGTTGAGAACCGCTGTTGTAGACGGAGAAACCCATTTGACATCCTCCTGTTCAGGCAATGAAAACGACACCTCGACGAAAAAAAAGCCCCTCTAAATAGTCAATTTGAAGGAAAGGGAATCAATTCATCCAGCGTGATGGGACTAAATTTTTGAGAAGAAATTCTCGGTCCGGAGGAAAATTGTTTCTACGTTCACTTGGAAAAACAAAAGACACACACCGCGAAATTCTCTCGCCGCTAGACTCTCTTCTCCGTATTTTTGCATAAGATTAATTCGAGCTGGCGTTTCTTTCGGGGAGGCTCTGTTGCACCGGTTCGTGACCAATAGCTATTATTCTCCCTCGAACGTCTCTCGACGAAACTAGAGCCCAGCCCAGACTTGGAGTTATCTATCGATTTCACGATTCTACCTCGTACAGAGAGTTTTAGCTCGCGATACGCGTTACTTCTCACGTGACCGAGCACGCAAATCATTCCCCACTCGCTTTGCGTGGATCGCGCGTAAAGAGAGTTTCCCCGTGTCTGCTCATTCCCCGACTTTCTTTCGTTACGCAGCTTTGTTAAATCGCGTTAGCCCAAACTCAAAAGTCTGCAAAATCAACCTTGCCAGTCTGTCGTTTTAGAGGTTAGGGAGATACGATTCAGTTCAAATAAATCTCTCGTATCTACCGGTATTATCGGTGTCTACTCTATCTGGAGACAAATTTTAGATTTATGCATGATCCTAAGGTATTGTTTAAACCAAATTCAAGGTAATAATTCGCTGAGAATTGTGAAGTGGCCACTCCAATTAAATAATTAAGCAGGCATAAAAACTTCGAAAACAGATTTATGGAACATTCTGCAGCTACGATTTAATAATGTATCGATGGAAACTTACAAAAAATTGAGAATAGTGGAAACCATGATAAAGAAACGCATTCTTCGATGCGAAAAAGAAAATATATAAATTAAATTTTAGTAAAATTTTTAATAAAAATAATGTAATTTTACTAAATTTTAATAAATATTTATGCAGTATTTTTTCTTTGGTACAAACGAGAAAAAATTCGATTATGCCATTATTTTTTAGATTTCAATAAAAATATAGTAAATATGAGACTTGTGAACGGCAATGTACATCACCAATATCCAATATCCTCGACTGACGGAAAAATGCGATCAAACACATCGATTTATATATAAAATTTTAAATGAAATTACATATCGTTCAAGTGTACATACCTAGTAGCTAATGCTCGGCAAAATTTTTCACTCTGAACTTTCCGAGCGTGGCTACAACACACCAGGTATGTATACGTAAGTACATACATATACCTGTTCTATAACAAAGTAAAACTAGTTGACGAAAAAACACGTATTACCGATTGATTTTCACCGAACGCGACGAAATTCCTGCTGATCTTCAATTTCGGATATCGTGGACGGCTTATTCAAATCGTCCCGCGCCCCGAGTAAGCAATAACGTCACCCTCTCTCACCCCGTCCTCTTTCTATCTCGTGGAATTCATTTTCCTTCGTCGTCGAGAAGGAAACGAGAGAGACGAACGTCGTAGGAAAGAGGAAAACACGTCTCGCCATTTTCGCGTGAAGCTGCGATGGTTCCTAACAAATTTTACCGACCACTGGTAACTTGAATTGAACTTGATTCCGGCTATCGCGCGGGAACGTAAGCGTCTCTGCAACTTTTAAATCAATATTCACGAGAGTATTCACTATCATATCGTTTTACTTTCTCTTATGGGGTAACGAAATTTAATAAAATTTTTAACTTTTATATCAGTATTACGTAACGTTTAATTCACGTGAAACCATTTTTAAACAATTATTTACAAAACACGTTAAATATTAAACAATAAACAATTTGTTCAAACAGACGTTGAATTTCAAACAATTATTTATGAATATAACGTCACTGTAATCATATTAAATACAATGATTTTCTTTCGAGTAAGCGAATTTTTAATATTTTCTTAGAGAATGATAAAATCAAAAACAATCTTCAAATAACTCGCTTTCTACCATATTTTTTTGACACGATGTGACAACGAGGTATTTTCTGATTTATTAGTCAGAGAGCAATAGAACATGTAATTAAATTTATTGTATTGAATTTATTAACACTTTACCGACCGGTAGCGGTAAACAGTAGCCGATTGATAGGCTATCGGTCGGTAACAATATTTTCCTCACCCTTCCCACTACATCATCAAATATTGTTTATGCCTGGGAGGAGTAGCACTTGGAGGGCAAAGTGTTAATTTTCTGAAAGAAGTTTCTCCGCTGTTCGCGCGGGACAGTTAACAACACGAGTTGCTTGTTACTCGAAACGATCTCGGGATAAAGTATCGGGTTGGTTGGAGTCAGTTTCGGTTTCAGATCTGGCCGGCGGCATTCCGAGCACGACAAGGGCCAGCGCAGCGACGGGGCATCAACGACCACGTCGTTCCCCCGGTATTTTGCACTGCGCGCAAATTCCCACGTGACCGAGCACGCAAATAGACGTACGTGTTCCCCGTGTAGCACGACCGGCCGCGACACGTCACTCGCATGAAATCCAGCCGTTATGTCACCACCGATCCTACCGACCGAGCACCATCGCACACGGTGGTTTCGTAGCCAAAAATTATGTTAGCGTTACTTTGAGATTCAAGATCTCGCAGTGTGGTAGATTGTTGGATTTGTCTTGTCTTTTCAGCTTTAACGTCGAAATTGTCAAATCAAAAATATATAACGGATAAAGTTTAACAAATAGAGGTAAGCCTCGAGCTTTTGTGAGAACAGCCTTCTCTTTTTTTTCCCTGACAATCGTTTCACGATTTCGTTTGGAGAATTCACGCGTAACGTCTTCACCCCTAATAATCGGAACGTGGAAACGCATTGGTATCGTCGGAACTCGTTTAACGAATTGAAAATATCACGTGCAAATTACGAGCAGGAAGAAGTGGGGAAAGGGTCCTAATAACGCGTACTGCGTTTCAGACCCGAGTGGAAAACACCGTGCCCCTTTCTTTTTTCGGTTTTTTTCTTTCTTCCTTTTTTTCTCATTTCGACAAAGGACCACCTGTTGCCACGTAACAGGTGATGCATCGATATAGAATTAGCCGTGCGATTATCTTAATTTTCCTCAACACTTTCACGGCGGATTTGAAAACTTGACTTCGGTTAGTTAACAAAAATATTAACGTAAATAAAATGAGAATGAAAATGTATATCTGACAATATAATGACAAACATATCACGATATCCAATACATTAGTAAATCATTATAATTTAACTAAATAAATATTATTACAATTTATACAATTAGGTGTCTGTCCAAACATAACATTAATTTTGGATGGTAAGAGTATCCATATTTTTTTTGTAAAAAACGAAAGTCTGAAATCAGTCACGTTGACAGGCTCGAGACTGTTATAAATAATAAATTATATCAATCATTTATTGTGTACGTCTGCAATGACAGTTCTAAAAAAAATAATCTTACACGTGATTTCGAACATCCCGCCGAAAAAATGTCAACCGAATGTTATCCTTTTGATTGTCCATTTGGCAATCGTGTTTATCAAGCGCAAACGGTGTTCCTATATATGACGAGCACATATTTCCTCGTGACAATTCGAGAAACTGGTTGCGTAAAAGATTGCAATCGGAGGAGACTTTACACTTCCTCTTTTGGTTTGAATCAACGAATAAGAGGAAAAAAATTCATACTGATGAGTCACAATGGACAATGATCGTATTGCGTCAGATGGCCTGAGTTCGTTAGATCAATATGCATTCAATAACACACAGCGACTTCCGCGTATAATATTCGGACATTAAGTTTGCAGAATGTTATAAAGAATTATTTTGCAAAGTAATAAATTCGGACTCGTTTCTCAAGGCTTGAAGCCTCTATTTTCAACAAAATGCGCCGTTTACTTTACTCTAATATTATTTTACTCTTAAGACTCGAGTTTTTGTGAGAATGAAATTCAGATGGAAAAATTTTATTCTTATTTATTTATTTATTTTATATAATATATAATATACCTTAATTTATTTTATATAATATATGATAAACCGTGGCCCCGGCTGTACCGCGATTTCAGAAACAGCTTTGTACATTCGTACTTCGTCCTATTATAAAATAAAAGTCAGCAAAAATTACCAGCAAAAAGATTGCAAAAATTTTCTTAATTTTACTCATCGAATCGAGAACCTGTCAAATTGACAGTGTACGTAAACCTAGTGTAAAATTTATCTTGCGGTAAATTTGGTCACTGTTGTTACCGCCATCGACAGAATTTTCAGATCTTTGCCAATTTTTTCAAAGTTCCTACGTTCCACGTGCCGCGCGCGATGATAATGCATAATAGACGTGAAATTCCGATTATGACGATAACACGACGACAAAACACATCACTCTCTTTTTCATGGCCGGACTAATGCGCGACGCACACATATACGCATCCATACACGTGAACGTCAACGTTGGGCGTGTTTACAACGAAGAAGCTTCTCGCCCGCGGAGCAAACGCTCTCTTCTCCCTCCTCTCTTCGCCGCGTGTCGTTTTCCTTCCGGCGATTCTCACCGATGCCCGGCGGCTACGTTAACCCATTTTTTTTCGCAGAATTCAAACATGCTCGAGTCGTATGTTACGTGCCACACTCCGCGACGCCAAGTTGCACCCGAAGCCTTTTAATCTTCCCGGGGCACATTACTGCGAGACGCAGTTTTTCGTTTACCTTGCAAATCGAATGCAACAGCAACCTCTGTTGGCCGTTTGTGTACTTTCTCTGCCGAGTTGTGTTTTTCAAAACACATGCGTCAAAGATCACTTCCTACTAAAATAAATCCACAATCTTTTTATTACATATATATATATTTTTTTAGAAATTTTTAAAGCATAATGAAAAAATCGTGCTTGAAATTAATTTAAAATTAATAAAATTAGTTTTTCTCTTATATTAAAAAAAAATAGGTGGGAGGAAACTTTTGGCTCGTCCTACGTCATAGAAAAATCTCTCCATGCCTGCAGGACGTGGAAGAGATAACTTTGAAAAAAAAGAGGGAGAAAAAGAAAGATGGAATTCGAATTGAATTCGAGCAACGAGAAAGGTATTTTTGGGCGAATCGTTTTGCCCCGAGGGTACTTCCAGTACTTTCTTCGCTTCGCATTTGAACGAGATTAAGCGATTACGGCCGGTAATGAGCTTTCGAGGCTAATGCGCGTTATTCGACAGCTCTACCCTACCCTCTTTGCATAGGTATATTTTTTCCAACAGTTGACTTCGAAATTAAAATTTTAAATTCAATGTGTTGCAACATCAGCAAATTTTAGCAATTTTTTGTTAGCAGACTATTTTAACCTTTTAAACCCTCGATTTGTTTTCAACGTTGTGGTGCATCCATTTGTATTTATTTTAAAATAAATCAGGTAAATTAACGTACAAAGATAAGACAAAGATAAGAATAAATGTAATTTACTTTTTAGAACTTTTTCAGCAATTTCCATGTTCTCGTAGCAAATTTGTCATCTGCAGCGCGGCACGCACACGAATTCAAAGGGTTAATTTTGTTACTTTTATCCCTCTCCAGTGCTTTCCTTGCAAATACCTTGTCACGTAGCTGGTAATTTCCAAGAATCGTGCCGACCGATTGTAGTACAGGGTTGACAAAGCTGCACCCTCCCTTACCGGAGGGTAACTCTGTTCCCATTGCACGGAATCAACCCCGTATTCAGAGAAAGGGTCACTAAAAATCCCCTGACAAGTGCCTACCTCTATCGTCTAAATATTTTGAATTCGTTTGTCACTGAGTCGGACAACATGGCGTAAGAAAGCGAGAAAAGACGATGTTCAGAAACAAGATAGACAACAACCCCGTAACCCAGCAACCGTACTGCAAGTTCTAGCGGGGACACGGCTAGTCTCGTCGAAACGGGAACACGTCGAAATGAAACCGGCGCATTAAGCGACAAGGAAGCATACAGAACGACAACGAACGAAATAAAGATAGGGGGGGAGGAGGAGGAGGAGGAAGACGAGAGGGGAGAGGGAGAAAAAAAAAGAAGGCAAAAAAAGGAACAAAAACGCGTGCGGGGTTAGAAACATTGTCGTTAAATATAGCATCGAAGAATCTTCCCGTTAGGGAATTCTCAGAGAGAAAACGAAACCCGAGGCGATGTGTACTTCGAGATATCGTAATGGCAGCGCCGGATGAACGCTGGACGAGAGAGACACACGGTGAAGAATCCAGGGGGGCTATTGTGTTGCTCCCTTCGGAAACCAAAGAACAGCCCACCGCCACACGAGGAAGTCAACAGACGCAATTTTGACGAAAGATTTCTTTGGTTTTTACGCGAGTTGGCGCACGTTTTCTCTTGAATTTTATCAACGCGACATCTTGCAACTAAAATTTGTCCACAGATGGTCAAATTGTCCGTTGTGGCGGGTAATCTACAGTACCGACAAGTCACCGTTATACGATGGGACTCGCTGATAATCGTTCAGAGTGAAAATAAAAATTCGCAAGGCAAATGACGCTGGGAGAACTTTATGTTTGAAAATTGTTAAATTTAAAATTTTTAAATTTAAATATCAACCGAAGAAAACGTGACTTGGAACAAGACTAGCTTTACAGTATGACATGTGAAGTGGCTCTTTCAGAAAAGAATTATGCTTACTATTAGCAACAAAGTTCATTTCTTCGTACTTTAATTAAACATAGCATCTTAAATTCTGAATATATAGTGACGTAAGGTGATATCATAATCGCGTGGGACCTTCGCTGAAAAAGTGTGGGGGGGGGATGATATTCTCGCGTAACAGGTTGAAAAAAATCGATGTATCAAACGTATAATATTTCAAAAACGAACTCCTTTGCAATCAAATTCGCGAAAATAAGGAAATTGGAGATTGTTTAACGAGGTTTAATGTTTGATGATACGTAACGTAGCCACAGCTATCTATCTTATCCGCTCAAGATGTAACAGTGAAATCATTATTTATCTACGAAGACGATAATGATCTTCCATTATTAGCAAATGCATTTTAGATTAGTCTCATACTGTTTCGAGAGTTGACGAGAGAGAGAGAGAGAGGGGGGAGAGGGAGAGGGAGAGAGAGTTCAGGAAATATGGAGTTACAAATTTATTTACAGAATTTAGGCCGCAATTACCTTGAAACTTTTCTCGGAACCATGTTTTACAAACTAGCGTAACTCAATAAACTAATTGAGTAATCAACTTCGAGCAAAGTTTATTTTATCTGTCACACATTCCTCTAGGGATTATGCTTGTATTTTATTTTTTCATTTATAATATCCATTTTTATTACAATCCCAACTTTAATCTTTTTAATCTAATTGCTGTAGAAAATATAATAATCCCTATAAAATAGTATAATCCCTGCTACTTTTTAGATTCTGATGATTGTAATAAATGCTCATCGCGCGCGTTAAAGAGAATCGCAGTAATTGCGTACAATTTGCGTGACAATGAAAATAAAAAAATTTCGTTCTCTCGTTTATGAATATATTTTTAAACCTGCAAAATCCTTCATTCTTTTATTATTAATAATTTTCTAAACAAAAATTATTCAATTCTACCGTTATTACACCGAATTATTCTTCCTTGACACGCTCAATCAAATAACCAGTTTAAAAATTTGATCCTGCAAATTCTTTTGTTTATTTTAGCTGTTTAAAAAAAAATCTAATTTTTTTTCTTATTATCCGAAAATTATTTTGTACATTGTTTCCTGTATTAAATTGACAATTATCTAATATTATTCTTTTCATAAAAAGATCTGACCAACTATGAAGTAGGAATAAGTATATACGGTGTATATACCAAAAATCACATCCTAGCAAAATAAATCCGCAATTCTTTCATTATATATTTTTTTCAATTTACGAAATAACTTTTAAAACATAACGAAAAAATCATGTTTTATTTGAGCTTAAATTTAATTTAAAATTAATAAAATTAGTTTTTTCTTATGTTTTATTTGAAAAAAAAGAAAGAGAAAATACTTTTGTCCCATCCTATATAAAATACGTTCAGCGTTAAATGTGATGTACGTGGTTTCTTAGATATAGGACAAAAAGCGGAACAAGAAACTTCGTGCGGAGGAGAAGGTAAGAGAAAAGGCAAAGCGATCAATTGCGAAAGACTCGGAGAGCTTTGAAGGGACAAAATATCCCGGAGCGTTGGTGCTCTTCGAGATAGACAAATGTCGAAATTACGACGTTCTCGTCGCGGTAAAACGCGATTCGTGGCCGGTTAAAGAGGATTTAATTAAATTCCAGGCTACGGGTATAACGCGAGAAAATTTCAATTTCTCCCATGAGAGTAACGCGCAAGGAAGACGCACCCGTGAGAGCCCTTTGTTGAGCCCGAGGGCTGGCTCGCGTTAGAACGTGTGTACACACGTGTATCCGGTGTTTCATCGGTCGGTAGGATCGGTCCCCGCTTTTCCCCCTTCTTGCCCCCACCGCCATTCGCCGCCGTTCAAAATCCAACTGTGTAAAAAAGATCGATGACGGCTGTTGTCCCATAGAGTCGACCGATCGACCAACCGACCGGCTCGTTTCCAATTCCTGGAAGAAGCCACGTCGACGTGCTTTCGCTGTCTTCCTTAATCGGAAGAGCCGAGACACGTCGAGAATTAGATTTCCATTCCTTCGAGAAACTTGAATACCGACTGGGGAAACTCCGCCAATACCAGTGAAAAGAAAAAAAAAACTTGCCGAGAGAAACTCGACCGTTTTATTTCGGTTCGTTGCCAACGACTTCAATCGATGATCAATTTCTTTCGACTTTCGTGTTTCGAAATTTTCGGCTGAAAGTAGTTGCCGATAGAGCGCGTCGCGTCGCCCCCCCCCCCCGTACAAACTTCACTCGGTCATTACCAAGGAGAAAAGCGGCAGCGATAGCAGAGGATACGAAAGAAATGTTATTACGAGCGTATGCAAATACCATGTGCGAGAAGAGCCACGATGTCTACAATTATCAGGACGACTCGAGCTTGCACCAGACCACAGGGTGAGCGCGTTAACGTTACATCGTATCCCATTTTATCGTGCAAATGTAAATGAACCTGTTCTATCTTCTTTATCGACCGCGAAGAACAAGGATAAATCCCGAAGACGAGCGATTCCGCGTACACCTAAATCCGAAACGTTACTCGGCCAGTGGCGTAAACAAGCTTCCATTTCATTATCGTCAAGTCTGCCTGCCTACTACCACTACTGTAAAACCCCTCGTCTCGTCCGATTATATTAATTCTTCCAATTCGTTTGGACATGCGTACAATAAGCAACGCTCAACAAAAATATATTTCAACAGTTGCGTCGTGTGAAACTTCCACGAGCAAGCGAAAAGAAATCGGCGATTATCCTGGTTGGAAGAAGTAGCGGCGACACGACACCGTCCTCTCGTTGATGAGCTTAACGCGAACTTGTTAGGTTACCAACTTGACCAAGCGCATCCCCTTTAAGCCTTACGGCAGATGTGAGCGAGAGAAACAACTCATGGCCGATCGCGCGGGCAACCGTTTATTATAAAAAGGTGAACGACGGAAGTGTATTCCTGGATGACCTGCGCACTTTTAGCCAATCAGTCGCATAATCTTTAACGAGATAAGTTTCACCCCTTGACCGTTAACATCCTTCTTCTGCCAGGGGACTATATCTTTTAAACTGACGTGCTAAACTTGACAATAAATAGTAGTAAACTTTGATTTAATTTGTCGTTATATACGTGTATGTATATATATATACACATTGACCGATTATATTGTATTTTTTGTTGTATGGAAGAAACTTCCGGAGGCAAAGATGCACTACTTTAACCGACCAAGAAAGTTATATCTAAGCGAAAAATACTGAGAAATAAAAATACAAATTGGTATAATTTGGTTAGGATTCAAAAAGAAAAATATAAAAATTCAATAAAAAAGAAAAAGATAATTACAAAACATATTGGAAGAAACATATTTCTATAAGAAATAAAGAGAGATTAAATCAATGTAGTCAACAACGACACATTGTTGTTCGGTATTATAAGAGTTAAGTGATGTAAATGTAATGCTGGAAATATTTTTTTTTTCAATGATCATTTGCTTCTTTTGCTTTTTTTGCAATGAACACATTTATTTTTAAATATTCGGCGGAGTTTCCCCAGTCGTACGAACAACTGCTCACTCAGTCTGCCAGTTCCCTCACCATGAAAATTAGTTTCCACTCGGTGCATTCATTTTCGCTGCAGTGGGTATAACAAACCACCAGCTTCTCCGATCTTCCCTTTAACTTACTTAGCTAAGCCAAAGCTAAAGAGGAGAGATCGATGCGGAGGGGGGAGGGGGGAGGGGAAGGGATTGCCCTACCGACCAAGAAAGTAGGGGCACGGGCCACGACGACCAGCCCGTGGGCCGCCAATTCGCCATCTCTGTCGCAGAGCGTGAAAAAAAAAAAGAATTCAACGACCTATAGAACCATACCACTGCGACCATTTCTTTTTAGATATTTATTTTTTGAACGCAATTAGAATTTCTTTCACATTACATGTACACTTCATTTTGGTTGCTCAAACGAAAATATCTATTAACAAGAACAACCGTGTCAAGATATTCTACATTAAAATTTAAATGATAACTGAACAGTTGTATCTCTGTAATTTTGACAAGAATGTATTTTAAACAGAAAAACGAACGTCTGAAATTTGTCATACAGACGGGTTCGATTGTTATATATAATACATTAATAAAATTACAATAATTAAGTCAGAACAATAATAAAATTGTACAATTGTTTATAAAACTTCCATCGTGATAGTTCTAATAAATAATATCACTGTCATTTGAAACATCCCATCGGGAAAGGATATTAAGCTTCACATCCATAACATCACAGACATAACACCACAGAACAAAATAACGCGTAGGAATTGTTTAGGATACCTGTAGCCGAAACATCAATAAATGTCAAAGATATTTTCGAATGTGCGCATTCGAATGTGAGTATACGAATTACGGACGCAATTATCTCAAAAATAAATGATCGAAACGGTATGATATTCTATGGATATAGTGGAATTCGTTTTTTCACGAACTACGAAAATACCCAGACATAAATGCGGGTTAATAAATTAAGCAAAGAAAAAAGATAATGGTGACTGCGGTCTCGTAAATAAATGATCATTGACATTTGTATCTTAAAATAGTGCAACTTTATCCTCAGAAGTTTTTTTTTTGTAAAATGGCGGAAATATTTAAGTGATCCCATTTAGCTGGTTCACTTTGTGTATCAGTATCATTGTGTCCCTGAAGTGAAGTTTTACACGATTAGAGAGAGAGAGAGAGAGAGAGAGAGAGAGAGAGAGATGGCTAATGCTCTGAACTATGCATTTAACTACTTGCTTATATTCGCAGTGCTTTTATCTTTCAACGAAGGAACAGTTTCAAATTCCGATGCGAGTAATTCTCAATCTTGTTCGCAATTAAACTAACGATAAGCGAGAAAGCATGAAGACGTTTTATTTTCGGTGTCTCTCGAAGTTCTGTCAAGAGGTGAATTTGACAGAGTTGAAACGAACCATCGACAGATCGATCGCGCACGTACACGTACGTATGCAACGGAGGCTCGCTTCGTAACATTTCTAATTTAGGATCAAACACGACCGCTGACAGTGAGAACCATTTCACGTAATTCGGTCAATTTCAATTTGTACAGATCGTTTCCCTCAGTCTCGTTACCTCGTGAAAATAAACTGCAGTGCCGAGCCGGCTGCCGAGCAGTCTGCGATTTGCAAGTTTCGAATGTTCGTCGGAATTAATTGATGAGACTCACCCGACAGGACTCGAGACAACGCTGTTGAAAATTACTGCCGGTAATCACGATACCAAACACAAAAATATGTCTCAAAATACACCTCCATTTACGTGGGAGCATCCGTCCCATTCGTGGATTCGTTTCGCGCGAATGAAAATTGCATGAACAGAGTCTGTCAGTAAAAGAGAAAACAGAATGGAAAGAAAAGCTGATACGAGTTATAGAAATATAACATATACAGTAATAATAATAATAATAATAATACTGTATATCTCATTAAAATAATAATATTAATATTAATATACATACAGTAATTATAGAAATAATAAAAAGATACAGAATTAAATAATAATAATAAAAAAAAATATAATACATACAATAATTCTTACTTAAGCGATCGCAATTGGGACCGAAAGCGGTCACTTAAGCGGGGTGTTGTGCGAATTGGCTATTCCGAAAGAAAAAGTGGGGATGAGCGTCAACTGTTACACCGACACCCAGGCGCACGTGCGACGAATTCCAGTATTCGTTTGTTTTGTGTTGAACGAGTGTTGTATTTCATGCGACCATTCGGTAAGACAGAGTAGACAAAACTTCAAGAATTGGTTGGGGATAGCGACGAACGCTTGAGTGGGAACTACTGCATTGATTACATACAGATTAACAAAAAAAAAAAAAAGTAACAATAATGACATTTTAAACAAAAGTAAATTAAAACAAGTAAAGATAAAACAAAAGTAAATTAAAACAAGTAAAAATAAAACAAAAGTAAATTAAAACAAGTAAAGGTAAAACAAAAGTAAATTAAAACAAGTAAAGATAAAACGAAAGTAAATTAAAACAAATAAAAATAAAACAAAAGTAAATTTTATTCGCCATGTCACTATAATTTGAAACAACCTTTTCTTTTTAACTGGCACAAACTCATTATCCCCGTCGCTTGAAACATTTGCAAATTTCGACTTCATTTTCATTGTTGATATTGAAAGCCTCTGTTTACCGAGCCGAATGAAATTTCATATTTTTTGAAACGCGTCGTAGACCGTAGACCATTGCATCTGTCGATTTGCTGATACATGGTATGTAATATAGGGCAGAACGGCCGGATGTTCCGTGTCTTTTACGTTTCCTAAGCTATCGAAGGGGACCGGCCGTGGTGTTGCGGGACACGCGCGAGTCCAACAGAGGCAAGAGGGACGCGTAGGCTCGTAACGTCGATAGCGATCTAATCCCTAAATCGCAAGCAAGGAGAAACGCTGGAACGATGAAAATACGTACAAAATACGTGGAGAATATATATATATATATATAGGGTGACCCGCACGACATGGTCAACCGAGTGAGGAGGGTTATTCTATGTATAATAAAATTTTTGCGTCAAAATCTTGGTTTTCGAGAAAATCAAATTTGAAAATTTATCGACTATATTTGAGTTTGAAAGCGTAAAGAAATTCGGTGGTATATAGAATGCAGGTGGAAGGAGGAATATAAAACAGACGCAAAGGGTCTGGAAGAGATAAGGTTGCACCGTAAGGACAAAGAACGATGCTCGGCAGGCCAATTCGATGCGAGCTCTTGAATTGAACGAACCGCAGCTTCTTTGAATAAACCTCGATTTTTATAATTATTCTTTAAAACTCTTTCTTAATAAATAAATTATGTTAAGAATAAAATTTGTTCGTTTAAGGCGTCGTTTTCAAGAAAATAAATTATTTTATTGAATATGCTTCATTACCGTCAAACATTACCTGAAGCACGCACATACTTAATAAACTTTCAAACTCGATTTTCTTGGAAACGAAGCGTCTCATTCTACTTTACGTTTTTTTACTTTTTATATATATAAAATAATCTCGATTATTTTTTTCTTTTTTGTCGCCTATAGAATTAGCCAAATTCAAGTACATACTCTAACATAAATTTTTAAACTCGACTGCCTCGAAAACGAATGCTTTAACGAACAAATTTCGTTCTTTCTTTGCGATACGTTTTCATACCTCCCAAATTGGCTGACCACGAGTCGCACGGGACACCCTGTACATAAAAACTCGACTCGTCTCACGTGTTTCTCTCTCGCGTGACAACAGTACACGCCGGTGGGGAACGTCGACAGCAACGCCACGACGATTTTCGACGTTTTAGGATGTATCATTTTAGAGCGAATTTTATTTAATATATAACTTCAACAACTTCTTCTGGCGACCATGAAATTATTGCTTAGGAGAGCAAGTTCCGTCGCGGCAAGAGCAATTGGTAATTAGAAATGGCGGGCGCGGCTGTATGAGTGGCGTCGATCGGCGAATGGATTCGAATGAATTTTCGCCAGGGTGCGCGACAGAAAGAAACGCCGGAGAGCATATGTTGGCGTTTGGAGAGTGGAGCACGATGACGCCATGTGTTTCCAGCTGGATTACGAGTACAGGGAGGGTTGGATAGGCGGAGAGAGTCGCACAGGGGGGCAACTCGCTGTGTAGTAGGGTGGCACGAAATGTTTTGGGTCTGTGGGCTTTGGCGCGGCGCGTGACTCGTGACGCGACGAGTCGCTCGAGGGTGAAAAGTGGAGGGTGGAAGGGTGGGCGGTAGGTGGTTGTGGCCGACGCGTCGCACAGCCATCCTGATTCGTCTACCTTCCTCATCGACTTTCGAATCAATTTACGCGTGGCCCAGCCGATCGCTTTGACACACTTCCAATCAGACCTGGCTGATTTGAAAATCAGCAACAATTGTTAATTTTGAAATTAATTAAACGACAACTTTCAAAACTTTTTTTTCAAATCACTCTTTAAAGTTATTGCAGAAATGACCTATTTGTAAAATAACGAAATTGTAATATTAAGCATTTCGTATAAAAATTAAATTAATTTATCTGTTCGTGATTTCGCGAAATAAATTATTTACTATTTGGGTTACGACTTTGTTATTTGTTATTTGATTTTGATAGAAATAACTGAGAAATACCATAGATTGAGAAATTCCTTTAACTGACCTTCAAATGAGCTACATAACATTGATTAATTGAAATTCATTACTTGCCAAATACTAAAAAACATTGTCTTAAAAATTAATTTACAAATTATCATTCGAAATATACTTCACCCAGGTCTGGTTTAACCTGCGAACCAAGTTTTCTCGAAGCGTCTCTGTACAGAGCGTAAGAAATCAGTAACAAACATGTACGCGAAGTAATCAGAGCGAGAAATTGCCTCGTGGAATGTCGTGCATTGATGACATAATTAATGATATAATAGTTCGGTCAAGGTACGAACGCGATGATTAATATGATAATATGGATCAATGTTGTTTCTAATTATATAGTTTCATTGAAATTCAATGTACTATTAATACCACGGAGTATTAGTTGCTTCATCGTAAATATCGTGGACAGTTTGCTTTGTTAATTGATGATATTTCACTATTAGTTTGCCATTGAAAAAGATTCAGCTTTACATTAATGCCGGTAATATTCCGCTGCCGGTAGAGAAGTCCGCGAATACGAACTCCATTTTTAGTCTTGCATGAATTAAATTTTGAATTTTAGTCGTGAATATATTATAAATCAGGTGAACTTTCTTTTGGCCATGATTGTTCCTATCATTATGATTATTGTTAGAATGAGTCGGAGAATGATAACCTATTTTTTTTTTTTTTTTTTTAAGAATTATCTCTTGAATATAATCGATATCCAAAACAAAACAAAATATACATCTGTGAAAGTAGATGCATATAAATTTATAATAAACCAACCACTAAACAAAAAAAAAGAAAGATCGGCCATCTCATCCAAAATTATACGAACGAAAAATCGCTAGTGATACAAAACAATCAATCGCCTCCGACATCCATGTACGAACTTGTTTATCCCACAACAAGGTCACATAGACGGAGTTTTGCGTTGTTATTTGCCGAGGTGTACGTGTCGCGCGGGAACCTCCACGCCCTCGTCAATGTCAACGTCAGCGCGCCGATTTCTTCTGTTCACGAGGCACGTACGATACGATAATAACACGACCACGATACCATCCGCGCACGTCACACACGGCGAAAACTAGCTAATCGAATACCAGATCAAAGCGAATGAAGTCTCGCGACTTAATTACCTGGTTGCTTGATGTGTTTGAAGCCTCTCCGAGGCAACGCTTTCTCGAGGAACAGTGCGCGCAGGCAAGGTCCCTCGTTTGCGAATTTACAACAGTTTTTATTTTGATTCGTATCTACGTACGTTTCTATTAGTAAAAACGTGACGAAATTGTAAGAAAGTTACAACATCCTGCGACGGAAGCAACGGAAACTACATCTCTGCCTAAACTGTTTCAATAAAACATTATTAAAATTATTATTGCATTATTATACTGTATACCGTTTATATAACAAATATCAATGAAAGCAATATTCAGCTACTATTCTTTTTTGTAATCTTGAAGTTTTTCAATTTTTAATATATTGTGTATTAAATTTTGCTCCGTCGGTCACCAATGATCGGACAGGACACTTAACGTGTTAATGGATTTATTTTACTGGGGGTCACACCGGTGTGACACTTCACGCCGCTGAAATGCGTTTCTTCGATTTTCACTTACTTTTTACGATATAGTGAAATTGACGGTTGCATTTCTTTATGTACGGACCTATAGAGAAAACTATGTCACGAAATGAGAAAAAAAAGAGATGGCAAGAAAAGTCAGCATCGGGCAACGATTTTGTAGAAAATGTCACGAAACGAATTCAAAACAAGAACAAAAAAATTGTCAAAAAGTCGTCAAAAAAGTCGTCACACACAATTCATCTTTCCTTTGTTTGCAGTGCTTTAACGCGATACATCGCAATATATTTACACATGCACATTATACGCACGAATAAAATTACTTTTATATATTCTATGCTGCATTAATTCCTTCATACCATTGTAGTGACGAAGCTAATATTGAAAAATTTACAAGTATTAACATTCACTCGAATTTATGTGTTTTTTACCAATCTTGACACTATCGGTGCCTCCTCTACCCCTCCCCAAATGGTAAAAAAGGTGTTAACATTATCGACTGTTGCGTTATCGAAAAATTCACGTCAAAATTTATCTATCAAGAGGACAACAACGTATCTACGTACACCACGCGAATAGCAACATTCAAAAACAAGGAACGAGGAGTCTGCAAAACCACGGTAGCGAAGCTCCCTTTTCTTTTTCCTTTTCGTACGTTCGAGATATATATCGAACATCGATATTCATCCTTCCTCCATCGAATAATAAATTCGATCTTGAATAGCTCGCGATGCGGCTCCATTAAAATACCGATAATACCGAGGTTCCCTCTCCCCCCCCCCTCTCTCCCTGTCCTTTGAAATCAAAGTGAACCACCATCGCCTCCATCCCCCCCCCCCTCTACCGTTGAATTCAACGCAATCGTTGCTCGTTGCTCGTTGCCTATATTATTTCAGGCATTTAGCAGTGTACAATAACAATGAATCTTGTTAACCGTCGAGAAAGTTCTGGCGGGTTTCGTGGTCTAAGCGCCGTCAGTTATTTCGCAGTTGCACGAGATACCGGGCGCGGCGGGTTGCACGTCGATTCGAGAAAATATTGCCCCGGTCGCCGGCGCGCTTCCATTTCCTCATATACAAGAGATCGCCTATCGTCGGTGCGTTTAAACGCGTAAACGCTTCTCCCATCAATTATGTACCCACTTTGCCTTCCGCGTTCTCGCCTAATCGCCGCTTCCACACATTTTTCCTTCCGCGCAACTTTGTTTTTTTTTTTTTTCAAAGTTTTTCCAACATTTTAAACACAGGATGAGACGACGGCTCGGTCTCGTTATGTAAGTTAGCGGTTCTCAATCTGTAGTAGGCGAAAATAATATCGGTAATGGCGGGAAACACCAAGAAAAGGTGTTGAAATAAAAAATAAAGTTAGAAAGTTTTGATTTACAAAGAGATAAAGTTAACAAAATTTACAAAGATAGTACGACGATGTAAACAAAAATAAAGTTACAGAGTTTTGATTTACAAAGAGAGACTCGTGCTGTTTTTATCTCTTTCGATCTCATGCTGGGCTGCTAAATTATAAAAAGATTGAAATAAATTGTAAAATCTTCAAAAAAAAATAAAAAAGAATAATATAATAAAAGAAATTACGCATTTATTTCAGTAGACAGTGATTTTTGGTCTTAAGACATAATTTTTTCTTTTTAAAGTGGCTCTCTGACTTAACCTTATACGTTTATAATATACCTCCCTTCCTTTATGAATCATGCAAAGCTACAAATCATCGTGCAACAAAATTAAAGCAAAATTTTTCTCGTTGCAATTATGCATTACAGGCTATTCTCTTTGCGAGCGAAACAACTTGGAGTCTAGGATGCGATCCGTCCAACTTGAAAATACAAATAACTTCAATCCGTGGTTTCCCTCGTTCTGTTATTCCACGAAGACTCGCAATCAGACAGACTGGTCGTGTGTGTCGCGTCAGATGGTGCGCTATTCGTGTACCTGACAACCTAACGGTAGGATGAAATTGTTTGTTTCCGAAAAGATCAGTAGGAAGGATCTACCATTATTTCTCAAACATCTTCGCAACTGTCTCACTGAACGTTAACCGAACAGTGTTGAAACACTTTTATGATCCCTATGAAATACTTATTTGCCCAAGCTAACTGGGATATAACACATTGTATATGTATAGGGTGAGTCACCAAAAGTTTCTCCCCATTTATTTCTTTTTTTTTTTGTTTTTCATAAAACATTAAGGTATAAAATATTTTAAAAATGAAAAAAAATATAATAAAAGAATTATTTTTGTAGAAAGTGATTTTTGGCCCACCCTGTATATATATATAAACTTCGTCCTGTATCTACGATCGAGCGCACCTCCAAACAATCTGGCGCCAATTTCAAAATGTTTCGTACAAATAATATTTAAATATTGTCGCGCGAACTGCTGTACGTCATTAGAATGTTCGCGATAATAACACGAAATAAGAACGAGCTCTGATAGGACAGTTCAATACACTGAAAGCGTGATATGATTTATTTGACGCGAATTTCATTTGTAATTGCCTGTATAGGTTAGGTTAAACGCGCCCGCCTGAAACTACTGTGACTCGTGTCACGTTCTCGTCGATACTTCCTCCCTTCCCGTGGACGAGAACGTAGTTTTCAAACGGCCGTGGCCTCAAGAGAAACGGCATTTTCAAAAGTACTAATCGGCTTACGGCAATCGGCAATCGATTCGTTCCAAACGATATTTTCCGATTCCGTCCGAGGGGGTTAAAATAGCGTTCACGCACGCATGTATATGCAACCTTTGTGAAAGGAGAATCAACACCGAACAAACGAACGAACGAGTCATCTCCTAATTTTGTTTCTTTGTAACTCTCACTCTCACTCAGTACTTTTTTTTTATGAAAGGACGCCAACGATCTGGAAAACAAATCTGCCTAGGTACCTTCTATCATTTTTAACAATTTAGCAAACACAGGATGAGACTTCTACGAGTCGAAAAGAAATAGAATAGAATTTTTTCATTCGAAAAATTCGTTTTCAAGGAAATCGAGTTTGTAAATTCGTTTCTCGAATATATTTGAATTTTGCTAATCCTAGACGCAACGAAAAAAAAAAGAAAAAATAATTAAAAGAAGGTTATTTTTACATGTAGAACAAAATTTGTTTGCAAGATGCTTCGTTCCGGAAAAAATCGAGTTTTCAAGTGCATGTGAATTTTTAACGAAACATATTCAAAGCTTATTTTCTCGAAACGAAAAAAATTTGTGAAATACTTTTTACTTATTTTCGCGCTCAGAATACTTTTTTTTTTCATGGATATCAGGTTGTTTGGACCAAATTAATGACCTTTCTAGTCTCCCTCCACGTCCAAAATTCACTTTTCGAATAATAAGAATTATATGTCACAGGGGTGAGACGCGTCAAGATTTTATAAATGTTTAAATGATTCATGGCCAAGAAAAGGTTGAGAACCACTGGTCTAACCTTTATAATAAATTGTAAGATTTAGTTTCAAGTTGCTAATAACCTCCACTAGTGGTTGATGCGACTTTAAACAATGAAAATAGAAAAAAAAAATCTAACTATATGTAGAACAATCCGTGGCAAGTAACCACAAGACTCATTGTCAGATAAAAAAAGGTGTCGCTTAACCATCGCATAACGTGGCTGGGTCTGCGGTGACCCGTTTGAACTTCTATTTTGTGTGTGAGTCATACAAAGTTAGCTTGTACGGTTAACGATTTGGCGATAAAAAATGGGATCATATTACGTATCCAATAAGAAGTCAAATCGGACGAACGCACGTACGAGTCAGTTCTGAAGAAGCAGTCACAGCGAATGGTCGGAAGTGTATTTCAGTCATTGTTTTCGGTATTTTTCATTAATAGTATTCTTTAGTTTTGTAATATTTTTCATTTTTTGTATTTTTTAGTCTTTTAGTGTTTTCCATTTTTCAAAACTTAAAACTTCCAAAACGATCGAGATGTTTTATTTGCATAGGTAATAGACAACAAACATAGCGCTAAATGTAGCAATTGTCACAATTTTGTTTGTAGCAAACATAAATGCAATCTAACGATACGTATTAGATACAACGAAAATAAGTAATATTATTTATAAGTAGCAAAAGGTGTGTTTATTTCCTACCATCCTATTGTTATAACAATCATAATAAAAATACAAAAAAAGAAATAAAATTGAACCAGCTACTAACGACTACATATAGGCGTATATCGTTCCCCTGGAACGTGTATGTATATATGTAGTCAGCAGCTTGGGTCTTGCGAGACCCGGCCAGTACGGCCCGTCATGCGGGGGTTAAAGGCGGCGAAGATGCTACGCGTTACTGGAAACTCGTTTCAAGGTATGTGTAATTAATCAAGACGACAGACGTTGGAACCGTTCATTAGGGGAAATTTGATTTGAAAGACACACACACACAGAGAGAATATAAATATGAATCGATCGGAGTTCGATTGGTTCTGCTTTGAGTCACCACTCACTCACTCACTCACTCACTCACTCACTCACTCTCTCTCTCTCTCTCTCTCTCTCTCTCTCTCTCTCTCCCTCTCCCTTTCGAGTTGAAAGGATTTTTTTAATACCCGTAGGAAAAATTCCAATGGGAGGAAAAATAGGTCGAGTTGTTCTTACATTAACAGCTTCAGTTTCACGGCGACCTTTATTCAACAAAGTCTTGACGGTGATTTTTAATCCGTGACTAACTACTAAAAGCGATCTCCTCGGAGGTTGCTTTTATTTCTGGTTTCTTTCGCCCCGGCCGCAAGACAAGATGCATCCATCGATTACTATCATTCCGCAACATCCTCTTCCGCAAACATACATAAATACAGTATAATAGCTGCTAGAAAACGATGCGTATCTCATTCTCTTTTTTCTCCTTTTTCGTCTTGCCTATTTCACGCGTGGATAGATATGTGTAACAACTCGAATTAGTCACCTGTGAACTAAATTTAGATTCATTTTTCTTTACCACTTTTACAGAGGACGTTAAACACATACAACAGTCCGAGATGGTATAATACACTACAAGTGTTAGGTGAGATGGTCCCAATTCCAAGAATTGGTGGGGACAGCGACGGACGCTTAAACGAGGGGAAATGCGGACACTACTCAAGTGATGATTACTGTATATACTTGACTTTGGTTGATTAACTAAAATATTAATATAAATGAAAAAATGAAAATATCTAACGACCGTATCGAAATATTCTATTTTAAATGACAATTAAAATAAACAGATTTGCACAATTATGTTTCAAAGAGATAAATTAGTATTAATTTTGGTAAGAATATCAGTATCTTTTAAGCAGTTGCAGAAAACAGAAGTCCAAAATCGGTCATACCGATCGTTTTAATTATCTTTGCGAACAATTCGATCACGATAATGACCAGCGGTTTCGTTATCAGAAAAGGTCGAGGCTCTGACTTATCCATGTTGCGTGACTTCATCAGCATTGGTAATCGGTTTCAACGATAACGCGAACAGTTGATAAATCTTCCCTGCGAAACTAATTTTTCCCCTCTTAGGAAATCTGCCTCTCTCCCGAGAGATGATTTCGGTCATCACACCGACGAGGCAAGAAATTTTTACGTCGTCATCGTCGTCGTCGTCGTCGTTCCGTGTGCACGCATTCGATCGCCGAACAAAGCAGCCCGTTCCATTCTCTGTAAGACAATCGCATCATCGATTTCTTCCTCCGCGCTTGTTTTCTCTTTCGTTCTCGCTCCTTCTTTCCTTCCTTGCTCCCGTTCGAGTAACGACATCCGATACGCCAGACGTGATCCGAGCGACCGTTGTGTTTCAGAGAGAGTATTACTTTTGTCTTTTCGGTCAAGTCGATGGATACAAATATTGGGATGAATAACGTTTAACGCTCGCCTCGCTTGATCAAACCGGTTTCGCTGGGAAAATTCTGCAAGCGATGATGATAAAATGTGCTTTCGTCGACGAGGCGAACTAACCGCGAAACTAATTTCGAAACTTGAACGCGTTTCTTCGAAAATGTTGGATTCCGTGTGAGGGGAAAATAACTTTAAAAATTTTATTTGCTGCTGGAGGGCTGACTTGCATTTCGCAAGAAATGCTGTCTTCTGCTCTCCCTTCCATAGCCCTTCTGTTCTTCTCCCACGCCCTGAACGCATCTCTCGCTGGAAGGGGGAGCAACTCGCACGCAATGGGGTTGGGCAAATTCTGTTTATTATTTATACCAGAGGTTTTTCAGACTTATTTGACTTACCGTCTAAATTCTTTTCAGATGGGAAACTACTCAGCGCCTCCCCTTGAAAATCTGCCCTCTCTTTAAATGAAGAAACGAAAAAATACAGTAACAAATTTTGCTTTACTTTATATTTTATTTCTATTTATTTTATCTCTTTTATTTTTATTTATACTTCTATTTACGTTCTCCGACATAGTAAGAAACAATATTGTTGCAACAAGACACGAGGCTTAGAATTATAAAATTATCTAATCGGTCACAACTTGCCATTTTGCGTGTTTGTTTGGAGAGTATCACTACGACGTCTTATGTTACACAACAAATGAAACAAGTACGAACGAATTTTTGAAAATTTTCTTATCTTTTCTTCTTTCTTTATACTTTGTACCGCCTACCTATTTTTATTCAACGCACCCAATTACATCTGTTACAATTCAATCGCTCCAGCGCCCCCACCAGGGGTGTTTTGAAAAATTTATTTCGTAAATTACTTTTTAAATAAGCTATTCCAGAAACAATCTATTTATAAAGTACCGAAATTATATTATCAAGCATTAAATTAATTTATTTCCAATTAAATGATTTATTTGTTATTTCGTGAAATAAATTATTTACTATTCGTCACGATCTTTATTTGTTATTTGATTTTGATGAAAACAATTGAGAAACCATAGCTGAGAAATAGCTGGAATTTATGACGGAGTAATACTATCGAGAATATAATGTCTAGAAAAAACTGAACTACGGAAAATCGACGTTCAAACGTAATTTTCTCTGACTCTGTCTGACTTTCACAGATTTGTCTCTCCCAACTGACCTGCGATGGAGCGGAAGCTCGTAAAGCAAAATCATCGGACAATTTTCAAAATTAAAACGATCTGTTTAAAAATGAATATAAAGCGAAGCCTCTCCCGCTTCTTCGTCGAGTTCCAGCCGTTTCGATCGTTACGATTATTACCCCGAATTAACCGTGTTTCGAATGTGAACGGAGAGAGAGGCAGCAACTACTATCTCACCCAAACCACCATCCGCGTCGGACTACGCCAGTCGTTGTTTCCAACTACCGTCTACTCTATTAACGCTTCGTTCTCTCTCGCCTAATCCCAACGTTTGCAATGAAAAGAGGAATGCGTAAAATTCGCTCGAAAACCCTACCACCCCCGCTCCGCTTCCCTCCCCCCCCCCCCTCTGACGATAATCGTCAGAGGCTCGGCTCTCCCGCGCCAGTTTCTTTTCACCGACCGCTTTGATTCTTGCTTCGTCCTTTTCTATTCCATTTTTCCCTCCCTTTTCTCCCTCATGGCTACAACTTCCAAGTTCCAATTGGCACGTATCCCAGTTCGATGCACAGTTCGAAAGGGGAAGCGTGAAAAGGAGCAGCGATACAGAGGAGAAAATGAGAGGAGAATAAAGAACGAGGCAAGACACGATGAGGCGCTATTAGGCGATGCGGACTGTTTCAATCCTGTCGGTCGTGAGGATCTACACAGTGAGGTGCAGAACTGTAACCAACGACGTGGAGGGAGGGGGAGGGGGGGGGGTGAAAAATTGTCGACGATTTAAATTTACGTAACATTGAAAAGAATGATTGTATAACGATTTCTCTTTCAATTGCTCTCATTTTGAAGCGTGAAGCTTCTAACTTTATTTTAACTAAGCCTAAGTTTGTTCTTTTTTTCTTTTAAATAAAAAAAGCTACGGCATGTTCTCTCTTCTCACTCGCTATTTGATGTAAAATCACCTTTACAAAAAAATTGCCGAAGCGAAGGATTCACGTTTCAACACATTCGCGACCGATAACGTAGTTCTACGTCATTCCAAATTATCTAGCTAATTGCCGGTAAGGTAGTTCTACCTCATTTCAAAATTGGCGCTCTCGCGAGGCTGTATCATATACCAGATGATTGAATGAAATTTTCATTTGTCTAATAAATATTCAATAAAGCGAAGAATAATATTGCAATTATCCAAACTGTAATAATATGAATATAGTTAATATAGTATTACATCTGCAAATGAACGTAATAATACTTGTATGGTAAAAAATTGATGATTATTCATCAGCCGTTTCTTTTATCAAAATTATCAATATTTTCGTTTTTTTCTTTTATTAGGTTATTTCTCAATATATTACCAAATTTTTATTAGATTATATATCCTAGGTTATTAGGTTAATCATTTAAATGAGAATTTTACTACAGGGAAAGAAATAATTTTGCAAATAACGTTTACGCGGATGCGTTTTCCGATTAGGAATTGAAGTCCGAATCCAATAATGACAGTGACACGGTGACAGTAATGCTCCGGTGCAATTCAAACGGAGGAATATCAGAATAATAAAAAGCGATGAAGAGTTTGATAATTCTATCATTCACAATGGTGCCTACATAAGCATCCGTATTTTTGTCAGGTCAACTGTTTCCCGCCAATTTCAAGAATTGGGACCATCTCACCCTACGCTACCTTACCATGTGACGGTACCGTGTGAAACAAAAACACTCGCACAATAAAAAGCGCAGAATGTACGTTTGATCCCGATTTCGGACTCTTAAGGTAGGCACTATAAATCGTCGCGAATGTGTCAAAACGAGACCAAGCGGATCTTTTTATACAAAAGTTCTATCAACAATCGTCATTCATGAGCACAGTTGTGCTCTTTACTGTACTCATTTCGAAACCAAAAACCTAACCTAAACATCTCAATAGCCCGTGAGCAAAATCGTAGAAAAATGAGAGATCGCAGCACAATATCGGATCGGCAGAAAACGGAAACAAATTTCACTTCGCGTAGAATATTTGCGTGAAAATCCGCGCAAAAGGAATATTCGATGAATGATGAAAAACCGCGGAGAAGAGACGCTAGGTGAGAGAAAAGGGGATGAAAAAGTCGCAGTGAAAAGGGTGTGCAAGAGTCGCAGCCTCTGTAGAAAACATCGCAGAGCAGCACACGGCGAGGATGGCTCAGACGCGTCACGTGGCAGTCTGGTTGGCGGTCATGCAAACGACAGACGGCGACGTATTTTCATGTCGCCTTTCGCTGTGTAACTGTACTGTGTAGTACAGAGCGCGGGGCGTCACGTCGCGCGCAGCGTCCCCCATCCTCCCACTTCCACTCCCCTTTCACCCCCTCGCACCACGGACGACGGTAAACGTTCGTCCCCGCTTTATCCAGATAATCTGAATCTGAAGCAAAGCAATCGAAATCGAACGGAATTACACATCGAGCAACTGGACTAATCTGATTTAAAGCCACTTACCGAAAGCTCGTGGATGCGCGTTGATCTTTCGCCACGATCGAAAATCGCGTGGAAATCGAACGCGAGCGATCTTTTCCCTCCTCCTGTTCCCAATCGGTCCATCGCTTTCCCCGAATCCCCGAATTCCATTTCGAGCTTTTGACTCGACTAAACCGTCGTCGGCACACCATTTCTGATCCACTCGAGAAATCGTTTATTTTTATTTCGAAACCGATGGTCGTGCGACGCTCTGATACACTCTGCTACAAGAGCGAAGTAATTTTGCAAGTCTCGTTAATAAGCGAGAAATACGCGTTGCGTTGTGTTAAGTCATTCTACCAGGTCGTACCACGGACAGATCGTAGAAATTTGAAGGAAAATGGTCACTTTTGTCACAAATGAATATCATATTGATCTCTTTTTGCATTAAGTATATTTTAAATTTCGATATACTGCTCGGGATTTCAAGCTGCTAAAAGAAAGTGTCACGTTGACAATGTGATAAACAATAAACATTTATTATTCGGCTTTTGACTGTTGTATCTTGGCCACGGTCGGTGATCTCAATAGAGATAAATTTGCACGTAAAATTTAAAAAATTTTGGACGTCGTTTCAAGGGATCATGTTCTTTCCACATCTGTACAGAAATTCATGGTTTACTGGATAACTTTTTTTTCACTTTTGGAAAATTTTCTACTTAAATGTAAATGGAATAGAAGAAAAATTGGCGTGTTAAGACATTATTATTCATTCCTTCCTATGATGCAAATCGGATAATTTTTTAATTATACCCTTACAACGTTGCTAAGAATTAGTCATACATAAGCTGTCCTAAGGTTCTTTGACCAGGGACTAAAGTACGATTTGGAACGACAACAGAAAGGATCCACATAGGCAACATATAGTATAGTATTTCAACGAGCACGTTAGTCCCCACTTAAACGTCCGCCACTATCCCCACCAATTCTAGGAATTGGGACTAATTCTACGCTATCTTACCGTGCGACATGCCGAAGGTCGCACGAACATGACACTTGCACAATACAAAGCAAGTGAAACCTGATACCGAAAATTCGACACAATTCGCAGAATTTCCCACTTAAACGTTCGCTTTCGGTCCAGACTGTATAACAGCCACTATTGTAACATTCTACATCTAAGTTCCAGTGTGGAAATCTAGTCTTGCTCGAATAAAAGTTCTGTAAAACTGTGAAGTATAACTTTTTAATCGGCGACTTGTTCTTCCGGGCTTCGAGTGAGGGAATCGGCCTACATCAGTAAGGGAAGGTAAGCTCTAGTGGTTACGTCGTACGGAGCAACGATGCTTTCGTGTTGAGTCGCGTCTTGTCGCGTCACGTTGCGTCGCCTCGCGTCGCCTCGCGTCGTGTCGCATCGTGTCGTGTCGCGCCGTGTCGGTCGAGTCGTAAATCCGTTTATCTCGGCGTCGAGGCGAGGCGAATTTTCCTCGTGTCGAAATCGCGTGCTTTTCGGAGAGCTTTCCGTATCTTGTCTCCTCATAGAGGGATGAGAAGGGGGAGGGGGAGGAGGGAGAGAGGGCGGGCACTAGCGTGACACGCCGCTGTTCCTCGCCTCCACGCTTTACGAATTACGAATGTGAAATAACGGGACTGCCTGCGGAACGTTTATCCCCTGATTGCACTTTCTTTCGTATTTCTTTCGTCCGCGCCATTCTCCGAGACACCCGAGAAAACTCCAGCTCTACCTGCCCTCAAGTTTGTTGGAAATTGCGCACGAGCACAATTTTTTCTTCCTCGCTTCGTTAATTACGACGTATTTCGTGTTATTTGCACGGTCGGACGTCAGCTGAAATCCATCCAGAATTTCAAGTGCTCGATAGTCCCGTGACAACGTTCGAGAGTCAACACAGTTTCGAGTGCCGGCGTGTACCGTAAATTTGCAGGCCGAACGAGGTTCCTGCTTCGTGCTCTAACCTCTCTGTTATTTTTGTATTTGTATTACTTCTAAAGTTATTCTTGTTTCGTTGTGTGTCTCCTGGTTTCAGCATTTGCTGTAATAAATTCGACAAATAAACTCGAAGCTCTCGAAACCGACGTTACTGATTCATATTCACTAAATAACACCAGATATTGAAACATACAACTTTGCAAAAAGGAATCGTACAATGAGAAACTTAGGCCCGTTTTGAAGCACCGTCATATAGCACTTTTCTTTCCAAAAATGTTATACAAATTGTACGTAAAAACGGTGAAAAATTTTTTTTCATGACTGAACCCACGAATGATTTGAAGAGTTTCTGTACGATTTTTTTTCACTAATTTAGTGAACATCAGATGAAAAAATGACATTTCTTCAATTTTCGGCTAATATTCAAGGTTCAATGAAATAGTGAGAAAAAAATTATACGTCAAATTTCCGGAGATCTAGAGGTCTCGATTTTTAAATTCATTGTAGATTCAATCGCGAAAAAAATTGTTCTTACGTACTGCGTCAAGTTGTAGCACTTTTGAGTAGAGAAGCATCTTCAATCATCCAACCGCTGCGTGACACAAGAGCAGCTGTTAGAATAAAATGAACGATGCTTTTTTAGAAAAGGTTCAGAGGCTTCAAGCTGCAAGATGAGCCCAAGTTTACTGTCGCACGATCCTTTTTTTTTTTTATCAACAGTTTGAACATTCGGAACATCATACGTTTCGATTAGTCACTGTAATTTTACGTATTTCGCACATGTTCCGAACTCTATGTCGCGCGGTACCATTTCCGGTGCACATGGCATTGCGAAATAGTTCCACTCGACACCGCCGCGGCACTCGAACGCGTTAATTTACGAAATTTCGAACGGAGGAAGAATCGAACCATTTCCGAGCCCGAGTCGATACACTCTGATATACCAAGCCACGGGAAATGCGAGAGATTCCGTGTGCTTTCGCCGTCCTTGATACGTTTCGAGTGTAAGTGCAAGCGCTTGTAAGACGAATCTTATACGTAGTTGGTATTGTTGCGAAGCTACGCTCGAGAACTCTCCGAGGGACTTCACTCGTGGAAAGTGTCGACGAGAACGGACGGAGGAGAGACAGCGCTCAGTTCTTACGTGCGGAAAGAAAAACAACCTATATATGCACCGAATAAAGCCTACAAAGTCGACCATCTTCTGTCTCTCTCTTTCTCTTTCTCTCTTCTATTCACGTAGAACGGTCAATTAGCGATTGCTACCTTTAAGTCGATCCAACTAACCCCTTTAACCTGAGAAACTCCTAAGGTGGGAGGTTCTCGAGCTCGGGTATTTTTTTTTTTAATTTTCCTTTGCAAATGCTCGTTTGTTTTGTACATTTTTTTTAAATTAGCGCATAGAATAAATAACAGCAATCAAAATCTTGGGGACAGCGATACAATTATCTTTAACACGTAATAAATATCGTAAGGATTTTATCGAGAAGAGACTTTGCTCTCTACTTCTCGACTGCGCGAGATCTACACTAACTCTACGAATTCCGACGAGAATCAAGCGTTTTACAAACGCGAAAACATCGTCGTTGTAAAACTGTGAAAGCCACTTGAAACTGTTATCTCTCAGTACCAACCAAGATTACTTATTTACTTTCTAATTTCGGTCTTCTTTAGTTTCCAAAGTGGCGCAGACACTCGACCAAGAAATTCCAAACTGGAAGCGATTTGCAAAAGAAATTATCGTGATAACACGATAATAACGCGTTAACCACGAATCATTTTTTATTCTAATCAGTTGATCGGCACAAAGCGAGAACAATACTCAACGGCTATTCGGCTAACGGGTATCGTCGCACGGCAAAAAAAAAAAAAAAAAAAAAAAAAAAATGAAAATATCAAGATAAGATAAAGTGCTACAGAAAGCGATCGAGTTTGTGAATTGTAACGTTTTAACCGGATTCGCTCGGTATATTGTGCAACTGTCATAGTTCAATTGCTATTCAATACGAAAAGAGAGAACAGAGGGGCTAATTGCGAATTCACCTGTAGCTACTTGCCGGTAACTATGTACGTGTTTACATTACCGACCGATATCTAGCTCGAATTCCAACGAAATTTCAACGATCAAACGGTACCACACGCGCTGCAAGACCAGCAAATTATACGTTTCTCCGTTGGAAAAACTGCTAACTATGCTTTCCCGTGTAACGAACCGAACAGAGAAAAATGAAAATGAGCACAAGTCAAAATAACGAACAACAAAATCGATAAATGAAAAAGAAACGTGCGAATTACGGCGCACGTATGCGCCTCTGCTGTTTTGTGACAAAAACGAACTGCAGAGAATTTTATTTACACTGGATCTATTATTCAGCACAGTCGCGAGTGTGCATTCATGATTTTGAATTCTCACAAATCGAGCTTTCAATGGATATGTGATTTCATCAATAACACCGACAGCATTGTCAATCAATTGAATCTTATTGACGATGACTTCCTAGAGAAGGATAAAAGAGCATACGACCTTGGACAAATGTTTGACGAGATGTAACAAAAAAAATTACTTTCCTATAAATAGGAAATACGAGACCGCTGTTCCAACATTCGTTGTCAGAGTAATTTTAGTGTATTTACGTTCCAACCAGTGGTAATATCCCCAAATTTCATCCTGACAAAAGCAATTATTTTCAACTGCCGGGTCCATCAACGAATGGTTCCTTCAGAACATTAGTTCGTTCTCCACTAACTCAATCCAGTCAGAGCAGAGAAAACTTGAGTCTTTAATTGGTCGAACGTGTTGGGCCAATTAAAGATATAAATAGAAGATGTAAAGATAAGAGAGATACAAAAAGAATTTTTTAATGAAAAACCAAACCCGGATGGAAAACATCAAAATTCGTTTCAGAATCGCGAAAATCGAAAATAGGAAATGTTTTGTGACGAAGGGCAGAATTTTTCAAAACAGAAAAAAGGAACAGAAAAAGTCCGCGAGAAGACTCTTCTGAAGTGGCAGAAATTTCTTCTCTTACGGTTACTTTCGTTTCTCAAGTCAAACTAGAAGTTCCATTCTATAATCCGAGTTTATTTAACAATCTTGTCTATCATACGCCTGTATGATTATTTTGAAAACATACCTCCTGGTCAAAAGTAATTTTTAAGCGTGAAAATTCAAACCGATATGCGTATATATACATATTCTTTAAGAAGAAAGAACGAAAAACAGAAAAAAGAAAAATAGAAAAAATTTGGGAAACGTTGGGAAAAATCTTGCACGGTAGCATCGTAACGATACCTCGCTACGAAATACTAAGTACACTCGACCGCCTTTGAAACCGGTATAAAAAGGCCGAGCGACAGGCCACTGGAACACGCTGTTAAATAGGCCGCGAACTGCTACGAAGGAAATGATTAATCACCGCGAAACCATCTTCTCGCCTTAAAAATTACTCGCACGACGAATGCGATCAATTGATATCCTCCAATATTGCTTCTAATTCGCACTTGCGATATCATCGAGAAAAGGAAAGTAATTCGCCATTTTATTTTTAACTTTTCCTTACGAGTATAATCTTATTTTCGTCTTTCCTGACATACTATATACATTATACACATTTGTTACTTGTAATAACATTCAATTAATTCGCCATTTTATTTTTAACATCTTCTTATCAGTACAATCTTAACCTTATTCTCATCTTTTTTACGTACATGTACATTGTACACATTTGTCTCTGTCTCCTTGTATTTACTACCTTATTTTAATAATATTTGGTAATTACTATGCAACTACTTGTAAAAGTGCAAATCCTAAATCATAAAATTATCATGTCCATTTATGTTGAACAGCTTTTCCTGTCATTTCAAGACGAGGTTATGTTGTATATTGCGTCCGTCTATTGTTTCATATAACAACATTTGTGCGTAATGTATTATCAAACAAATAATCAATAAAATAATTTGTTACATATTTGTTTCTATCTCTTTGTATTTATCATTTTGTTCTAATGATATTTAACAAATATCATATAATTACTTGTACAAGTGCTTATAAATGCTTATAAAAGCATTATATCCATTTAAGTTGAACAGCTTTCCTTGTCATTCGAAGATGAGGTTATGTTGGTCCTTCTATTGTTTGTCACTTTGAGCAACAGAACTTGTGTGTAATGCATTACCAAACGTACAATTGTAAAAATGGTTTTATGCACCATTATAGAAATGGTTTACACGCACCACTATAAAGTTAATAAAGAGGTTAAATTGAGCTGTCTTCAAACCGAAGCAGTATCTTTGCTTATTATGGTACGACTACTCGATTATTCCTTATTTTGATTATTTCATAGTGATAATATTAAAAGAAAGTCTAAATAAAATGCTTTAATTTATTTGGTCAAGTGAGTCATTCTTTGAAATGTAGCAGTTTAAGAAGTTTCAACCTAGATGATAACATGTATCAACTAGCAAACATAGAAAATTATGATTAAAATCAAACTATTTTATCAAAGATCTATTCTCATTTAAGGAAAAACTTGTTATCTGATCATTGTCAAATGTGCACATTAGTGATAGATACCTTTATGATGCAAACTTTGAAAATAGACAACTTTACGAGGTACTGACTTTGAATGTACACAGTGATCCTTCATACGTTAAACAAAATAGGTATCACAAGTCAAAATGACTACTATTCTTTTTTACTTGGATTAAAGGCATACTTTCATTACATGTTAGTCTCTCTTTCTCTCCTTCCTTCACTCTCATACTTTTTCTCTCTCCATAGAAAAATAAAAATACAAACATAGAGAAGTGACAGAATGTACTTACTCTGCAAGTAGTAGACAATTTAGGAAAGGTGGAGGTGCTGCTGCTGACAAACTGGGTAGGCAAGACGGTGGTGAAAAACCGGTAAGTAGTTTCGGAATGATACATGAACATCGGATGGCATAGGACACACGTAGCGATGATCGTTTGTATTGCTCGTACGCACTAGTATCACCGTCCATGTACTAGGATCGTCACCCGGCGAAAATCTTACGTATATATCCAAGTAGTGAAGGAATCGAGACTCGATACGTACGGTACGATAAGATACGATACGGTACGGTACGATACGGTACGCTACAGCAAAGCAAGGCACGACACGATACGATACGATGCGATACGATAAAACACGACACTACACAGCACGACACGGCACGGCACGGCACGGCACAGCACGGCACGGCACGGCACGACACGGCACGGTACGACACGATACTACACGACACGACACGACACGACACGGCACGACACGACACGACACGACACGACACGATACGATACAATACGGTACGATACAACACAACACGGTTTAAGAAAGGATTGGTCGCAACACACGGGATACGCACTAAAAATGTAGCGAATATCGTAGAATTAGAGACCACCACCTCGAGAACCACCGTTAAGACTGTTGGAATACTATGTGTGTGACGGCGGGGGCTACGGATTAATATGGCCGTCCCTCGTTGACACAAAGTTTCGAGTCACAGATAAAACGCAGCCGGAAGGAAATGCGAGAAACAGGTTGATCGGAATATCGTTGGCAAGAGAGAGGCTTGTTCGCGTATGACGCGCACGCATTTGTTTCACCTGCACCACACACCACCCGCGATTCTCCAGCTATCATACACTCACTTCCGTGTATCACCCTGCTCCCGTATTCTCCACGCGCTTTTCCACTTTTCTTCTCTCCTTCCTTCTTACTTCCGCTCTCCGGCAGGCTACTCGTCCGCTCCTCTCTCTGTCACATACGATTCCCTTCAACCTCTCGCTGGGCACGTTCCTCGTTCGTCCTCCCTCTCTTCTTTCGCCTCTCCTCGGCTCGTCGTTTTCGTTAAACACTGCGAGAGGGTTCCAGCGAATACCACGCTCGCGTTTCAAATTCTCGGATATCTTCTCGTTGTGTCGCGTTCTCGTACGAGCGCACCACAAGGGTCGCGGAAGCATTCGAATAATCACCTTCTTTTCACGCTTTTCGAGGACGTGACGCGGCCTTGCTACGAACGACGTCAACATCACAACCGTACGCTTTCATGGCGGCCATCTTTTCGGGATACGCGAATCGCGGAACGGGAAACGCACACGCGTGTATATCTCCAACACATGTATACACGTGGCCGCCGCACACCTACGTACACGCAGCACTCTTTCGCTACGTGTGCCCGACACAACGATAATCAAGAGCGAGGGAGACACTAGCGCGCACACGCACACACGTGCAACTTGGCCGTACTAGCCTGGATATTTGGACAGCGAACGGCAATCCACATACAACCGGAGAACAGGCAATGGTTGATGTTTCTTGTTTAACGGGGAATTGTGGCGCTGCTGTCTCCTCTCGTTTGTTATTTTCCTCTTTATTCGTTTCCCCCTATAACCTTTGCACAGTTTCTCGACCAATCGCAATCTCCGTTCTTACTGTAACCGGGATCATCGTCTAGGGATTTTTCTACTTCCGAATCTTCACTTCTAGTTTCTTCTAGTTGAAACTTCCTTCTGCCGTAATTTGCGCGCCACTTTTTAAAATTACCTCCCTCGTTCGATCTTCCCACTCGGACGTATCAAATACGTTATTTTTACGTTTATTTGTGAATACAGATTACAACGAACGAACAAACACACGTAAGACATGTTCTCATAAAGTTTTTATTTGTATTTAATATAATATTTAACATCGAAAGATTGTGCGTTTGAGGTAGTAGGTATCGATAAAGTTAATCAAAAATTCTTGCTGCAAATAAATATCTATTTGCTCGCGTGTATAACGATAGTTTTCCCAAAATAGCAACGCCCCTTAATCTATCATTATATACGTATCAAATCTTCATATAAAATTACACCTTTTGGATATTAAAAATTTGACACAATTCTCAAGTATAATATTCTTCTCTTAAAACATGTATGTACAAAAAACAATCCTTTTTTGTGCAAACTTTTCTCGGTACATTGACACATTTTCGACGTTTTCGTACGTACAATAAATGCTCAAAAACGGAATGCACTGTATCTCTGATATTTGTATAAATATAATGTAGCTTCACGTACATTTTGATATGGCAGTTGGTTTGACATCAGAACAAACGATACCGGTACCTTTATCTAATCTTTACGATTACAATTTCAATACTTCTTGGACTGCAGCAACGATTTTGCTTGCACTAATTCCATATTTATCCAACAACGCGTTTGAAGGGCCGGAACGTGGCACTTCGGTAACAGCTAGTTTCTTAACAACGACATTTCTTTCCAAGGCAACTGCCGAAGTAACGGCTTCCCCTAGACCACCTTCCGGGTAATGATCTTCCACGGTAACGATTCTTCCTCCAACTTCTTTAGCATTCTTTACGATCAATTGAGCATCAAGTGGTTTAATCGTAAACGGATCGATCACTCGAACGTTTACTCCCATCTTAGACAATTCGTCGGCAGCTTTAAGTGCTTCGTACAGAGTCACGCCAGCCCCAATTACGAGAATTTGATCTTTCGGGGAAGATTTGACCACTTTGCCTTTGCCGATGGCAAAAGGTTCTTCGTTTTTATATATAACCGCCGTAGCAGGACGCGACGTGCGTACGAAGCAAATACCCTTTGTATTTGCTGCTAATTCGATGGCACGTTCCGCAGAAACGGCATCGGATGGGTAAAAAACGGTAGAGCCAGGAATTGTACGGAACATGGCTATATCCTCTAGACCCATTTGAGAAGGGCCGTCCTCTCCAATCGAAACACCGCAATGAGAACCAACGAAATTAACGTTCGTTTGTGAAATAGCACCCATACGAATCTATTAAATTAAAAATAACGTCAAGTGACATGCTCATTTTTCTCATTCGCATTTTCATGACCTTACCTGATCAAAAGCACGAGTGAAGAAAGTAGCAAACGCAGATACAAATGCGACAGTCCTGTTCCTGCATGTTGCACCAATTGCCACTCCTACAACATTCTGCTCGGCAATAAAGCATTCAATGAATCTAGTTGGATCAACCGTTTTGATTTTCTCCGCATATGTAGAATTCTTCGTGTCTCCGTCTAGAGCAATGACACGGTTGTTGTTCTTTGCCAGCTAGATTAAAACGTAACAAAAGACGTAGCTGACAAGTGATAACAAAATGTATTGTGCTCGTATAACTGAAAAAAAAAAGATACGAACCTTAGCCAAAGCAGTACCATAAGCCAATCTGGTAGCAACTTGTTCTCCCAGTTTATAATTCGGAGGTGTTGCTAATTTAATGTTATTAAGATCTACAGCCGGAGCATCGTCAACCAATGGTTTTTGAGGATGCAACCCCAAAGGACCAGAATTTTTCAACATTCCAGTCAAATGCTGCAATCGAACGATTTATTAATCCAAGATATAAAATTATTTGTATTATGCAAGAATTGCAATCTTTACTTGAATGACTTCATTTGCTTTGTTGCCAAGCGGCTTTCCGTGCCAATTTTCAAGATCTTCGATATTGGGGAAGTATTTGCCCTTAAACGTCTTTGCTAGAATAGCGGTAGGTTGTCCTTTTGTAGTCTGCGCTTCGTGGAAAGCCTAATAAATAAAATGTTACTTTGAATTTCTCTTATTCGCAATTGATTTCTATCAACATGTATTTCTCTATCTCGTATACAGACCTTGGCCAACTCTTCTACGTCATGACCATCAACCACCAGCGCGTTGAAACCAAAAGCTTCAAGTCTTCTGCGGTAGATTTCCATATTGTGCTGAAGAGATGTCGGTTCACTTTGTCCCAAACGATTGATATCGAAGATAGCGCAAAGATTATCTAGCTTATAATAAGAAGCAAAGTGAAGTGCTTCCCATATTGAGCCTTCAGCTGCTTCTCCATCACCAATCAGACAGTACACGCTACATAAATATTAACATAAATTTATTACCACGTATCGAACAGAAATATTTAAAACAGATAGTAAAAGATAATTATTAGATATTGAACGATAACACACCGATAGTTAGCCTTATCAAAGTATTTTCCTACGTAAGCCATTCCAGCAGAAACCGAAAGGCCTTGCCCCAAGGAACCAGTTCCCACATCGACAAAGTTAAGTCTTGGAGTGGGATGTCCTTCTAAATCGCTGTCAATTTTCCTTAAATTTAACAATTCAGTCGCCGGGAAAAGTCCTGCTTCTGCCCATGCTGTAATTACATGAATCGTGTTATATGCCTCGGAACTTGACTTCATGGAATAATCAATTGATGCAAATAAATGTAAGGCATTTACCTGCGTAAAGAATAGGTGCTGCGTGACCTTTGCTCAGCACAAATCTATCATTGCTTGGATCACGTGGTGCCGACACTTTGTAACGCATCGTGTGAAAAAATAAGACAGACATAATTTCCGCCATCGAAGAACATGATGTTGGATGTCTAAATATTAAAAAGAAAAAAAAAATAACATTAAAAAGAAAAGTTAAATAAACGAATACACCGAGTATTCTAATATTAAAATTCTAAGAACATATATTGTAATAAGTTAGATAGTCGTGAACTGTTATCTTCGAAGGTCACAGAGGTCATCAATCTCGATCATACGATCGTTGAATATCGAAATAATCGTTGTAATTATGTAACACGATCTGTATGTAAAAAAGGCAATGGTCATTAACTATATTGCTAATAATAAATTTCTCTCCTTTTCTTACTACATTTTTTGTTAAAATCAATTCGTCAACAACGTTTAATTCCTCGAATTACGTCGATCGAATAACGACTAATACTAGCAGTAATATATAAAACTTCGACAGTTAGTATAGTTAATAAGTTAATATATTATCTTTTATATTTCTATCCTTTTGTGTTCTTTATTATTTGCTGAATTTTTCTTAATTTTAATTTCATTTGATAATTTTGTCTCATTTTGCCCGTACAACCACTGTCCAACAGCATGCTAAACGAAAAGCTTTTGTAAATATTCAGATAATCAACAATCGCTGATTTTTGATTCGAACACTTTCAAATAAAATAAAACAATTAATACACGCCTCGCCGTAAGAACACGCTCCAACGTATAATTATGCGACTGTCGCCTAAAAAATTATTAATCGTCACATTTTCGTAATACGACGATTCATCGATTTACTTCTCTTACGCGTAGTCGTATCCGGGAAAGATTACGAAGAAAATATTGGAATATAACTAACGTGCCGATAATCTACACTTGACGAGAGTGAGGTTTTTAATACGAAAGTAACGAGCGAAGGAAAATACGTTTTAATTTCGACATGGGTTCGACGTGAAAATTTTCGAGGTCAAGTGTTTTCACTCGCGTCATACCCGCTTTTCGACGCCTCAGTTGCCTGGATACTCTCAATGCGGAGCCTGGTTGCAAGATCCTGCAGTTTCTCCATGTTCGTGTCACGCACCATTTTAAACTTTGAATCGCAGGGAATTTCGGTAGTTGTCTCTCGGTGACCGTTCGATAGCAACTAAGGGGACACGATTGTACGATAGTTCGCGAGACGAGTAACTGCGCGCTGGAGCTCCCTACCTACTTTCCTCTCTATCGTAGATTTCAAAATCAACGCGTTCACGCTTCGTGGATGTGAACCAGTTTTGGAACTCATCTATCGCTACACGAACACCAAGAGCATTTTATTTGTAACGGAGCACGTTTTTATCGTCTCTTCAATAAATCATTATTATTGCTCCAAATGAAATTATAACATATGAAAAAATTTGTTTTATAATTTAGCAAAATCGTAATGAAATAATTATTTTATAAATACGAAAAGATTTATTTTGTAATTCGATAAAATCATAATGGAAATTATTTTGCAATTGTAACTATCCAAAAGATATGTTGATAATAATATAAATTTCAATACAAGTAGCGAACGAAAGTTTTAACAATTTAAGTTGCACGAATTCCGTTACGAATGTTATAGTTGCCGCGAAGAAGCAAACAGTAGACAATTGAAAAGTTATTTCTATTTCTATCTGAGGATAAGAAATTTTAAATGACATGCAACTCTTGATTATTCAGCATTATCGTACGTTCGTTACGTAACTGCTTCGTAGCGTGCATTTTGGTATTGTGCACGTGTTGCTAATGCGATTGCCATGTATAAAAAGAAATATAAGTAAATATGTACGATGTCTATCTTCGTGACTACTTTTTTTTAAAAGCTTCGAACTTCTTTTTGCAATGTCAATCACGCGATAATTTCCGTCAGACCCATTGTCAAATTATTGTACATAAAAGTGTAATTTACGACCAACGCGAAATAATAACTGGCACGATATGTATTTGTATGTAGGTTTGTTCCTTTCTTACATTTATTAGATTTTTGCGCAGAGTTTCTCCAATATCTTAATACCACTTTGACCGAAAACTCGTTAAAAATAAAACATCACCTCACGTTTTTTTTGCTCGAGCGTAGACGTCAATTAGATTTCTATGTATTAAACATCGCATGAATGCGAAATGAATTTATAGAATTACCTTGAACTGTGAAACGCAATGTAATAAGATATACGATATAAAAAATGATACGACGTTAAATACATGCACTGATAACTCGGGGAAGTATATGAAAATAAATTAATGCGATGCTGAAAGGTACATAATTCTAGGGAAAACTCTTCCACGTACTCTATCGCACGTACGTTGTGCAACGTAATTGATTCTAAAGCAAACACTCTCTTTTCGTACCATTTTTATCGGGACAATCTTCGCGCGCGATTCTACCAGTGTTCGAACTTTGTTAAAGCTTGATCGAGAAAGTGATCAAAAAACTAACAACGACACATCGATCTCCGTTGATTTGTAAGAGAGACGTTCGACGAACAATTTATTAATGACACTGCTATTATAAAGTATATCACACACATACCCGGATTTACTGGCTTGTGTGGCACTGATCGAGTGAATTCTCAATTTTGTTGCAATGTCTTTCAACTCTTGAATGGTTTTCGATTCCGGTTTGTGGTAGTTTGCCATTTTCCCTGTGTACGACGTGACGACTTCTTAAAACTGTAACAATCTCCGGAGAAAACTTCGGGAAAAAATGCTGACCACGAGACCTGTTTCTCAGCAACAAGTAGAATTCGCGCAAGCACGATCTAAGTCGGACATAGAGAAGAATTCAAACTCTGAATTCGAGCGCAACTCTGAATTGTCCCCAACAATATTCTTCCATTGTTCCTAGATGGCACTGCACTGATATTCATACTTGTGTATTTATTATTTACGTAGGCACAAATTATTTTCTTTATTGTAAAAGAATTAAAGTTTCGTAAATTCAAAAGAACGTCTTAATCTTAATTATTGTTAATTTCAATTAATCTTTTCTCCTTTCGAGCAAACTGTTGTATACGCGGTAAATTATGTAATTTACACGCAATACAAATGTGGAAGAGGTACTTTGATTGAACTTTCACGTACGATATTAATGTAATAACAAATTTATTCGACGTTTAGGAACAGGATTCGTAGTGTTATGTTTAATACTACTAATATCAAAGTATTCATTTATAACTTTACGTAAGTTACCGAGAATAAATTACTCAATTAAAATTACAGAAATTACGTGTAGAAATTTTTACGCTAGATTGCAGTAAAAATAATCGTAATCCATAAAAATTGCATATATAGAACCAAATTACAGATTATAAGGTAATGTACAAGTCTACAATATTGCGCAATCGTTCAATCTTTAACATAATGTTTTACATTGTTTTTTTTTTTCTCTTCATACTGCAATGAAAATGATTAAATCTTTGTACAAATTTTACTATTAACTAATACTTGATATTTGTAGCGAATACTTTGTTTGAGAATTTAACTTATTTTTATAATATTTCACAAAACGTATGCAATCAAGAAGTGAATGAACTATTTTTTAGTGATTGTATTGGTACAAATATTTATATACCGTCATTATCTGTAAGAATAAATTGCTATAATGAACAATTAAACCTTACGTCGTGAATTTTAGATTTTATAGCTAAATATCTAAATAATATTGTTAAATTATATGTTATATACATCTTAGATATATCATCCGTTTAACGACATTCGCACTTCAGTACTCGGAACGATGGTTACTGACAACGATTCAGTAAGATCGTACTTAATTATTAACGTACTTTGTTTTCCAGTAATATTTTATCCGATCAATTTCATCCTAGTTCTATGATCAAGCCTTTTAATGTAATAGCTGTCCAACAGATGTTTTTAATAACGTCTAAATATGTGCAAAATATGCGGTTCCATCGATGCATTACAACTATATAGGGTCAGGGAGCAGGAGAAGAATTCTTATATCGTTTGATCGTACAACAATTAACGTGAATTAGTTAGGTTCGAATGTCTTTTTCAGTAACCGCCAAAACTGCTGAAACTTTAAAACCATCGAAATGAAATATTTTTTTACATTTAGTACACTTACGTAAACTTAAAAGTAATTGTTTAATACGCATATATATACATATATATAAATACACTTTTATATATTTATATATATATTATGCACCCTTATATATTTATATATACTTATACATATGCATAACATGCAATTGGTTCCCATATTCCTTTGAACTTCGTACATATGCATGTTTACATAATAATTTACATTACCAATCAATAATTTTATCACACATGTAAAATTTATTCTATTTACATGAACTTTTCACGTCTGGAATGTTCAAGCAATTTATATGCGACTCGTGGTGACGTAAAAACGACTCCCTTTCATTCTTTTTTGACCTGAGAATCTCAAATTTGATTAGGGTCAAGCTCGTGCCATTTTAATTTTCATTCGCCTCAATATTAATCAACTTTGTTTAACCGTATAATTATCATACTAAATTGAATTTCAGTTCACTCGTACGTGACTTTTTACATCGCTAAATTCTCATAAATTCCTTGAAAATCAATGTTTGAAGATTATATTCTTGAAGATTATAGTCGAAAGGTTTATACGGAAGATAATTTAGAGATTATATACAGTGTCACTTATTATTTACGAAACTACTATGCCACAATTTGATGGAACTATGTATTCTTGAAACTGTAATTCCTCCTTTTACAAAATTGTTCATTTCGGTAAAAAATTGATGAAATCGCGCAATTTTACTCTATTATTTTGCTTTTGTTTATCGTATACCAACTACTTTCGTGTTCCCGTATATATTGCTGATACATATACCCGAATTCTTTTTCTTCATAAAATTAAAGTACGTAATAATATTATCAATCATTGTAATGCTCATCACGAGTAATAATCCACGAGTTAAAAAATTTCTTATAAGAAGTAAATCATAATTCCGTCTTTAAATTCTCAGCAGCATATTTGCGAACTTATAACTAACTTTTGATTTGATATGATTTCTCGCATGGTCAACAAACTGTAGTCTCTTAATAGTAATGCATATTTTAATTACAAAAAAAAAATAATAAATTTATTTAAAAAAAATTGGTTGTTTAATCACAATTATAGACAAAGTTAAAAGGTTACAATAAATATGCGAGCACACGAAATTTCTATGTGAAAAATAAATAAGCATAGTGATGTATGCTTAATAGACTTAATTCGTACGATGATTACGTATAAAGGATTTCTTCAGGTATGTGCTTTCAATTTTTGCTTTCAATGCCATACTGTACATCAGCAGATCACAATTGATCTCGATGAAAAGTATATTTTTTTCTATAAAATATATTGGTATTTCTATAAAGAACGATGTTTTACATTGGAAAGCATCAAAATTGAAATTGTTTTCACAAGAATTGGCTCAGTAAGATGTGACTAAAAGAACATGATAACAATGTGCAATAGGTGTCAGGTACATTTTGGAATTGATGTTATACTCAGTGCAAAGCTTTAAAGTCAGCACAAATATGCTGAAAGATTATTTATTGTTTCCATGTGTAATGTCAATATCACATACAAGTACACTTTAAAGCTTCAAGAGAGAGGTCCTGTAACTGAGCATTTGATCACTGTGTTTCGTCACAACACATTCCAAACATTTCCTAACATCCATATTGCTAATATTTATCTGTGGTAACGTAAAAAAAAAAAAAAAAAAAGAAATGCTGTATGTACATAAACGGCAACCTTCAGTACAACGACTGAAATAAAATCAACAGTTTAGAAGATTTTACACTGCTTTTTCCAGCTTTCCTCATGCCATAGAAATTGTAACATTAATTCCTAGATTTCCGTTATCGGCAAATAATTGCGCGATCGAAGTGTCAAATACAAGGCAGTCTGAATTTAAAATAGCGGATGAAACACCCTCGTGAATAGAACGCGGCATGGCTTCCCATGTTAAGCGTCTTTTATGCCCATTCAATTCCAGTCTGTTGAACACGAACATTGACATGTTATCATTATTCGCTTCAGTAACAGCAACTGTTATTATTTTATCTTTTCACCACGCTATGATATATATTTACCTGTAAGCAAAATTTTCTGCTTGTTTTCTCGAACCAATCAGTTGGACAATTGCAAAAAATTGTTGATGCCCATCATATTTTTCTTGTTTTTCAAGCACTAGCATAAAATGATGTCCGAAACAGGACTGCATCATTACCCAATCCACTGCACCTGGGAGATTAATATCTGTTGCTAAAAAAACAATGTCTTCCCCTGTAATAAAAGTGATTTTGACATTTGTGTAATTAAAAGAAACATAAATGTTTTAGTTAATAAAATTACCTTGAAGGGTTGTAATGCTTTTGTGACTCATAACAAGATGTGGCATTACTTGCTCAAGAGATCCTTGCCATTTACAAGAAGCACCTGGACAAGGACAACTGTATGGACGGAATTCACATGCATCTTCATGATCTGCCTTCTCAGTATGTACGAGTGAGACTGTACATCCACTTGTTGAATATTTGCAAGGGAACATTACATTACCTGCTACCTTTTCCATTGCTAGATTTCGGATATTACCTGCATTATAGGTTCGCAGAGAATTGTTCATTAAAGCGAAATTCACAAGATTATTTTCAATCATACGTGTTCCATTTTATTAATATCTAGATACCTAATGGACCTCTACAGGTAGGACAGCAGTTAAGCTTTGGTCTGCAATTACTACAAACAAGGTGTCCACTCTGGCATTGTAAAATCGGTGGAAGAACATAATCAAAACAAACTGGACACTCAAAGAGGCTTGCTAGGTCAGTTGAGCTGCTCAGAGACGATACAGTAGAAGCGGAAGAGCTTGCAACACTCCTCCCTCTCTTTCCAGTACTAATACTTAGTTGGGACATTTTTTTCCTCTTATTTTATGTATCAAATAAGAACACTTTGTTTTTCAGTTGACAAGAAAATCCATTTAATTTGGAGATGTTTAATAAATGTGATGCATTTTGAAATGGGTCATCCACCTCACATCTGTAAATTATTTGAATTTCAACAACATTACATAAACAACAGATGTAAAACTTACATGTATAAAAAATCTTGTTAATTGGAAAATTCAATAAATTCTACGATTGTACCTGTGCATGAAATGTAAGTTACTTTAACACACTGAAAAATATACATATTTAACACAAGTTTAACGCAACTGTCTTGCGACATGTATAGTCTAAAGAAACATTATGTATTATTATTAAATTTTATACAAAATAATAAAGTTCTCCATTATATACATTATTTTGCAAGTATTCTACATTGTCCATGATACTTTTAATTTTTGAACTTTATTAATTTAATTGTTAAATAAGACTAAAACAAACTTTACTTACATACCATTACTTATACAATGTGCTACGTTTTATTTTTCAATTAAACCAATGTATTATAACACATTACACATATTTATATTTGTTTGAAATAAGACAACAAAAATTTTGATCAAAGCAATCCTTCCATTATTTTTATTCGGTCAATTTTTACTTAATCAATGTTACATTAAAATATTTATAACATTTTAGCAAAACACTAGGAATGTATTATTACAATATTATAATATTGTACGAATATGCATTTAAGCAGAACACTCACACACTTCTTATGAAACATTTTTCTAATTAATTAATTTTATGCTAAAGCAAGCCAATTAGTGTACACAGATATACGTTTTATATACGTATCGTCCAAATCAATTGATGTAAGAAAAAAACTGGATATTTCATCGATATTTTCGCAAAGGAAAAGAAAAAAAGGAGAAAAAGAAATGCTGTTTACAATGCTGCGAATCAATAAAATAGTACAATGTAAGAAAGATTACGTTCGCATCGATCGCACAACCATTTATCGCGTGTGCGTCAATTATCATTCTCTTTGAAAGAAAAAAAAAAAAAAAAAAAAAAAAAAAGAACGTTTGCTCGACGAGCTTTTCTCGTGGTATTTAACAAATTTTTTTCCAACGACGTCTCATCTCGCAAGTTCGGGGAAAGTAACAGAGCAAAATCTCGCGGAACAACATCGTGAAGAGAGTCACGGAACACGATTTCACGACGAATCAACGATCAACAAATAAACAATGCGCAAAAAACACGAAAGAACACAGGTGAATCGTCTCGTGAAAAATTCTACGCGACACAAGGCACACGAATTCGTGTAACTTAGAGAGAAAGAGAGAAAAAGAGAGAGCTGCACGTTGAAACACTTACCGTGTTGTAAATTAACAAACGTATTAGGACGTCACTCTGCGATGCGTACGCTGGTTTTCGCGCGATTGAAGTCGGAAAATAGCGAGTCAAAAGCGCGTGAGAGGGAGAGAGAAGGCACTTGAGGATGGTGGCAACGAAGATACAAAGGAGGATGGAAACGTCGAGAATAACGACGAAGGATGACAACGACGGTAGACGAATGTTTTTGCGAGAACAACAGCAGGAGATTTCATGCGACCTGGCTTCGAATACGCAGCACGAAATGCTCCCGATACTTCTCGGTACATCGATGAAGAATAAACGCGAACGCGATGAAATCGGCTAGTGTAAGAGGCTACATCGCGGATTCTCTCGGCCAGGCGGGCAACGTTAATTGCAACGTGACTTTCATTTGTTCTCGCTGAGGCATAGTAGCAACTCGCTCCTTTTCCGAATCTCCTCCGACACTTCACGCTCCGTTTCCGCACAATAAGACCCACAGCAAGATGATGACACTGCAGCTGTCTGTCCGACCGTACGTCCGTCCGTTTACACCCAACGCAACGCATGCAACTGCCATTTACCAGCGTCAAGCCGCGTTTCTAACGCGTCGGCCGTTTTCATAAATGACAAAGGGGAATGTTTTATGTTCCACTTTCATAGAGAAATGTTTTTTACAACGAAATGCTGCACGTACCCATACATATAAATATTTTCGCAGACTTGCCGCGAAAATGTCAACTGAACGAAAGTGTACGACTATTTGAAAATTTGATATTTATGTATTACGTTATTTATATTCCCACGCTTTTCCTCTTTTCATTTGTAAATAAAACTTCAAAATATTTTCCGTTAAAATTGATCGATGGTTCACAGATTGAACCATTAGATTCGGGTGGTCATTATTAATTTTATCTATTGTATCGGATATATTTATTTATTGCGATTATGTAAATTTTCTACTAGTAATTCTATAAAAAAATATAACGACCCTAAAATTGGAACTGGTACTTTGTTAAAATTCGTTTAAAGTTAGGATTGAAGGAAGGATTTGTATCAATCTATTATAATCGTTTGTAGTTATATGTATATATGTATATCATTACAAGAATGCTTTTCTGTTTATTTATAAGTTTTTGTATTGAAAGAAGAATATCACAAAAATACTTTTCAAGTAATGAATATTTTATTTTTTGTTATAATTAAAATATACACTGTGTCATGGGTGAAACAGGCGAATAGTAATCAATAGTAACAAAATATTTGTGTTATTTCCTTTAATTCCACAATCTGATCTCTTTTTTTTTTTTTATATATATATATTTTTTCCACACGCAGCAAACATGGTATACACAGTATACAGATTTACTTTTCAAAAGCACAATTAGTTTGGCTTAAAATACCCTTTGTAATCTTTTCTCCCCCTTTAGAAAACTGTCCATTTTCTGTGTATACATGTATTATGAAAATTATTTAAGCCAAACTGTCGTAACTTTTGTAACATCTGAGAGAAACTTGAATGTTTAAAGCCTTATCAGCCTTGTGTGTAATATAATTTCGATGTACCTAAATGTAATCCCCACAATGCCATATCTACATTTGCTATATGTAATTATTTTGTCATCTTTAAACATTTTTTTTTTTTTTTATTCCAGAAAATCACAAGATGGTATTGGCTGTCAAATTCTCTAGTATTTGTATCATGTCGAATGATACTCTACACATTAACAGTCTTCTTGCGATATGAAGAGCAGTCTTTGTACACCAGACAGGAACAACTGTTTGATGCAAATGCAAAAAATGTCATAGTAGCCTAAATTATACAAAAGTTATATTTCCGCTAGTTTCAATGCCTTAAACATTCTGTTGATTCCGCGTTTGCAAAACGTTTTTCACATAACAAGCCATGATCGTTTTTGCTATAATTATATGAGTTTTATGTGACATAGGAGTACACGAGTGTAGCAACGTTTGAAGATCAAAAGTAAAAATTGCATCAACGCAATAAATTATTTTCTAAGAAGAATGTAGCTTTTAACAAAGATAAGAAAAAAAGGGAAACCAAAAAAAAAAAATAAAAAAAAGAAAGAAAAATACTAAATAAATTGTCATAAAATTCTGTGCACATTACAGTATATTTATTGCTCTTCCAATATAATTTCAAATGTGATTTTAGAATATTTTGTGACCATCTTCTACCACTCGCGCACTCTTCGCTTATCTACCCAGGACGTTCATATTTTAATTATATTTATTTTGAAATATTTTTATCTTTCTCTTAATTCCTACTGCATTATATACTAATTCGCACACGTGTACAGCATTACGTATGTGCACACGTATATATATATATATTTCATATATATATATATATATAAACATACGAAGATACGTACGTTTCCTATCATACCTTATGCTTCATATAAGTTACAGAACTTACTTTAGTGTACAAACAATCATAGATGATACTAGATAATACGTATAGGTTATAAATTTATGAGGAAGAAGTACGTTTAATTAGTAGTACGAACCGTTGGTCCATGAGTGGTGTTTCGTTTTATGTCTATTGATTACCTCTAACTGACACATGCTTTCTGAACTGAAACTGTTTATCGACATGAAGTCCTATTGTAAACGACACAGCGTTATGTTTCCTAATATAATAAGATTAACACCAAGCATATAATAAACAATACTTTAGTAATGCAACTTAAGATGCTAAAGAATAATTAGAGTATTAAATTATAAGATATACATGTTAGTATTATGAATCATGAATAACAAGAAAATAGGAGTAAATCAATCATTTTAATTTTTAGTTTATGTATGGTTTCTATGTAAGAGAAACAGTTTCGTGTATGAAGCGTTTGGTTTTCATAAAAATATTTGAACATCTATTTCAGTAGTTTTATGAACAGTTTGTCTATGTAGTAAATGATAAAATGTGCATAGATAGAAAAAGACATGATTCTTTTGACTGGTTAAATTATACCAATTGTAAAACATTGAAAATACATTTCTTTTTTCTTTAGTAAATGTACATAGAGCTACCTAGTATTTTACAGACCCAACGTCCAAAGATCAGGGAATTTGGGGCTTTTATACAAGTCCCACAACGACTCTATAAGCTCTTTTATCCCAAATTTCCCTATCTCAGTCTTAGTCTGCATACAGACAAAGTTGGTCTACTCCTTACTATGTTCTTGCCTTATCACCAAATTCTGAGTATACAGGATTTATAAATTCATTTTTAATATGGTTGATGTCTCTGAAATTGTCGTGGTCCCTGACCGTTTCCTCGTGGCTTACCTTGAGGCCCATATCCCATATTGTCATACCCATCGTAACCAGCATAATCATAATTTGCATACATGTCGTCGTATCCACCTTGATAGCCGTTGCAATATTCGGGAATGTAACCGTAGCCTCCTCCATATCCGTAGCCAAAGCCTGGCCCCCAAAATCCTTGATTCCTTGGATCTGGATTAACTTTTACTTTCTTGACATCCACTTCTTTCCCATTTATCGTTTGTTTGGGTGTTTTAAGTAACTTGTACACTACTTCCTTTGAGTCAAATGTTATGAAACAGAATCCTTTTCTCTGATTTTTTACCTTGTCAAATGGCGCTTGTAACTCAACAATCGTACCATATTGTCCAAAGTATGTTTTAATATCTTCATCCGTAATTTCAGGAGTGAGGCCGCCTACGAAAATTTTACCGTGTTGCGGCTTTTTACTCACCCGTTTAGGATCCACCTATATAAAAAAAAAAAACAAAAGAAATTAGAGACAACGTACAGAGCCAGTCAAAAATTATATTTTAAGCAGTAACGTGAGATTTTTACTTTCCACGAGTGTAACCAACCTTCCTTTTATTGATGTAATGCTCGCCAGAAGCCAAAAGTTTGTCGATTGTTTTAGGATTGGTGAATACCATAAACGCGAAACCTCGTGAAATACCGGTGTACGGGTCAATTTTAACGGAAATGCTCTCGATTTCTCCAAATTTACTAAAATGATCCCGCAATTCTTTATCGGTAGTGTTACGCGATAGGCCGCCAACGAAAAGTTTGCGTTCGTCGTCCTTGCCTGGAATTCCGGCGGTAGCTTGTTGCTGCTGCGGCTGTTGTTGCGACTGTGATTGCTGTTGCTGTTGCTGCTGCTGCTGCTGCTGAGATTGCTGTTGTTGTTGGGACTGCTGTTGTTGGGTTTGTGTCTGTTGCCCGGTGCCCTCAGTTTGGGCTTGATTCTGGTAACAGTCAACCGCCGCCATCGCGTATTGTTTAGAACTTACCGCGTTAAAACCACGTCAGAAAATACAAATTGGTCTGGTCGAACCGACGAGACGAGTAAATGCAACGTTGTACTGCGCACCAGAATAATTTCGGAACAGTTGGCACGCGTCACAGTCGGTTCTTATGGTGAACCGGTGCCGGCTTACGACCGAAAGAAAGAGAGTCAGCAACAGTTTCCGATTCCCTCTAAGCCTATATTAAAATGACGCTATTCGTTCTTTCTACTCAGACGCAATTCATCTCTCCAATCACAACAACAGATCCAACAGACAACGCCGGAAATTCCAGTTCGTTTCCGGTGATCGTTTCATTACTAACTTTAATCAATTTTCCAAAACGATGGAAAATTGACGGGCTGGCATACTTATTTGCTCTTTAAATATTCAATTTATTTTTATAACGCCTTCATGTTCCCGTAGCGAGCGATTATTGAAAGTCCTTGAGCACTGCTGAACCTGAACAATGCACGAACACCTTTGTTCCTAACTGCGAGACGAGGGTCTGTATTTGCTGAAAATCGTACATTGCCAATTCGTGCTACGAAAATTGCTATTGTAACGTTTTCCCGTGCGACAATTACTTTTCCCTGCGTTTTTTCGCGTAAAATATCGATTGAAGGTTAGGTTAACGTTCATACATGTATTCAGATGGCCAAATTGATTTTTGGTCAGTGACATCAAATTTATGTAATATCGTTGTTATTCCGTACCAAATTATGCAAATTATGGCAGTATGCACAATTCGTGCATACAACTGAAATTATTTAATGTATATTTGCAATTGTAAAACTCGAATCACCGTAACGTCTAAATCTTTACTTTTACATTTGTAAATGTGAAAGCCGAGGAATGATTTGTAGATTTAAAAAATTTGATCAGTACGTAAACGAGTATAATGAATAAAAAATTGAAACAAAAAAAAAAAAATGTATCAAGCGTCATATATAATGTTTCAACTCGAATCACATTTGGTTTCGATTCTGATTGAACATTTTTCATTGCGAGCGATATGCACATGTAAAAGTTGTCAATCAAAGTTGAAAGACAATTATCGTACGTGCAACTTCTGTTCAAAAATTTGGGAGCATGTGGTGTTCTTACTTGTTTGTGCACCATTTAAAGTCGTTACTTTCTCGATATATGTATATGTATATAAATATAGTCAGACAGAGAAGACTATATAAATAAAACACAGGCCCTCGGCAACCCCGGCTTATCTTTTCTTCGGTCGAACAGTTTAAGAATAGAATAAGGTTCTACTGGTAGACTGACTCGTTGTTAATTATAGAGTATACTCAGTTGTGCGTATAATATACAAACAAAAAAAGAAAAATGAGCAAAAATGCGTCATACGAGAACTCAACGGCGAAACGTATGAAATTTGAAATGATATGCAAAATATAATGAAAACGTTCATCAGACGTTTTCGTATGAATGCAATAAAAAAAGAAAAGAAGTTCTCTTTGTTGTGCTGTTTTACCATAGTTCCAGCAGCAAAGGTAAGTGTCGATGAACTCACTCGATGGCGCCACTAGATTTACCAGATTGAAAACCGACCATATATAGAATTTCAGAGTTTACGCGGTTTTCATTCCTCGATTTGATTTGCACTTTATACTCAAACATTGATAAAATCGACGCTGGTGGAACGTCTGTTTGTACGGAAAAGTAATCTGTGTTAGAATAAGGAGTGAAAGACCGACAATGAGACATTAATGCATATACAACGTGTGCAAGTACTTGCTTACATTGTACTTACGTCTGCTTGTGTGTGTGTATATATACAAATGTATATATCAGAGGACAAAATTTTTTTTAGATTTGTTCCTTAAGTATTCTTTATGAACAAAGAATTGATTAATTTGGATTTCATTCTAATTTTGATTGTCAATTACAGATTACGCTTGACGCGGCATTATCTTACGCTCATCATCCAGAATGGGTATAACATTTGTTGTTAATGCTTTGTTGAAAAATCAACATAAACAGATGTGAGACTTAATTGCGCGATTGCAAATACATGTGATTTATTTGACGGCGTACAAAGACGAGTACGTAATTCCCACGCAATTAAAATGCAATTTGTTGTGTACTATTATACCTAACCCGAAAGCTATAGCTTTTACGCTGAAGGAACAAATTTATTTACCAAGGAACAACATTCCCCTCCGATTGATTAAGGGATAACAATGACACTCTCCTTTTTGAACCTCCTTGTACACGCATTTACGAAAGAGGTTAGGTTGGTCTTCTCTTTTTCATCGAGTCGTTTACTTCGTCGTTTCGATCGTTTCGTCGTATATCAAACGTGTTCCCTTGTGATTCTCGATTTTCTTTCACCTCTCTTGGATGGATCGTGGTCGTGCATGATCATGCACTGTCGCTGGAAAGAGCGGCAACGAAGGAACTCGGCGCGAAGCGTCCGCTCGGACGCCGTACTCCTGGAGGGGAGTTAGCCGAGGTAGCGTGAAAGAGAGAGGGGAGGGAGTGGGGCGTCGCGACGCCAGGCGTCGCTGGCGTCGAACCGGCGCGGCAGCATATCATTGAGTCGAACGTGTCGTGTGCCGTCGCTATCGTCACCGTGATCGTTGTCGTCGTCGTCACGGTTTTTCTCCGAGCAGATTTCCAGGAAAAACGTCAGAGAGCCGAAAACCTCTGCGGCCGTTCCTCCTGCGCCGATTGGGCGCGAACCCCGTTTCCTTCGGTGGAAGTTTGTTTCCCTCCCCCCTCCCCCTCGACTTTCGCTCTCGCTTTCGCAGTTTTTCTCTCCTCCCCCCCCCCCTGTCGATCGAATCAACGCCCGAGCTCCCGGTCGTGGAAACGGTCGTGGAAACGATCGCGGCTCGAGTAGGAAGTGTGCACGCACAGCTACGCGTCACGGTCGGCTGGAACGAGCGGGGTGACGACCGAAAAGGGTTTCGTGCACGGCCATGCCCGGGACGGAAGGGCCAGCGTTTCGCGAGTGCAAGCCGAAGAAAAGGTGAAGAAGGGAAGAAGGCGAGCCAGGGAGAGGACGCGGGTGAGAGGGAGAGGGAAAGGAGAGAGAGAGAGAGACAGAGACAGACAGAGAGAGAAAAAGAGGAACCCGGAAGAGAAGAGCAAAAGAAGAAACCCGATTCTGGAGTATCGTTCACGGTACGACCAGCGATCGAGCCCAGCGGAATTGCGTTGATCCGTTTCGAGAAGATCATCGAGATCATCGAGAAGATTCGCGAGGGTGCGAGCTGGACGATAACCGTAGTATGAGAGAAGAGCGGCACGCAGCGAGAAGGTAAGGCATTCGATTGATTCGTCGCCCCGATTTAGACGACGCCTATTCCTTTTCTCGCATCTAAGTTCTAATCCATCGTCGGATATATACACCACGCTGGTAGATCCGACCGCGTCAGACAATAAGAACCGATAAGACTGTTCCACCGATCTACTGTTTCTCTCGCGTTCTATCTCGGATTCTCTATCTATCTCGAGTCATCTGTATCATCTGTGACTGGTGGATCCATCCGATCACGGTGTACGTATCGGTGAATACGATAGGACGAGGGTTGGAAAAAGCTTCTCTGGGAACAGAAAAGTGGGAGTTGGGGGGGGGGAGGAGCGGCTAGGAGGGGAGGGGAGGGGTAGGGAAGGGGAGGGAGGTGGGCGCAAAAGGCGGTAGAGAAGGGGAGTGGAAGAAGGGGGTGGCAGAGACGAGTTGAGTGAAGGAGCAGAGAGAGAAAGAGAGAAAGAGAGAACGCGTAACTAAGTGCATCGTGAATAATACCCGCAGCTTGCGAACAAGTATCGCGTTCGTCCGATTCTGCGTTGAGTGGAAAAGACGTAAGACGGCGCGAGGGTGTGTAGAAATACGCATGTACGTGTATACGAACACCGAGACGTATTACGTGTGTATGCATATATTCGCGTACATATAAATATAATCGAACGCACCCAGATATCTATTTATAAGTTTAAACACACAGGGCGAGCGAGAGAGAGAGAGAGAGAGAGGAAGGAGTGGTGGTGGTAGTAGTAGTGGTGGTGGTGGTTACACACTCGACTCACATTGGTAGATACATACGTGTGCGTGTCGAGGAGATCTGTTGGTAGTGGTGGTGTTCGCCGCTGGTGATCCCACGATGATGCTGCTACTACTGGTTGTAGTGGCGATGATCCTAGCGATCCTGGTGGCGGCAGTAGCGGCGGTGTGTGCCCAGCGGGCAACGTAACACGCGCCACCCGTGAAACGGCTCTCCTCTTTCTCGCTTTCGATGCAAACGACAATTAGAAACGACTCGGTGGTACTCAGTGGACGATTGACGACGACCAGAAAGACGACGCGCGACTCGACCGGCGGGTGGATGGGTGGTTGATCGGACGGAAGGTTAGCGTGCCCGTCAAGATCGTCGAAAGTGGTTCTTCTCTCGCCGTAGTGTGTCCCGTCGGTCGTGCGACGAGTAACGACGCGAGGAGAGTAACGAGTAACGTAAAGCGGCAGTGGGCGAAGAAAACGAAGAGGAAGAATCGTCGAGGATAGAAGAAGGAGAGGATAAGTTTGTGGTGGCATTGAAGGATCAAGGCAGTGGCCGCGAGTGCGTCAACGCGGATATGACGAGCGGTTACGCCCGGCTCACGTGATACGCGTCCACTGATACCGCTCTCTCTCTCTTTATCTCTCTCTCTCTCTCTCTCTCTCTCTCTGGCAAGATATGTGGTAAGTCGTCAGATTACCGTGTAAAAATCGTGACTTGAACGGTCGATCCTCTTGGCGAAATCTTCCTCGTCAGGCGTACCGTTCGATTGCCGCCTCTTTGGCAAGTTTACTGCCTCCGAATAGGGGACTAGGAAACAGCTCGCGACTCTGGAAGCACGTGCGCGGTACGAGAATCGCATCGTTTCAAATCTCCCAGTTTTCTTCGAGTCAACGAAACAAGTTGCTCTCTCTTTCTCTCTCTACAGTATACAGTATATAGATCGAAATTCCTCAGTTTGGACGATGTGTCCGATTCATTAGAAAACAAAACGCAAATCAAATTTTCAACAGAATCAACAAGCTTGATACTGCTCGAGTCTATTCTAGAACGTCGTTGCTAATGGAAGATCAATAAGAAGAAAAAAAAAAAAAACATTGATAAAAGCTAAAAGGCGAAATGTCTGTTATTAATTAGAAAACGCTCCAGTGTGATGCTCCAACTTTGTGCAAAAGGCTCGATCGTTAATTCGAGTTAGAAAGGACAATACCTAAATGCCATTAAAAGGCCAACGTGGCTCTCCCTTTGGTACCTCCGACCCCAAGTATCCATTAACCATCTTTTTCCACTCTCTCTCTCTCTCTCTCTCTCTTCCGCTTTTCCAGGAAATGCAAAAACAAAGCTTCGTCCATCGACGCGTTTGTTCGTCGGTTGTTTCTTCCAGTAAGAATAAATTTCTCGAGAAGAACGAGGCCGTGTCGTAAATTCGCTGTACGCGAATCGTTGAACTCCGTCAATCGTGAGTTTCCTTGATTGCCGTTAACCGGAAAGGACGAATCGACGAACAATTCAATGACTTTTTCATTCGGTTTCCCAAGTCTCTCATCTTTTTCTCGATCGAAGGACCGAATTAAATTATGTAACCGGGCTTTGAGAAAATCTGAAAATTTTCGCTCGCGCGACGTGTTTTGAAACGTCGCGAATTAAAGTGGTTAGAAAAAAAAAAAAAGAAAAAATAAAAATGTTTGTCAAACAATTTGTTTGAACACGTACCGCAACTCGCGTAACGAGTAAGTAGTACAAAGTGAAATACGTGAAACGCAGCGCCGTGCTCGAGCGTGTGTGCGTGCGTGTGTGCGTGCGTGCGTGCGTGCCGGACACGAACGAGCTGCACGCTGTGTTTACGTGCACGGTGAAAGCTCCGATGTTGTACGATTATGCTTTCGAATTAGAAATAATGAAAAATCGATCAACACGATTTACTTGGGATTTGCGCGACAAACGGGCGGATCGTTGGGGCGCAGTTGCTGCCTGTCGTAATCCATCTACGGGCATATTTTTAACCTCATTTAGTTAGCGTGCAAACACGTGTCGTGAAAACCGTCGACCGTCTCTCCTTTGTTACTCTTGCTTGTGATACGTGGTTTGCACAACCGACATTCACAACGATCGATTTCTTAGCCGCGCAACTTCGCGCCACGGTCGCCCCCCTCCCCCCCGGCGTCCAGCAGGTTTTCGCCGAGGGCGAGTCTACCTGTCCGACGAATTTCCCAAGTTTTCAAACTTACCCGATTAACTGGAGGCTCGAGGCTGGCAGCGGCAGGCGTCGCTCGCGTCCATTTTCTTGTTTCTCGAAATCTCGGCGAGTTCGCGAAAATGTCGGTGGTCATGTAACTAAACAGATGCTCGCAGAGTTTCGAACGGAAATCGACGGAGTCGTTGGGGCACGGAGTCCGTCCGAAGGAGGAGACCAGGCCAAGTTTCTCGTTCGAGGGCAAGCTGTCGATTCGATTCCCTTCCCCCTCTTCCCTCGTTGTTGAAAATCGCGGATCCAATCCCAAGGAGAAATTTGGGTCGATGCATAATGAGGTTCCACCTCGGATTCCCAGTCGGCATTCCAAGGCATTCCGCCAGGAACGTTGCCTTCCTCACTCACGTGTAGATTACCCAGACGGACGTCATCGCGTTTAACAAATGAATTCCTCTCTACCTGATCGTCTTGCTCGTCGTGTTTCACGTTTCTTTCTTATTTCACGCTTCGAACGAGATTAATGTGCCACTCTATCCTCGAATTTCCTTTCTGCGTGAAAAACGAAAGAGAGAAAGAAGAAAGAAAGGAAAACTCGTCCACTTTGTCGTCCATTTTGTTTACCTCTTTCAGGCGAAAAGATGGCTTCGTGATAAGCACAAATTCTTATCTCTTTTTCGACAGTTCCAAGAACGATCCGATATATCCTCGTCAGCAGTAAAATTTAGCAAATCGTACACGTCGGATAATTTTTTTTACCAGCTCGCGCAGCATTTTTGGTCATTTTCGGCGAAAATTGTCCCAGTACAGCGAAATACATGTAACGGACACGTTGCTTTTCGATTTTCCTTTTCACGTTGAAATCAACGCGCCAAACGGACAATTGTCGACGAGATTGCTGCGAGTCTTCTTTTTCTAAAACAAGCTGTCGGATTGCAAAATGAAGTTGGTTACGTTTTATTTTAAGATATGCATATACATATGGTGTTTCGTAACTTGTGGGACCCACTTCGGCAGCTGATAGTACGCCTAAAAATAATGAAAAAAAATCATATAAATATATGTCCTGTCTGTCTTTGTTTATGAGATATAGTGAATTTTCTGTACAAAAGGTGCTCGAAACGACCACCTTGCATTTGAAGACAAGCCTGCACGCGTCTTGTCATTCATCTGGTTACTCTCTCTATCATTCCTGGTGTTTCTCGAATTTGTCGGAAGCCTTGCTCTATTCCATTCCGTAGTATTTCAGCATGTTCAATCGACGTTGCGTGTACAATAGATTTTAAATGTCCTCACAAATGAAAATCTAATGGATTCAAATCCGGAGAACGAGCAGGCCATGCAACAGGACCTCCACGACCAATCCATTTATTTGCAAAGTGTCGATTTAAAAATTGCCTAGTCACTCGGCTAAAACTCGGTAAACCGCATACGAATAATCTAACATCGACTGGGACTTGCTCTGATATTTCGTGTAAACGCGTGCTCGAAAAATCAACGTACTTTGTGTCTGTTAGTTTCCCATCGAGAGAAAAAGGCCCAATTAAAAATTTATCGATTATTCCTGCCCGTACGTTTCAACTAAACTGGCGTTGATGTCTCGAATAATACAATAACGTGTGGGTTTTCTTCATCCGAATCATGATTATTATGAAAATTGAATGTACTATGGTAAAACTAGCTTACTAGAGTTTGCTCTGTTTATAAAATTTATTGTGTCTCGTAAACGAAGACAGATAGGACATATATTTATATGACTTTTTTTCATTATTTTTAGGCGTACAATCAGCTCCCGAAGTGGGTCCAACAAGTTACGAAACATCCTGTATAAAAAAACGCAATTATTTTCTGGTCAACCGATCGAAATGATTCACGTTTGATTTTCATTGAAATATCGTGTTTTTATTCCAGTAAGATATTTGAAATGACGATATAAGAAATACCGTTTATTATTAATTATCATTGTACAAGCTTTTCGGACTTTCGTTTTTTACAATCGCTCACAAAGATTCGACTATTCTCAAAGTCGACATTAATTTCTGCTCGAATTGAAAACAAACAAATCTATTTATTTGAATTATCATTTAAATGATATCTACTAATATCTATATTTTGATATGGTTCTGTTCCAGTGTTAATAGACATTTCCATTTATTTATTTGCATTAACGTTTCCGGACAATTAGCCCTTCGAACTCGATTTCTATTCGTCGCTGCGCGTCCCACTTTACTTTAAAGTAAAATTCAACGTTCTTTTCATTTATTTATCATCAGCACTTATCATCAACGTTCTTATCATTTATTTATCATTTATAATTTATTTTTTTATAATTTTTTCTAAAGCGTCGTAATTTTCTAAACGATTTTTTTTTTTTTTTTTTTTTTTTATAGGAAATTCGTATTGTCATTTCCAGCGTGACGCACGAGTTCAAAGGGTGAACGTATATTAAGTACATGTACATGACACCCACCTGTGCGAAAGTGTTAACGATTCGCTCTATTTTGACCGTCTATTTTCCATCGTAAAGTTATTGCGTAAAAAATAGCCACCGCTGCTCTAAGTTGCGAGTTGCCTCTGACAATATCGTTGCTGCCGTAAATTGTCGTGACGGATGGTAACGAGATCGGCAAGTTGCGTGACAATTTCGTCTAGAGGGAGGCGCGAGCGCGTGTTTATTCCCCCTTGGGGGTTGATATTTCGCAATGTCAGAAACTAGCGAATGACGCAAGTACTTACATCATCGTATCCACGCGAAAGAAGTTTTTTTTTTTTTTTTTTTCGTCGACAAACAACCTGATCATCCCGAGAACCTCAATGGAGAGTAATCCAGCAATCAATCGAATTCTTTTGTGTTCGGGCGAAACGAATCACGTGACACTCTGAGACTGAGATTGAAAAGCCAGATAAATCTCACACACGACACACAAGCATCTGGTAAAATTTTTCTAGCTGCAAATACGTGCTTTCACAACGTTTATCCTGCTGATGAAAATTATAATTCACATTCGAGAATATAGCTGTCTCGATCCTGCAACAAGAGTCATTCTCCTTCGTGTCAGCTTATGGAGATTCATTCCTGCTGCTCAATAAATATATTACGAGATTTAACAATAACAATTTATTTTAATTAGTTTGCTTCGTTCGATTCTTAACAACCGAGAATACAATATATTTTCCGCCATTTTACTTCCTAACCTCCCCCTCCCCCTCCCCCTCCCCGTCTACGTGTAATCGCTGTTAGACTGTTAACGTTTTTTAAAAATAAAATTGAAACTTCGCTCGAGCTCAATTTCTCAGGATTTTCTCCTCCAGCTGGAGTTCCTCGTACGTCACAAGTTTCGCTTCCCTTTCCGGTTAAATGGAACCGACTCGCTTGTCGTTTTCACCATTTCATCTTTGATCGTCTCGACGAGCTACGTTTCTCAATCTAGTCGGCGTTATCAGAGCCAGAGGTTCGACAACTCCCCGGTCGCTTGTCGACGAATGGACAGCCGCGCGAAATTTCAAAAAGAGAATCGGCGTTGCACCTGTTCCTGCGCGGGTAACAAACGGCGACAGCCATAAACAACGCTGGATAAACGTATACACGACGCGTTAGATAGACGCTCGGGCGAGTGGCGAAAGTGGAGGGGCAAAGGGAGAAAACCTTGAATAGATAGCGAGGATCCATTGCTAGGAGCCAAGACAGGTGGCGGGAAGTGGGGAGGGAAAGAGGGAAAACGGGCTGCCATCGAACTACGAGAGAGAAACTGCCCTCGCCGTGATCTCGACGACGAAAAACAAAAGCTCGGCTCGGGCGTGTTCGCTCGATATTCAGGCTAATGATATTCGGCGTCGTCACGGAAATAGTCACGCGAGCTAAACGCGCCGTGGAACAAAGAGACTCCTTTGATTTTCTTCGAAAACGCCTCCGCCCTCGCCTCCTCTCAGTCCCTCTGATGAAAGTTGCGTCATCGTTAAGGAATATCGTTATTAAACGCGGCACAAAAATACTACGACTACTACGTTTCTCTCTCTCTTTCTCTCTTTTTCTCTCTTTCTGTTCCCATTTCATCCGCCGCTTCTTTCTTCCGGTGTTCCGCTGTCGTTCGACGATCGCTCCTCACCTAGATCAGCGGTTCTCAACCTGCCAAGGTACGCGAAAATAATATTGGTAATAGCGGAAAACACCAAAAAGGGGAAGTTGAAATAAATCTGAGAACGAAGTTAGAGTTTCGATCGACGACAAAAAAAAAAAAAGATTTACGCTGTTTTCATTTGTTCTGATCTCATGTTGGGCTGTTGTTATAAAACGTTGAAATAAATTGTAAGATGTGAAATCGAAAGTAAATATATCCAAGTAGGTTATTAGGTTGATTCGAGTCGTTCGATTATTTGGCTAACCTATGGAAATTGAAAAAAGACTTTCTTGAGGGATGAGTGGGGATGCATGTAAATTGAAAAACTAAAGAGAGGGGTATGGGAGGGAAAAAAGAGAAGATTTCTGACCTAAACGAACGTATATTATTACACGTTATAATACTATTTATGTTTTTATCAGCGGCCAGAAAATATACGTAGAGGTTGATCTAAACGAGTTCAACGAGATCTCAAAATTTCTATGAGATTCAAAGGAATGGTCGGCAGTGAATATCGATAAATTTACGAAAACTCGGTAAAAGACAAGTTTGAGAACAAATCGTTTAAAAAAAATTCATATTCCCGACTGAAAATGTCAAACTTGCAAATATTTCAAGAGTTTGTGCCATTTAAAAAGAAAATTATATTTATTTATTTATTTTTTTTTTGGTTAATTTATGTGATATAAACATGTATTCCTATAACTCTCCTACCAGCTTTTCTTCCTAATATTTTGTTTTTTTTGCACTGACAGGTTTTATTTAAACCTAACCTATACTGAGAGGCTCGATTTTCATTCGCGTAAAACAAAATCCACATGGAATCCTAACCTGTACTGACAAACTCTGTTTTAACCACTTGCGCTGCCAACTGATTGCGGACCATAACGAGTAACCAAACACCGTATGCAATAATTCATCGCTTTCTTTTTGAACTCGTCAGTATGATATCATTGGAAATTATTGAGAAGTAATAAATTTATTATTTGTTTTGCCTGGGTTATACTTAAATATACCTCAATCTAGGGAAATATTGCAATTTTGGGACAAAAAATTCTCGACGTGCGTGGCATGTCATTCCAGCGTAAGAGGTTAACCATTTGCGCTGGCAACTGATTGCGGACCATAACGAGCGACTGAACCGTATACAATAGTTCGTCGCTTTTCTTTCTCTTTTGAACTCGTCGATATGATATCACTGGATAGAGATTATTAAGAGGTAACAACCTTACCATTTCTTTCGCCTGAGTTACATTTAAATATACTTCAAACTGAGAAAATGTTGCAATTTGAAACAAAAAAAGAGGTTAACCACTTGCACTGGCAACTGATTGCGGACCATAACGAGTGACCAAACACCGTATACAATAATTCGTCGCTTTCTTTTTGAATTTGCCGGATATGATAGAAATGATTGAGAAGTAATAAATTTATTACTTGTTTTGCCTATTTTGTTTTACTTAAGTACACTTAAAACTGAGAAAATATTAGAACAATTTTGGAACGAAAAATTCTCGACGTGCGTTGGAGGTTAAACCTAACTTATACAGACTCTACTCAAACCTAACCTATACTGACAGACTTTACTCAAACCTAACCTATACTGACAGACTCTACTCAAACCTAACCTATACTAAATGAATCCAATATTCCGCGTAAATCGGTGTACTTACGTATTGCAAGCGTGGAACTGGAATTTCCGACTCGAGTTTACATTAATTGCGCGGCCAAAAAATTTCGTCAAATTGCATCGCGCGAATATGCAATTGTAAATGAAAATAAGGAGAAAGAGACAGAGCAAAGTTTCTTCGAGTGATATAACGATAAATGAGAAACGAATTGTTGCGATTGGTTAAATGACCTGATAGGTCATAATATAGCGATAGGAAGATTCGGGAGGTGGAGGGCGAGGGCAACGCCGCGCTGCCTGCATGCACGTATAATGTTCCTCGCCGATGCAGGATTAGCGCGATGACGTTCGAATTGCAATTACATCGGGTTTCCGTTTCACGACGCTTCCGTCGACGGATTGCTTTAGCAGCTAGGAAATATCGTTTCCTTTCCCATCTAGATACCAGTTGGCTACCCGTTCGAATTTTCCCTCGTCGATGATATCGATCTCCTCTAATCGAACGAAACCTCTCTCCCAGATGCCACCGAGGATGGACGATTGCGATTTTTATCGTTTGTTTTATCTAGTTTTTATCCGATTCGGTGATACGACCAAAGGAAAATGCGAAAATGCATACAGTTCGGATTTAGTTTTCGACTCGTTTCCACGAAACGAAGTGAATCGATTGTGTGTGGAACAATGATATAGCTACGTGGAAATCCCGAGCATTCTTCAAGTCAAATTGAACCGCGTGAAATTCTTTCCTTTGGAGCTCAAGCTTTTCTTCGTTTAATATTCTAATTAAACACAGTTTTACTCGTTGCAACATCTTCGCTACGTACGACCTGAATCTGACGTCTCAAAAGTTGAAATTCTTCGCGACGCTAGTCGCGAGGTTAAATTTTTCTCTCGTAATCAGCGTTAATCCTGTTAATTGAAACGAAATTTAAATGCAAATATTTTGGAACTCGACGAGCTTAATATCTCGTACTACATTTTGTTTACGATCACGCGCTAGTGACGTGTTTGTTTTCCTTTTCTTTTCGTCTCTGATCATTTTTCAACACTTTGATCGTCCGACAACGAGCATCGAAGGCGTTTCTTTCGTCCGCGCTGCAAGGGCATCATCTACTCGAGACTCGAGGCGTAGAAAGAGAGGGGGGACAAGTCATCGATGCAATACAAGTGTCTCTTCTCAGGGGAGAAACGTCAACTCTGCAGATTCGTCGTTGGGATATCGTCCCGCGTGCTCTCGGCTTCGTGACCTACAGTCAATCATCCATCTATCCAACTATTTTTGAAAGCCCTACTTTCTTCCTTTCATCCGTTCGTTCAACGCGTTACACATGTACATACATACGTGCGCAAGCACGCTAATCGCGAGTATGCGACGCGACAAGACGAAATTTCGCCCTCCCTCCGGAGACAGATTAGCGTGTAATTCGTTTCGCGTTTACTTAAATGGCTATTTTCAGCGAGAGATAAGAGAGGAGTTCGACGATCTTGACGGCCGCTCGGACATGTGCGTCTACGAGTAAAAATATCTCGAGTACGGGTTTCGAGAAGAAGCTCTGATCGCTGGATGAGCTCCGACTACGTTGCCCATTAAATGCTCTTAAGTACCACTTACTTGCAATACTACTTTCAGTCACACGTTGCTTACTTTCACGTGGCCTCTAACCTGCAGTCTACCCGATGCCTGGAATTTTTCCGTGCCATTTGACTGTTCAGAGAATTCGTGCCGAAAGTTGAGGAAGATCTTACTGGAATCATTTATAACATTCATGACACTTACGCGAAGACGAATATGTACCAACGAGACGAACGAGACAGATAGTTTCAGCTAACTGTAACAAGAGTGAGAAAAGAGCATCTGGTTCAGACGTTGTCCGTCGAAACGAAGTTTATATCATGTTTCAAAGGTTCGTTGCTTGTAACAAAGATCCGACGTTGTCGCAATGAGATTTGATTCGATTCGTTCTTCGTTCTACATAGGCTGATACCTACTTACTTCTACATCACGTGTTTCTATATCTGCATCAAATACATACGTCCGTTGCTTCGAAAGCACGAGCGCGAAGCACAGGACCAAGGAAGAGTAGGGATGAGAGGAACAGAGTCCGGGGTTACATATTTCACGAACGATCGGCCTTCTTTCATCGAGAAACGACTTTGCGACGCTGAAATATTGATATCAGTCTGGAAAACTCGGCTCGAGTTAACGGACAATAAAATTAGAGGGGGGAAACAGATGCTCCTCTCCCTCTTTTCTCTCTTTTCTTTCTTTTCCCCTCTCTTTTTTTTCCTTCTGCGTCTTTCCAAACTACCAATCTTTTTCATCGTCGTTAACATCGTTGTTCTCCATTATTAGGTTGTGTTACGTTTTTTTCTCTATGCAAATGAAGGGCATATTTTTCACGTGAAACAAAAGCTTTGTCGATCATCTTTTGCCAACCTCAAGACTTTTTTCTAGCTCTTATCTTCTTCGACGAAACAAATTTAATGAAATTTAGCGGAACAATTCCGATACTTGCCGAAGTTTCGAAGCTTCTTTTAACCGCTCTTGCGCTGACAAATGGTTCGCGGATCATAACGAGTGACCGAACCGTGTACAATAATTCGTCGCCTTTCTTTTTCTTTTGACCTCGTCGGTATGATACCACTGGATAGAAATTATTGAAAAGTCATAAATTTATTATTTGTTTTGCCTGGGTTATATTTAAATATACTTAAAACAGAAAAAATAGTGCAATTTGGGAAAAAATTCTCGACATGCGTGGCACAGTCATTCCAGCGTTACGTAAGAGGTTAACTCCTTGCGCTGGCAACTGATTGCGGACCATAACGAGAGACCAAACCGTATACAACGATTCGTCGCTTTCTTTTTGAACTCGCCAGTATGATATCATTGGAAATTTTTGAGAAGTAATAAATTTATTATTTGTTTTGCCTGGGTTATACTTAAATATATCTAGGGAAATATTGCAATTTTGGGACAAAAAATTCTCGACGTGCGTGGCACGTCATTCCAGCACAAGAGGTTGACCACGCGCTGGCAACTGATTGCGGACCATAACGAGCGACCGAATCGTGTACAATAATTCGTCGCCTTTCTTTCTCTTTTGAACTCGTCGATATGATATCACTGGATAGAAATTATTAAAAGGTAACAAACTTATCATTTGTTTCGCCTGAGTTACATTTCAATATATTTAAAACTGAGAAAATGTTGCAATTTGGAACAGAAAAAGAGGTTAACCACTTGCGCTGGCAACTGATGGCGGACCATAACAAGCGACCGAATCGTGTACGACAATTCGTCGCCTTTCTTTCTCTTTTGAACTCGTCGATATGATATCACTGGATAGAAATTATTAAGAGGTAACAAACTTATCATTTGTTTCGCCTGAGTTACATTTAAATATACTTAAAACTGAGAAAATGTTGCAATTTGGGACAAAAAATCCTCGACGTGCGTGGCACGTCATTCCAAACACGTCAGATAATTTTTTCACGATCCTGCACAGCGTTTTTTTTTCCTTTTTGGAGCAAAATACAACGAAAACGTACCTTTTCTGATTTTTCGATCCACTTTGAAGTCGACGCCAGGCAAACAATTGCTAACGAGCATTTTCTTTTTCCAGAACAAACTCGAACGATCGGGTATCGGATTACACAATGAATGTTTGCGGTTTAAAGTGAAGTTAGTTACATTTCAACGTGTACGTACACGTGTCCATCCGTTTCGAGAAAAAAAAGACGCAATTTGGCCAAACCTCAAATATGTTATACAACGCAGGCTCTTTTCTTCGTTTTTTCTTTTCTCCGCCGTTTTCAATGTGTTATGTAAACATTCGCCTCGAAACTGCGATCGTTCATACGAAACGCGTCAACGAAATTGGATACGTGACATATTGGAAAACATAAAGCGCCGACGCCATGACAGATTATTACGACGTCCCGTTTCTTTTCAAATCGGTCCTCCCGCCAAGAAAAATCGGCACCGGCGTGTCTACTTTTTTTTTTTATATTTTTCGACGTTGCTCGTCCGAAAACATAGCTCCCAAACGACTGACAATTTTTCTGTATTCCCCGTCTTGTCAATCTCCATGCGTGTTTACGCTCGTCACGCGGCACCCTAACCTAGCCCCCAGATCGATACTTTCGAGAATGATGTCGGACTTGACGAATCCATCGTTGGAAGATATGATCGTTTCAGGGCAACTTTGACAGTATAATCGATAAATCAGTAGACAAAATAAGTAAAATTGTCGGCGTGTGTTTCTTGAGCGTGCCTCCCGGCATCTCTGTGTCGTTAACCTATAAAATTGTAATCCAGTGGTTCCCTGCTGGGCAATCTAACCCAAACCTTTCTCTAAGCCATCTAAGTTTCATCTAAATTTCTAACACGTGTCACGTTAATTATATACCATTCAAAAAGTGAATTTTTGACGAGCTTCAAAATCTAAACAAGCTTCTAAAGAACATGATGAACATGACATTTTCTCTGAAAGAAAAACAAATTAGAAAGTTAAATTTTCAGTTAAAGAAAGAATTCACTGTTAATAACTCGTTCTCGAGTTGTCCTCCTAGAAAATCAAATTCCCCCCTTGCTGTGAGGGGGGGCATGTTGGGGCTCCATTTTGGGAACCACGGTTGTTACAGATGGAAGCCAAATGAACCTGGTATCTTTCTCTGAAAGAAAAAAGACTTAAAAAGTTAAATTTTCATTCAAAGAAAATTAAAAAGTTAAATTTGCACTTAAAGAAAATTAAAAAGTTAAATTTTCAGTTAAAGAAAGAATTCACTGTTAATAACTCGTTCTCGAGTTGTCCTCCTAGAAAATCAAATTCCCCCCTTGCTGTGAGGGGGGGCATGTTGGGGCTCCATTTTGGGAACCACGGTTGTTACAGATGGAAGCCAAATGAACCTGGTATCTTTCTCTGAAAGAAAAAAGACTTAAAAAGTTAAATTTTCATTCAAAGAAAATTAAAAAGTTAAATTTGCACTTAAAGAAAATTAAAAAGTTAAATTTTCAGTTAAAGAAAGAATTCACTGTTAATAACTCGTTCTCGAGTTGTCCTCCTAGAAAATCAAATTCCCCCCTTGCTGTGAGGGGGGGCATGTTGGGGCTCCATTTTGGGAACCACGGTTGTTACAGATGGAAGCCAAATGAACCTGGTATCTTTCTCTGAAAGAAAAAAGACTTAAAAAGTTAAATTTTCATTCAAAGAAAATTAAAAAGTTAAATTTGCACTTAAAGAAAATTAAAAAGTTAAATTTTCAGTTAAAGAAAGAATTCACTGTTAATAACTCGTTCTCGAGTTGTCCTCCTAGAAAATCAAATTCCCCCCTTGCTGTGAGGGGGGGCATGTTGGGGCTCCATTTTGGGAACCACGGTTGTTACAGATGGAAGCCAAATGAACCTGGTATCTTTCTCTGAAAGAAAAAAGACTTAAAAAGTTAAATTTTCATTCAAAGAAAATTAAAAAGTTAAATTTGCACTTAAAGAAAATTAAAAAGTTAAATTTTCAGTTAAAGAAAGAATTCACTGTTAATAACTCGTTCTCGAGTTGTCCTCCTAGAAAATCAAATTCCACCCCTCGCTGTAAGGGGGGGCATGTTGAGAACCACGGTTATCGATGGAAGCCAAATGAGCCTGACGCGCGAATCCTTGCCAGTACCAGTTGGCAATTAGTTTCTCTATTAACGCAAACGCCAATCAAGCTCGGTCCTTAATCGATACGATCGATTCTCGATTACCGGATTACCGGGGCAAGTTTCGATCGCGAAGAGTTTCGCAGCCCCGAATAGCAAGCTCGATAGTCGGCTAGATCGGCCATCCATCGCTTTGCGTCGCCGTGTTGCTGTTGCTATTATATTTCCATTAGATTTCCACGCGAAAAAGAAAAAGTCGAGCGTACCTATTATTACGGTGAATATCGATCTCTCTTTCCCTTATTTATCGCGGTAAGCTGGATTCTACGTGTCTTTTCGTGTCGGAGAATCGCAGGATGTTCTTGAACCACGATTAAAAAACACGACGAGACTCTGGCGACTTTTTGTTCTCGGTTTAATTCGGAAAGTACTCGCCGCGGAAAGTAGCGCCTCCTTGGTACGTGAGCTTGATACGTACGTGCTTGATATTGCCATGTTTAATTAAAATGTTCCGTCTACCATTTCGAAAGCTCCCGTGGGAAGCTCGACCAATTTAAATTCTACGCTCGACAAGTTACAGAGCGTGCAGAGTCATCTCTAGTCACGGTTCGACCACATAGTCGAGTAGACAGCGTACTCGAACCACGAGTAGGATCTCTCGTAAATTTTTCAACCCGTCACTGTCCATCCGTGATGAAACCAGCGTTTGCAATTGGCATTTCGCGGCATGACGATTTTGAAACAAGAAGACTGAAAGGGGGGATGAGGAGGGGGAGCAAGGGAAGGGACGAAATCTGTCGAAGGAAAAGGGATTGCGAGACTTGATCGTGAGTGAAGCGCGTGCCAGGAGGCAAACGGGTAAGCAAGCGGCCCAGCTTGCCTGATGCTTCCGTGGGAGCAAAGTGGCGAACTAAATTTAACTCGTTAGCACCAGTCGGTGACTATCTTACGAGCGAGCCTGTCTTTATATTCGTTTGACACAAGGGACAACTTTGTCAGCGCCGAAGGAAGGTTTCTTTCGATCGGTGGAAGAACCAGAAAGAGAGGACTTTCAAACACCACTGTCGAATTTAACTGGTTACTTATCACCTCTCGTTTCTTATCACGATGTTTAACGCTAGAACCGCCAACGAACATCAAGGATAAAAGCCAAAGATGAGGAAAAAAAAAGGAAGAAAGAAATAGAGAAACTTTATACGATACAATGGAGTGTACAAGCTTCTATTCGCGTGTTTTACGAAAAATTATTTAAATCTTTAAAAGTATACCATTTTTTGCGCCTGTGAATTGGACATTTTGAACTCCTTCGCTCTTTTCTCGAGCTCTCGAACTCTTGCTCGACAGATTTCGTTAAACTTTTCCAACGAAAGAACGACACGCATAACTCGTCGAACGAACGAGTTATATTTGCGACTTTCGTTAATTATTTGACCCGTTAATTATTTGATCGTGGAACATGTTAATTGAAAAATTGAGAGAATTAAAAGTGTGAGAATTTGATCTTTCTCAAGTTACCTCCTTACTCGCGATTCGCACCATTTCGCATATCATTTAGTCGAATTTATTAGTAGCAAGAGGGCCGTGACGTTTTTACACTCGACGATGATCATCGATCCACACGCGTGGATACGAATTACAAGACTGTAAACCAAAGAAGAGAAAAAAAAATTAGAAAAAAAAAAGAAAAAACAGAAAACTACGAAGTATACGTACACAAGTACGTGTAACGTTTAATTTAAAGGGAGCAGTAGATCAGTTCTGCGTAATGATTTCAGGCAAGTTCACGCGACCGGAGTGAAACAAGCACGCGCCCGAGAAACTCGCTCGTAGGTAGAGCTTTCTAGTATTTAGGCTCACTAAATATAGCGCGGCGGTCCATTACACGTAAATCCCAGACTCCCGGACTTGCCGAAACTCGACCCCGTTGCTCGTGTCCACCCGCTCGAATTTTTCGACTCGAAAAACCGCGAAAAAGTTCATCTAGGATAGTATAGCGACAGCTAATATCTTGACGGAAGCAAATATAAGATAAGAAGTAAATAAAACGCAAGAGAAGAGAGAAAAGAAAAGAAAAAGGGAAGGCACTAATTGCAATTTACGTTCGTAATGTTTAGGTCACGGAGGGAGGTTCGAAAGAGCTCAGTGCCGTAGCATGCCGGCGAGCTGCAGCGGGTGGTGGGGCGTCTCTGAGAGAGCGCGTCGATCGGCGTCGTCAGGCGTCTACTTGGGCGTCTGTGTGGCGAGCCAGAGGCCAGAGAAGCGTGCCTACGCGAGTAGTGTAACAGGAAGAGGAGGAGGAGGAGGAGGAGGAGGAGGAGGAGGAGGAGGAGGAGGAGGAGGAGGAGGAGGAGGGGGAGGGGGAGGAGGAAGAGCCGGCGGCGGAAGTAAGCGAAAGCGAAGGAGAAGAAGGGGCAGAAGAAGAAGAAGAAGAGAAGAAAGCACGGCCGCGGCGGTGATCGAGGCGAGGAGAAGGGACCGATGAGCGCGGGGGGGGATGGGGGCTCGGGGTTGGGCCCCCCTGAGCTGCCGGGGGCCCAGCCGACTGCCGCGACCCCCCCCATCCTCGGGCAGCACCGGAACCCCACAACTGCCCAGGACGGACAGCCAGCCACCGCGCAATCACAGACGGGCCAGACTCTCGGGACCAGCACCGGTGGAGCCAAATCTGCCACCAAAAGGCCGGCTCGGAGGGGTGGCAAAGCGCCACCCGACAGACCGCTCAGGGCTCTCTTTTGTTTACCCCTTAAGAATCCCCTGCGCAAAATGTGCATCGACGTCGTCGAGTGGAAGTATCCTTTTTTTTTTTCTTTTGCAAAGTTTTCTTCGCAAAGAACGAACTCTCTTCGCGTTCGTGAAGAGACAAACGAGTGAACGAAACTGTGTAGTCAGTTTGCGATCAATTTTCTTTTTTTTTCTTTCTTTCGTCAACTCTCGAAAGATTGCTTTGAATTAGTTATCACGACGCCACTTTGTTCTGATGTAACACGGCCACGTTATTTTAGATGTTTAACCTCTTAGTCGCGGTGTCGCTCTTAAAAGCGTGTATCTATATTGCGTCGCTGTGACGGTATTATACTCGTCTGAAACGTAGAGTGTGCACGCCAGCTGTTGTTTAAAATTGAATTAAATTACAAAGATGTAACACTAGTTTCTCTTTGAAAGATCAATAATCTTGTCGTTCAGCTTAATTGATATCAATTAATTAATAATCAATATCAATAGCAAGAAAATATTTAGAAAAGAACCAGTCGAATCTAGTTTCTAAACATATTCTAAAAACGTTTAAAATTTACAAATACGTTTCATTTCCCACAAATTTCTCACAATTTAATTTAACAAATTGTAGATACCTTTTTCGCGCGACTAGTATACTCGTCGTTCACAGCTAAGAGGTTAAGTTCGTAGAAAAGCGTACAGCTTGATATTTCAGCTCGCTTTCGTTCGTCGATTGATCAGAACCAGCCTTGCCTTTTAAAGTTTCTAAAGCCGCGCGAAGCGTATCGTGTTTGTCCGAGAACGGCCAATGAAAGAAATAGGCCAATGGAAACCGTGAACGTCAAACGTTCTTGTTGACAAACCTATTTTAGGGTACATTGTTCCCGGAGCCTACCCGCTCTTTCAATTATCACGCGAAACGTACAAGACGTGTCACGAAAACAACAAATCTCGCTCCGTATTCTTACTCTACTTATTGTTGTGATTGACCAAACGAAGAACGAAGGAGCGAGAAGAAGTTCCATAACGCGAAGACGTAGCACAGCCTTGTTTAGAGCTTTTCGTTTTACCCGGTTTGAGTTTGAAAGCTCTTAAAACGCTGCCACATCCACGCGGGAGGCAGGAGAGGGAAAAAGTTCTCTCACCACAGCAGCAAGCGATACGTTATTTTCATTTTCCTTAGCTAGACGCTTCCCGATGCAACTTTCCAGACCTTTCGAGTGGCTTATTCTCATGACGATATTCGCGAACTGTGTCGCCCTGGCAGTCTATACACCATACCCGTACGGCGATTCTAATTTGACCAACCAGTATTTGGTAAGTATCTTTGCTCTTTTACTCTCTCAGTCGGCGATTTTGCCTCTTCTTTTTCCCACCGTTTTTTACGAAACAATTAAGTACCTAGCACACGGCACCCGAGGTGATTCGCCATATTTTCGCGCCCCCTTTGCTAGAAATCTAACGTCTTGCGAGACAAACGACTCGAACGTCTCGTTTTCGAGATCGTCGAGATCGAGACGGTCGCTCGAACGGCCAGCACTCGGCGATCGAGGAATTTCGACGATGCTAATAATAGTGGAGATAATAGGAATAACAGAGTCCCGTTCGTCGAACCAACGCGAGCTGGCCGGGTTATCGATAAATAAACACCAAGTGTTCAAGAGATAGGGTTGATGGCATGAAACTTATTCGAGGTGAAACTTCGATAATTGCTCAATCTTGCTAACATCGCATCGACGTCCATCGTTCCCTCCCCTCCTCCTCCTCCTCCTCCTCCTCCTCCTCCTCCTCCTCCTCCCTCGCCAGGCCTCTCCTCGCGCTCTATTATCGGAAAATGTGACTCATATATAGGCCAGCGTTGTACGCCGAACGGTCGAACGCCGGAAAGACGACGCGACGCCGCCGAGCTTTTTCACGAGCTGACCGACGAAAGTCAATTTGATCGGTTTTCACTTTTCAAATGGGATCTTCCATTTCGACGTGCACGTACGTACGTGCACGTATCCATCTCGTATACAGTGGCTTCGCGAGGCTGTTCGATACGCCGCTATTTATAATATCGCGAATCGATTTTCTCCGTTGCGTACATCGTACGCCGGTGACACGGTAACGATGGTTCGCGATCAAAAAAAAAAAAAAAAAAAAAAAAAGAAAAAGGAGAAAAAAAGAAAAAGAGTCGCGTTAAAGATGAATGACAGCGTGAAGATGACGAGGGGAGGGAGGTGAGCGTCGATCGGAGGAAGAAAACGATCGGTTTGACGCGCCTCGGAGCGTGTGCACGAGGTAAATTTCGAGGTAAAATCCATTGATCGAACCTGTGTTCCGGAAAATTGATAAAAGCTTCTCCCCGAGATATAACCACGCCAAGACCGAACTTTCGAGACCAAGTATGAAACCTTCTCTATTATAAAGACCAGCCTTTTTCCACGGCCACAGCGAAAAAGCTCCTCTGTGCCGCGTCAGACCGGAAACTTTGGCGAAAAACATTTTTGGCAGGTGGTACATACATAAAGGGGATACATCGACGCGCGATAGTTTCGTTCCAAGGCTGAGGTGTAAAAATAAGAAACGATATCTTCCTGACGAACCGGTCAATTACTGCGACTCGGAATTTTAACCCTTTCCCCACGGAAAGGTTTTTTTCGTGCAATCTACTATCACCAATTTATTCACGAAGTAGCGTCGCTTCAAATAAAATGACACAACAGCGGGAAAACCATCGTTCTGTTGAAATTTAGCACGAAATTTTGTCGATTATATCGTTCTCACATGTTTTTCATTATTGATTGATTGATTCAATAATGATCTGACGATTCATTATTGACGTATTTTGGAATAATCACGCATTAAAAATATATTTCATACTTCTTCTATTTTTTTCTATTCGACAGTGAAATACTCGTACGATGAGAAATTGTTGCAATGAAAAACTTGAAAAATCAAAGTTTCTTGAAAAAAAAGAGGTCACCAAGAGATTCAAGAAAGATTCTATTTCAAGTCATTCCTCCTTAATAATTTCGTTCGCGTAAGTGTCTCGAGCTAGATCGGATTCACGAAGAAACAACAGAAATAACAACCATGTTGTTCGTCGAAAAAAAAAAAAAAAGTTGGAAACACACAGCAGAAGTTTTGCTATATTTTTTTTTTTAATGCTGCGTGTTGCGACGTTGCCCGTCGAATGGCTCGATATTTACATTGAAATTGAAATTGAAATTTGAATTTAAATACGAGTTGAGTAATTTGAATTTAAATGATGTCCTCTCGATGCAAAGAAGGTGGTAATCGCGTCTAGTAATTTTCTCATCGGTGTGGACCCGCTTTGTTGGATCATTGAACGCGACGCGACGGTTTTTCTTTCGAAGTGCCTGTTACTCGCTACTTACACGCGTGAGTAACTTGTAACATACGTGTACAACGAACAAGTGGATATAGCAGCTTTTGGTCAGCCATTGACGATTGAAAACGCGGCCGAACGTCGCAAGCGTTTAGATCCGTGGTTTCCAACTTTGTTTTCGGCCTAAATCTGAACCTAACCTAGACCCAAGCATCTCTAAAATCCTAATCAACCTAAACCCCCTCCTCTTTGATATGTAATTCTTATTATTCAAAAAGTGAATTTTCGACGTAGAGGAAGACTTACAATTTAACTTCTTGCGCTGGCAACTGGTTCGCGGACCATAACGAGAGGCCGAACCGTATACAATAATTCGTCGCCTTTCTTTTCGAACTCGTCGGTACGATATCACTGGATAGAAATTGTTGAGAATTAATAAATTTATTATTTGTTTTGCCTGGGTTATATTTAAATATACTTAAAACTGAGAAAATAGTGCAATTTGGGAAAAATTCTCGACATGCGTGGCACGTCATTCTAGCGCTACGTAAAAAGTTAACCTCTTGCGCTGGCAACTGATTGCGGACCATAACGAGTGACCGAATCGTACACAATAATTCGTCGCTCACTTTATCTTTTGAACTCGTCGGTATGATATCACTGGATAGAAATTATTAAAAAATAATAAACTTATCATTGGTTTTGTCTGCGTTACATTTAAATGTACTTAAAACTGAGAAAATGTTGCAATTTGGAAGAAAAAATTCTCGACGTGCGTGGCCTGTTATTCCAGCGCAAGAGGTTAACTCTTTGCACTGGCAACTGATTGCGGACCATAACGAGAAACCGAACCGTATACAATAATTCGTCGCCTTTCTTTCTCTTTTGAACTCGTCTGAATAGAAATGATTGAGAAGTAAAATTTATCATTTGTTTTTTGCCTGGATTATACGGGTTAAATGTACTTAAAACTGAGAAAATGTTGCAATTTGGGAGAAAAAATTCTCGACGTGCGTGGCACGTCATTCCAGCGCAAGAGGTTAAGGGCCTACATTAACTTGGTCTAAACAAACTTCCAAGATAATGACATCCACGAAAGAAAAGTAAGTAGAAAGTTAAATTTTCATTTAAAGAAATACAAAAAATTCACTGTTAACAACTCATTCTCGAATTGCCCCCGCCTCTAGTAAATCAAATTGGTAACGTTGGTAACCATGGGTTTTTACAGGTTCTGGCAGCGATAGGTCGGTTATTATCATTTGAAAATGATTGAAAATCCGCGAGCTTTGATAGACCGAGCTTCGGTAAACCGAAATAGCCAACAGGTTTACAGATTAGACAACAGTTTACAGATTACAGTAGGGGCAGATAGCTGGTCTAAGTTGGTACTTGATGGGTGAAACTGACTGATTGACACCATCATCGCGATTGAACGCAGACGCTTCGCGTAGTAAAACGATGATGTAAACGATGGATAACAACGTTCACCTTTGATTCAACGATCTCGTACGTGAGAAGGATATTTAACGGGCGATCGATCGGGTTGCCGTCACGGAGCAAGTTGCCGTCCGTGTTCTCACTGAATATCATTCTCTTTCTTTGGCTGTGTTTCAGGAAAAAATAGAGTATATATTTCTTGTGATTTTTACGGTCGAGTGCGTTATGAAGATCATCGCTTACGGCTTCGTGGCCCACCCCGGCGCTTATCTTCGAAACGGATGGAATATATTAGATTTCTCGATAGTAGTGATAGGGTGAGTATTTTTACTTGTTTTTCTTTTATTTCAGTTTGCATGGTCAACGACTCGAGTTGTGATTTACGGTTCTCGATGTTGTCTGTTAGTGGCATGTTTCCTGGACGAGTAACAGTCTGTTTTAATTAAAGTCCAAGTGTGTATATGTGTTTAAAGGTCTATCATTGTACAGGGAGTTTCACAACTGATGGTGGTGATTCTACGTGAGAAAATGAATCGAAGAGAAAGAATAAGAAAATCGAGTTTGAAAATCTCTCTTCAAGTATGCCTGAATTTAGGATAATATTCCATGCGTGCAAAAATAAGTGAAAAATCTGGAATAAAATTCTTTCGTTTAAGGTTAGGTCTGTCATTTTCAAGAAAATTGAAAATTATCTCAGCGCTTCAAACTCGATTTTCTCGGGAACGAAGCGTCTTGTAAGAAAATGTTATTCTACTCTTCACCGATTTTCCCATGCAAAAGAACCTTTCCTTAATTATTCTTTTCTGTCACGTCTAGAATTAACTAAACTCAGATGCACTTGATAAATATTCAAATGCAATTTTCTCGAAAACAAGACCTCGAACGGTTTCATTTTTCGACTCACTTTTTCACGTGGAATCGTCTCCTATTTATGAGACAATCTGTATAATGTCTTACCCTATATAGTATATATTTTATCTCTTCTCTCGTTACTGTCGTTTTCGATCTGTCTCTTTCGATTTACCAAAAATCACCAATTCATTGTCAACGACGCGATCTCCTCCGCAAGGAAGCAGAACTGCGTTTCCAATTGATTTCTACACGATGTTGCAAGTTTATCGGCCCAAAGGGAAAACGCGCGCAGCTCGTAATTTGGCTGGAGCCAACGACGGAAATTTTACTGCACATAGATTTCTCGTGCAACTTTCTGCCATCGTTGCTTCGACTTTCATCGCGTCTCCGTGATAAAAGCGTACTTGGGCGCGATTGCGTCGAATCGACACGCAATCCCCTTTTCTTCGATTCAATAAGTTCTTGCTTACTTCGCGAAATGAGACAGCTCCCTTGTTCTCCAAGACTGTTTCGGCTTGCCAGCCAAGACAGCTTTCGTTTCGGTTCAAATTGTCTTGCCATACCAAGCACTCTTTCACCCTAACGTTGTCCATTGTCGACAACCTGTTTACAAATTGTACAGGTCCATTGAAACCTAACCTAAATACACATCTTTTCTGTGCAATAATACAAACAAAAAATATCTCTTGGTCTACTTGAATGGTGTCGAAAGATCAATGAGTAAATAATATGGTAGAGAATATTCTTTCTCAAGGTCACTGAGTTTCCAAGATCACTGATCTTTTTTTTTTTCTTTCATACAACTATGTGTTTGCATTGTGTAGCTCACATTCAGGCGTGCAAAGAGCACGAGTTCTCAAAGTGACGTTGGTGTCGAAAAATTGAAGTTTTGGACTATATAGGGTGGGCCAAAAATCACTTTCTATTAAAATGAATTATTTTGTGAGCACTCTGGCGGTCAGCATTTGTAAGAAATCATTTCACAGAAACGCAATGATGAACAGAATCACGTTTGAACTTGAATTTAATTTAAAATTAATAAAATTAGTTTTTCCTTATATTTTGATGTTTCATTAAAAAGAAAAAAAAATAGGCGAGAAGAAACTTTTAGCCCACCCTGTATACATGCGACGCAGTAATCGAAGAAAAACGGCAAGAATGGACAGAAAGCTTGTGCCAGGATAAAAAAAGAATATTGAAAACCGATGTTATTTCAAATTATATCTATTTTTGCTGCAGTCCAAGGGTCTCGACCCTAGCAAATTGAACAAAATCTTACTTTAATTTAACCATAATTATATTTCATTTGTATTATTAATATTAACAATTCATTTAAAATCAAAATTTAACATGCAACTTACATTAAATATTATTAAAATTACTTTATTTTTATTTATATGATATAATAAAATTGTATATAATTTATATACAAATAAATATATACGATATAACTTAGAACATTAGGTACGTCTCTCATAATCAGTGACCGTCCATACAAATCTCAAATCCCATTGAATCTGTGGATTAAAAAAAAAAAAAAAAAAAAAAAAAAAAAAAAAAAAAAAAAAAAAATAGAAAAGAAAAAAATATTCCCATCTTCAATGGTCCTCAGTTGAGCTTGTTCTCGCGTTCTAAGACTAAACGCTATCATGGTTTCGTTCGCAGAATGGTGAGCACGGTGTTGTCAGTACTTATGAAAGAAGGCTTCGATGTGAAAGCGTTAAGAGCTTTTCGGGTGCTACGACCTCTGAGGCTGGTTTCCGGCGTACCAAGTAAGAAATAAATACATAAATACATTTATCTCGTGTTGGCTTTGTCCGTTGTGTCGTTTCTCGACATAGTGTTGGCTGATCGGGCGGTGACGAATGCCTCTGTCGATTTGTGCAGGTTTGCAAGTGGTTTTGAACTCTATTTTGAGAGCGATGATACCCCTTCTCCATATCGCTCTGCTGGTACTGTTCGTCATCATTATTTACGCTATTATCGGCCTCGAGTTGTTCTCTGGGAAGATGCATAAAACCTGCAGGCACAATATCACCGGTGAGTATCGTCCCTATCCTAAGGTATCTCTGTAATAAGTATCGAAATAATTCGTAAATTCGCAACATGCTTAACATCATAGATAATGAAATTAATTAAATTTTCCAGTGTCAAATTATTACTTTAACCAACTGAAATTAATTGAAATTTATCAGTGAAAATTTATCAGTTAATTGAAATTTATTACCTCTTGTTGTATCGTCGGATCGTATTCCACGTAAAACTATGTATTAGGGGTACTCTAACGTGGTTTTCTTCAAATTTACTAATAAATAATAATAAATTTAATAATAAAAAATTATGTATTAGGGGTACCTTATAAATAACGTGGTCTTCTTTAAATTTATTAATAAAAAACTATGTATTAGGGGTACCCTATAAGTACCGTGGTTTTTTTCAAATTTGATAATAAAAAAATTATGTATTGGGGGTACCTTATAAGTAACGTGGTTTCCTTCAAATTTAATAATAAAAAACTGTGTATTAGGGGTACCTTATAAGTAACGTGATTTTCTTCAAATTTAATAACAAAAAACTATGTATTAGGGGTACCCTATAAGTAACGTGGTTTCTTTTCAAATTTAATAATAAAAAAATTATGTATTGGGGGTACCGTGGTTTTCCTCGAATTTAATAAACGTTGCCATTTTATGACAATAATTTATGACACAACTTATACTCCAGTTAAGTGTAATTTACATTTAACGTGCTTGTCGTTAAAAACTGTATTGACTTTTAATAAAACTTTCGTGTACAGTATCAAAGAACGACGTTACTTATGGGCAGACTCGTAGTATATTGCAGCGATATATTATACAGAAGGAAATGATAGACCCCATAATTGCGGTGCGTCGCATTGTTGGACGATACGAGATAGAAAAGTATGCGACGACAAGCGGACAGCGATGAGATAATCCTTTGGACGGTGACTCGTGCCTGTAAAGAATTTCTCAAGAGATGAGATATGGTCGCGACGCTAGTTGGCAAAGTGGCGAGAGTTCTCCCCGCAAGTCTTAACCCCGAAACACGGTTCGCACCTGCGCGGCCGCGACACTATTTTAGATATGATTCAGCCGGCGATTCGGCGAAACGGCTAACAACTAATCTAATTATTCTTACGCGATATCTGCGCGTGGCCACCGACTTACGTCGTTCGCACGAGACAACTCGTTTCGTAACTTCGACTTTCGAGCGACGAGCGGCGAGAAAAACACGAGAAAGACCAAAACAATGGCTGTTGAAATTGACAGACGCGATCATGGACGAGCCGATACCATGCGGGCCCGGTGGTTTCCAGTGCGACAACGTCGGACCCGAGTACTACTGCAGCAAACGGTTCTGGGAGGGGCCGAACTGGGGCATCACGAACTTCGACAATTTCGGCTTGGCCATGTTAACCGTCTTCCAATGTGTGACGCTCGAGGGCTGGACCGACGTGCTCTACAGCGTAAGATCAATCTCCCTCTCTCTTTCTCTCTCAACCGGAAGCGATCGATCTTCGATCTCGTCCTATTCCTCCTCCCCCTTTCTTGTTCGGCTCTTTCAGATCGAAGACGCGATGGGAAGCTCGTGGCAGTGGATTTATTTCATCTCCATGGTCATACTCGGCGCTTTCTTCGTGATGAATCTGATTCTCGGTGTACTGTCCGGGTGAGTATCCGAAAACATCAGATCTGTAACAGTTGGCTGACGTGCAGAGTTAAATTGCTCGCGAGGAGTTTTGTAATAACAAATCAACAGAAAGCAAAAGCGAAAGAGAAAGAGAGCGACGCGCCAAGTCGCGGTTTTTAACTACGTACCGACATAATTGTTTATTGTTTGTTGCTTGTTTGTCGCCTCTTTGTGCAGTACCGTGTATCGATTCCAAGACGTTGCGACTGTTGCAACGTCTCTCCTAAGAAGCGTCTAAATATAAAACGCGTATCCCTTTTGTCGTCTACGACTGCCACCGTAGCGGCCGATCTTCTCGACGATCCGACGATAAAGGCGCGTCTTATCAAAGTGCACGGGCGAATGTTCGTTTCGCAGTGCCGTCGTTGTTTCTCCTTGAAACGATAAGACGCTCGTTTTCTCGAACGGTCCGAGTAGGAGAGGTAGAGCGGACAATCCGGAAGATCAGAGTCCAGAATTCACGCGACATTTTTGAATGAATTTTGACTCCTAAACGATGTCGCATTGAAATTTGACATAAATATTTGTAAAAAAAAAATATTCCTCTCCAGTGATACATTTATCATGTTCAGTCACTGTTTTGTCATTAACTTTACAGGCAAATTTTTTAAACAATTGTTTGTACATTTTGTTTAATATATTTTTTAACTAATTTAGATCATATATTGATAAAACTTTTAATTTCAGTTATTCTGTTAAACTCTAATGAAACTTATTTTACATTGTGTACTATAATTGCCGATAGTAAGTACAATTTCTCATCTTTTATGGTGATGGATAAAAATTCAGAATGAAAAATTAAACACAGTTGGTATTATGACGTTTCGAAGAAGAGCAAACAAATTATTCGATGAGAATTGAGATTTTTAACATGTTAAATCATAAAATTGTGTTGATTAATAATATATGCTAATTAATAAAACGTTAAATGTTAGAATGAGATGTTCAAAATGTATGTTTGTTTCAACTAATGTTATTCTTATTCACATCTCATTAAGTTTTTTCATTCTCGAGGCTCTCGGTGGACGGATTTAAAGATCAATGTATATCAAAAAAAAATATATGAAACTTGACTTTTTTTATTTTTCTTCTAAAATGTCGCGTGAATACTCCGTGACAGGGGGAGAGGCGAATCCTAACCTCCCCCTGGTTGCTTTGCACCAGAAACTTGAAACGTTCCTCTTGCCCCGTTTGCGGGGTGAAACTCTCCATTTCCATTTCATTCGCGAACGTTTCAATTACGCTGGCGGAGGGGCGGGGGGGGGGAGGGAGGGAGGGGTGATCGATGTCCTCTAATCACACCGTCTGACGGCGTTGCATCCGTGTACCTTTGCTCGGCGCAGCGAGTTCTCCAAGGAGAGGGAGAAGGCAAAGGCGAGGGGTGACTTCCACAAACTGCGGGAGAAGCAGCAGATCGAGGACGATCTCAGGGGTTATCTGGACTGGATCACGCAGGCCGAGGACATCGAGCCGGAAACCGACGAGCCAAAAATGCAGGATGGAAAGAGTACGTGTTTCACCGATCGCGACGCATATCTATCATTAGGAGATGATAGCGATAGGATTTTTTCCATCGAGTTCCCCAAACTCTTGATCGTCATTGCCTGCAAATAATAATCTCGAATAATCTCGATGCAAGTTACGTAGATCGAAAGATTAGTCTCATTGTCAGTATAATCATTAATACTCGACTTGTCACAATCCCCTTTGTTCCGAGTCGTTACGTGTTTATCTCACATTTCGTCATTTTAATACGTTACAATCGATAAAAGTTGTTACACTTTAGTCCAGCAGGTGTTTCGAATTTCTTTTTCATTAATCTCTCTCTCTCTCTCTCATACACGTAACGACAAATAACAAAATGATCTTTTGAACAGCGAAACAACAGAGCGAGATGGAGAGCACGGATCAGTTAGAGGGCGACGAGGAAGGGGTTCAACAGGAATCCGTCTGGAGGAGGAAAAAGCTGGATTTCGACAGGTACTTGTGCACTTTGTTTCTTTGTCGTGGCTTTGCTACGATCGTGGCCGGCAGACAAAATAGGAAACAGCGAGCTTCGCTATCAGTTTGTCACATAGTTGTACCTAGCTGTCGTTTACCTTTGATCGTGGTGAAAATTTGCAATGGAAATCATTCGCAGAGCGAACAGGAGAATGAGGAGAGCTTGCAGAAAGGCCGTCAAGTCGCAGGTTTTCTACTGGCTGATTATAGTATTGGTTTTCCTGAACACTGGCGTTCTGGCGACCGAGCACTACAATCAGCCTCACTGGTTGGACGACTTTCAAGGTACGAGGATCAATTGATCGGCCCTTGGACAACTGACGATTAAAAGTATCTTTGTTGTTTTCTCGATTGTACACAGAGATCACGAACATGTTCTTCATCGCGCTGTTTTCCATGGAGATGATGCTGAAAATGTACAGCTTGGGATTTCAAGTAAGTCTCGCGCATCTTTCACTCGCGCGCACGCACAGCTCGACGAAAATTCTCGTTTTCGTCTCTATGGATAAAAAGAAAGAAGAAAAAAGAAATACTCGTCACTGTTCAGGGTTACTTCGTCTCGCTGTTCAATCGTTTCGATTGTTTCGTCGTGATCGGCTCGATCACCGAGATGATCCTGACGAATACACACGTGATGCCACCGCTCGGCGTTTCCGTTCTCCGTTGCGTCCGGTTGCTCAGGGTATTTAAAGTGACAAAGTAAGTCTCCATCTTCAAAGATCTTCCTTCGAATTGCATTCAGATTGCGGATTTTTACGCATAATCTTTGCCGCGATAAAAATATCCGCAATTCGATGATGATGATGATGATGATGATGATGATGATGATGATTAGAACCTTAGAATATAATACTTGTAAGAGAAAGTAAGTAAAAAAAAAAAAAAAAGAATCTCTGAATAAGGAGCTGACCGCTGAATCGATGAACATTAAATTTTTGTAGATATTGGAGGTCGTTGTCGAATTTGGTGGCTTCCCTTTTAAACTCGATACAATCGATCGCGTCTTTGTTGCTTCTGCTCTTCCTTTTTATCGTGATCTTTGCCCTCCTAGGCATGCAGGTATGATTCATTCATCTCGATATCAGCTATCGTCGATGAATATCATCGAGTCGTCTAGCTGCCAGCCTCTACTTTGTTTTTTTTTTATTCCCTCTCTTCTCGCAGGTGTTCGGCGGAAAATTCAATTTCAGCGATTTGCAGAACAAGCCCCGTCACAATTTCGACAGTTTCTGGCAGAGTTTGCTGACCGTCTTTCAGGTGAGCCCCCCGCCGTCTCACGTTCGAACACGCCCGCCGAAAACCTAAAATCGATTATAGCCTCGTTATCGTTCAATTTATAGATATTAACCGGCGAAGATTGGAACGCCGTTATGTACGATGGAATCAGAGCCTACGGCGGTGTTGCAAGCTTTGGCATGCTCGCCTGTTTCTACTTCATCATTCTCTTTATATGCGGTAACTGTATCCTTTTTTTCCCTGCAAAAAAAAAAAAAAAGAAATGGACGAAAACTCAGCAAACCTAACCTAAACCTTGTCACCTCGATCGCGTGTAATTTCGTCCATCGTGAACACATACATATCGTTATCGCATACGTAACAGGTGTCAGTGACGTTGTAGTGTCAGTAATTGTTTTCTGTTCTTGTTAAATGTTCCTTGACGAGGAAACCTGCAGATATCCTACTCAACGTCTTCTTGGCCATCGCTGTCGATAACCTTGCCGACGCCGAGTCGTTAACTGCCATCGAGAAGGAAGCCGAAGAAGAGGTGAGTCCCCTCAATTTCGGATACTTGTACAATTTTACAATTCCGACAGTGTTGTCTCACCTAAATTCCGACGATCCGCCATTCTCGGTCACGAGGTGAGGAACGCTGTTTAATCGATGATGAAATTGTTAGTTTCAATGAAAATGTAATAATTCTTTTGCAATTAATCGTCGCACGATCGTAGACGAAATATCTCAACTATCATGCACAAAACAAAGGGTTAATAAAATGAGAAACTGCTTGGTAAACAAACGTCAGCCATTCCGTCTTAACAAATTCGCGACCGATAACGTAGTCCTACGTCATTTCAAATTCTCTAGTTGAATCTACCGGTAACGTAGTTATACGTCATCTTAAATTTGTTAACTGAATACAATGGTAACGTAGTCTTGTGTCATTCCAAATTCTCTGGTTGAATCTACCGGTAACGTAGTTGTACGTCATTTTAAATTGTCAATTGAATAAAACGGCAACGTAGTGCTACGTCATTTCAAATTCTCTGGTTGAATCCACCGGTAACGTAGTTGTACGTGATTTTAAATTTGTTAACTGAATACAACGGTAACGTAGTCCTGCGTCATTTCAAAATTGGCGCCCCTGTGCAGTAAAATACAATTTTCATCTGTCTAACAAATGAGTATGAACAATAATAAAATAATGAATAAAGTGAACAATAATACTGCAGTTATCCAAATAATAATAACGTCGTTGAGTGAACGTAATAACACTTGTATGATAAGGAATTGATTATTCACTTGTATATCACTTGTTTTTCATCTAAATTATCTTTGTTTCAAATTTTCATCAGCTCATGTATATTACGTACGTAGAAATAATACCTGCGTGGTAAGAAATTGGTTATCTATCAGCCATTTTTTTATCAAAACTATCTTCGTTTCAAATTTTTATTAGGTTAGGTTAGGTAGTAAGAAACTTTCACTCTGAAGACGAAGGAGATAATTTGTGAATAATGTTTACGCGGATGTATTTGCTGATTATGAGTTATCAAGTTTGCAAGGTGAACGTAATAACACTTGTATGGTAAGAAGTTGATCCGTTTTTTTTTTTCTTATCAAAATTATCAGTATCTTTGTTTCAAATTTTTATCAGGTTACATATTCTCTTTAATCATTTAAAAGAAACCCTTACTATGAGGAGGAAGGGGATGATTTTGCACGCGGATGCGTTTTCTGATTACGAATTGGAGTCGTTCTAACAGTGATGACAGTGATGCTCCCTGTACAATTTAAACGAAGGAACATCAGAGTAATAAGAAGCGACGATGAATTCGGCCGATAATAGAGATGAACCTCTCACACGGGTAACGAGTCGCGATTTGTTTGAAAAAGAGCCAGCAACGTCGGCGCACGTTCGCTTATGTGCACAAGTAGTCGCAAGGGCGAAGAGAATTATGAATGTCAGCCGTTTTATCGCCGTAGAAGAGCAACGAGCAGAATAGCCCAATGCTCGTTTGCGGCGTCAACATGGACGTCTCGGCGCCAACGTTGACGCCGCGCCTCGCCGCGTGCAAGCGCGTCGCTCCACCAACATTTTATTGCCTGTTACGCGCCTTAAAGCGTGTACCTTGCGAATATTTGACGCGCCGTAATTACGACCGTGTGTATCTAGGCCGAGCATTAATTTCCCGACGCCTCTGGCCGCAACAGTATTTTTAATTACGGAAAATTTACTCGAGGTCCATTGAATGTTATGTTAGTACGCTTTAAACGACTTAAACGATTTCACTGAAAGTCGAACTGCACGTGGCTTTCTCAGCACAGCACCTTATTTTCTACAAAATATTTTGAAATGTATATTTCTTGATATACAGAAATGTATGTTGCTCATTTGGTTGTTTGTGTGTTTGTTAAAAGAAGTCTGCTATTTTACACCTCGTCCAATGCATCTTTCAAGAAAAGTTCTATTTGAATGTCCTGTTTAAACCCACTCGACTTCTTTTTGTGGGGATACTTTAAAAATATTGTTTACTCTTCGATTCAATCAGTGACGTAAACGAATTACATAAAAAAATACAAAATGTTTGGTGAAAAGATCAGAACACATTCGGGAATCTTTGGAGGAGTACGTAATTCTTTAATACAAAGATATCAAGCGTCCACAGAAATGCAAGGAGAACCTCCTGTAATCAAAAGAAGAAATTATAAAGCTTACATAGCTTTTCGACCTTTAGGATTTTTTTCATGCGAGTACTATCTACCGCAAAAATTATGAATCCTCTTTTCTATTCAAGCCTGTGTATCAGAAAAGCAACAAATCTCAATCAGAAAAATTTATTATTCCAACTGTGCGTGATTGGTTCGTTGAACACTTTTCGTCATTTTGTTACACTATCAAAGGATCATTTTACTTTATCTGTTTAATCCGATACACGGTATAGGTAGGACATTAATTATCTAATTAGAAATATATTATAAAAAAAACAATGATCCGCGATTCGTTTGTCGTTTTTACAATTTCAGAATTGCGAGAGTTTATTTTAACACCGTTGGAAAATAAGACGCGGTCAAATTTTCTTCTGCCGTCTTGGCATACAATTGACGAAACGTAGATATTTTTACCAAGCAGATACGGATCTTTGGTCAATCGTTTTACCGAGAGCTGAAATCCGATCCAACGGACAAAAGGACGTTTCCGCGCAACTTTGAAAGGAGCCTCGTCCAACATGGAGGTATTACAGGGGCAGGTCACTGTACAAATATTTTTTAACATCTACGGGAGTTATTAGTCACGTTGGATCAATAAGCAAGTAAAACGTCGTTAAATCGTCGGGGGACTGTATCATCGCCTTTAATTTGAACGCTTCGTTGCTCCAACTGTTGCTACAAACTCTCTCTATGTGCGGTATGCCTATATACGTAGGTACATATCGCGTACTTACAAAGGACGCACGCAAAATCGAGGTCATCGCAATCGAATACCGATACTCCGAAATTAAAACCATTATCTAGAAACATTCGCTCTATTATTGCTAGTTTTCTGTTTATCCTTGTCTCCGCCTCCTCCTCCTTCGTCCCTCCATCTTCTTCCCCTCTCCTAAAACGTTTCACAATCGAGGCTCTATACTCTGTGCTCTGTAGCATAGTATTGTGTGTAGTATAAATGCGCGAGGAGTAACTCGGACGTAAAAGCCACCACGGACGTAAGAGCACGGCGAAACAGAGAGCTGTCGTTGTCGTTGTCAGCCTCGCAGTCGTTTGCCGCTGAGCGTCGCGTTAAAAGTTCAATCGTTCGTGATTTTTCGATAAGCTAATGAAAAGTCGATAGCTCGAATACTCGAGTATTAACCCGAGGACGGAGGGTTCATGCCGCTTCGATGCTCCGTGAAAATTCGACGCGATCCACTCACAGGACAGTTTCTTTCATTTTGAAGAGGAACGACGAGCCAACGTCTCTCCAACGGTTATTAATGAACTGTCTTGCTGTTAACCACTTGCGCTGGCAACCGATTACGGACCATAACGAGTGACCGAACCGTATACAATAATTCGTCGCTTTCTTTTTCTTTTGAACTCGTCGGTATGATATCACTGGATAGAAATTATTGAGAAGTAGTAAATTTATTATTCGTTTTGCCTGGGTTACATTTAAATATACTTAAAACTAAGAAAATAGTGCAATTTGAGAAAAATTCTCGACATGCGTGGCACTGGTCATTTCAGCGCTACGTAAGAGGTTAACCACTTGCACTGGTAACCGATTGCGGACCATAACGAGTGACTGAACCGTATACAATAATTTGTTTTCTTTTTCTTTTGAATTCGTCGGTATGATATCACTGGATAGAAACTATTGAGAAGTAGTAAATTTATTATTCGTTTTGCCTGGGTTACATTTAAATATACTTAAAACTAAGAAAATAGTGCAATTTGAGAAAAATTCTCGACATGCGTGGCACTGGTCATTTCAGTTCTACGTAAGAGGTTAACCACTTGCTCTGGCAATCGATTACGGACCATAACGAGTGACCGAACCGTGTACAATAATTCGTCGCTTTCTTTTTGAACTCGTCAATATGATATCATTGGAAATTATTGAGAAGTAATAAATTTATTATTTGTTTTGCCCGTAAATATACTTCAAACTAAGGAAATATTGCAATTTTGGGAGAAAAAATTCTCGACGTGCGTGGCACGTCATTCCAGCGCAAGAGGTTAACCACTTGCGCTGGCAACTGATTACGGACCACAACGAGTGACCAAACCATATATTAATAATTCGTCGCTTTCTTTTTCTTTTGAACTCGTCTGGATAGAAATGATTGAGAAGTAAAATTTATCATTTGTTTTTTGCCTGGATTATACGGATTAAATGTACTTAAAATTGACAAAATATTGCAATTCTGGGACAAAAAGTTTTCGACGTGCGTGTCACATCATTCCAGCGCAAGAGGGTTGAATAAATGTCAGGTTCTGAGTAAATGGCAAAGTTTCCTTTCGATAGATAGAAGTTCGAGGGTTGAATCCTTTGACGGATTTCTTTCAGGCAGAGAAAAACAAATCTCACAGCGCCTCGCCGACTAGGGACGAGGTTAGCGGGGAGCAAGGTGACGACGGTGGCGAAGGAACCGGTGCGGAGGACGAAGGAGGTGGAACTGACCTCGAGCATGATCCGAACGAAACGATGGAGGATTATGAGGCTGCCGTGGACACGGAAACGTGAGTTATTCTCTTTCGTCTCGTAGCGATTTTTTTTTCATGCTTTCGAGATTTCGAGTGTAAAAGTATAATCTATATATTGCGAATTCAGGTCGGAGAAAAGCGATGACATGAACACTCACGCCAAGGTACGATTGAACATAGAGTCCGACGAGGAAATCGAGGAGGAAGAGGAGGTCGAACACAACGAGATGCACGGTATCTACACGAACTTTTATTCGGTTCTTGGAATTATTTAAATCAGGCGTGTCCAACCCGCATTGCGTCCCCTTAGACCAAAATTAAAATAATTGAATGTGAATTTTATTATTTGAATAATTCTAATCGTGAACATTCATGATTTTCTTATATTAGTACTTCTTACATTTGCGAACAGATTTTTTCCCCATATGAAGCACACAAAGAAAAAATAAAATAAGAACAAAAATTTTGACAAGCATTTTGAAAATACTTTTTGTATTTTTCGCCACTACCTGTATCGAACCCGACATTGATGAACTAGTCTATCTAAAAAAACAAGCTTAGTTTTCTCATTAAAAATTTCCATATTTTTCTTTTTAATTCATATAAATATGTATCGTTCCACTATAAAGGTTGTTTTAGTATTCTCACAAATAATATCAGTGATAAAAGAAACACGTAAACTACACGTGCGACTCTCAACAAATTTTTCTTAGCCAATGAGGCCCAGAAGATCTAAAAAGTTGGACACTCATGATTCAAGTTGTCCACGTTATTCAATCACCAAATTTTTATTTTACTTTAATTCTATATCTATCTATAAATAATGTGTATATTGTTCGACTAAATATTATTAATTATCTAAAAAGAAACAAGAAGTTCTATTGCCCAAGTATTGAAATAAATATAACAAGGTAGTTTTTATACAACTCATCGTCATTAAATTGTCATTTCGAGCAAAAGTTGCTCGCGTCTTTGAGCACAAACGTTTATAAAACAAAAATATTTATTCAGATGACGGTACGGACCAGGGAGTGTCGGCCAGACCACGAAGAATGTCCGAGTTCAATATGGCCACAAAAAGACAACCGATTCCAGCCGGTTCGGCTTTCTTCATTTTCTCGCAAACGAACAGGTAAACGCATGCGCCAGTAACGCGTACACGTTCTTCCTCCAACAAGAACCTTCCTCTTCTAACGAGACCTTTTCTAACGATTTCTATTTATTCCGTTTTTCAGGATTCGAGTGTTTTGTCACTGGCTATGCAATCACAGCTACTTTGGCAACGTGATCCTCGTGTGTATCATGATATCTTCAGCCATGTTAGCGGCCGAGGATCCTCTACGCGCGGTTTCTTATAGGAATCAGGTATAATAAGGCTTCAGATAAAATAAATCGAGCGGACAAATCCCGTCCCGATAATAACCATTCTCTGTTCGTTCGTTGTAGATTTTACAGAATTTTGACTATTTTTTCACCACGGTATTTACGATCGAGATCTGCTTGAAGATGATCTCCTACGGTTTTATCATTCACGACGGTGCGTTCTGCCGGTCGGCGTTCAATTTGCTCGACCTTTTGGTCGTCTGCTCCTCTCTCATCTCTATGTCTTTCAGGTAAGGGCTCTCGAGCTCGTTTCCTTCCTCACGTGAGATCATTTCGGCAGCACCGAGCAAATAAATCGCAAACACTCACACTTGCCTCACTGCACTGAGAAGACGAGTCTTGTTGTCTCACACAAAACCCACAAACATTATTATATCGTTGTACAGGATAGGCAAACAAAAGTTTCTTCCCACCTACTTTTTTCTTTTTTTTTTTTTTTTTCAATGAAACATCAAAATATAAGAAAAAACTAGTTTTATTAATTTTAGTGGGATTTACTTCAGCAGGGAGTGATTTTTGGCCGAACCATTTTGTGTTTATGGTACAGCAAAAATAACTCATTGACTGCTCGATACTGCCGAAATTTGATCGTCGAACTTTCTGAACTGCAGAGAGAGAAACATCTGTCTCGTCGTTTCTATTTCTATTTCTATTTCTGTTGCTATCTCTGTTTCAGTTCCGGCGCGTTCTCAGTGGTGAAAGTGCTGCGTGTATTGCGTGTGTTGAGACCTCTGCGCGCCATCAATCGTGCCAAGGGATTAAAGGTATTTCTCTTTGCTCGTTATCCGCGAACAGTTAGTCAATTTGCCAAATCGGTCCCGGATAATGTACCTTGTACGTGTCCCGAAGCAAAACGTACAGCAACATTCGATACTATAACGTAACATTCAGTCGCGATTTTAGACCGAGTCGCGCGAACGTTCCAGCAATCTCGTTGTTCACTTTTTTTTTTCTTTTTTTTTTCTCTCTCTCAAAGCTGGCAGAACCGATTCGTTCGACTCTCGGCTAGTATTTGGACCATTCGCGATTACTTTTGAAAAATCGATTTCGGCAATCGATACTTACGTACCCAAGTGAAATCGAATCTTCCGTATCGCAGAGGAAACTTTTTCGCGAACGTTACTCGTAAATTCCATCGCCGAATCAAGTGATCCACGTGTTGTACCGATCATATATCAGGGATCGCCTTTTTTGCCTTTGCGCCCGACAGTTTCCTGTTGCGATTCGGACAGAGAGAGAGTGGTAGCAAACCGGGGGGTCAAAAAAAAAAAAAAAAAAAAAAAAAAAAAGAAACAGATAAACGAAAAATTCCAAGAAAAAAAAGAACAGTAAAAAACAGTAAAAAGTGAAAAGTCGGACAAGAGAAAAAAAAAAAAACAAAAAAAAAATACGACTGGTATCCGACAATGTCCGATAAGATTAGTCGGCACACACATAATCTCCAAATTTGTAAATGAGCGAATCTACATTATGATTAATGTTGAACCCAGCACGTAGTACAGTGCGTCATCGTAGCGGTAAAGACTATCGGAAACATAGTCCTCGTCACCAGCCTCCTGCAGTTCGTGTTCGCCGTCATTGGCGTACAACTGTTCAAGGTAGGATTGCCAGGCCCCGCACACTAAAAAAAACGGTCCTGGGACATTCCTTCGAACCTCTCGTAGTACACTAGAGTGGCATAATATACAACCGATATCCCCTCGATACCCCCTCATTGTTAGCCACACCACACCCCCCCTCAACCCTCTTACCATCCGATATATATGCATATATTACTGTCATTCTCGTTCATCCATTACTTCACATACCTACCGTTTGATGCAACGCCGAAATAATTCACCATCACCAAAATTCACTACTACTACTACTACTACTACTACTACTATTACTACTATTACTATTACTACTACTACTACTACTACTACTATTACTACTACTACTACTACTACTACTACTACTATTACTATTACTACCAGATCGTCTACCACCTCGGTACGCCTTTGCTCGACGTCCATTCTCCGCCATTGTTCCTCGCGTTTTCTCTTCTCGAACCTTAGTGCCTCGTGTCGAGTCTAATCGTGAACGTGATCTTGGAAAGCAAAAAAGGAACAATGGCGGAAAGGCGAAGGGCACGAAGCATAAACGTTGTTTTTTCCGACAGATGCACCTCTGGGTACCTTCCCTATGAAACGAGTTGTGTTGCGTGTAACTTGATCCCATTGGGTTTCTTGTCTCGGCACTGTCTCTCCCCCTCACCATGAAACCTCGCTCACTGGGATTATTACCTTGATTTCTCCTGCCCCCTCGTCGAACGTTTCTCTTTCTTTCCGTCGATATTACGTGTATAACGCGATCGCCCCCATCCGAGATACTTTTACGCTGTACACACTGTAGCTCTTTTGTCTCGATGATCTTTCAACTTTGCAATTAGGCTTGCAATAAGCTGAGACCAGCCAGCCGCGTTACTTTCGAATAGATTCGAGTGTCGTGCGTTTTTTTTCTTTTCTCTTTCTCTCTGTCTGTCTCTCTCTCTCTGTCTCTTTCTATCTTTCTTTTTTGGCGTAAAAGACTCGTGGGGGCTCGTATCGCGATCACCTTTACAGGAGAAATTTTCATGGTTTTCTATTCCCATCGAACGACCGACTCTCATCCAAACACGTTCGATGCGCATCGTTCGTGGGACAACGATGTCGCAACTCGTACGCACGTGATCAACAGAAACGAGGGAGAGGCCGCTCCGCGCGACCGAGCCTTTATTTTCATCCTTTGCGTGCGCGAGGTCGAAGTATCGGTCGAACGATCCCCTCCCTTCGAGTGTGTGATCCCGCGATCGTTGCAAATCACATTGATCTAGAAAATCGTTTCTAGCGAGATGCATCGTCTCCCTTGCGAAAATCGTCCGTGCGATTCTCTCTGCTGTTTCGACACTCCATGATCCGTATGACGTGAACGTACATACGTACGTACGTACACTACGTATAGGTATATACGCATATATAGGGTGGGTGAAAAATCACTAGCAAGTCCCACTAAAGTAAATCCGTAATTTAATTTAACATTAATGAAATCAGTTTTTTCTTACGTTTTGGTATTTTATTGAAGAAAAAAAAAAAAAAAGAAAGAACAAGCGAGAAGAACAATTTCGGCCCACCAGGTATGTACGAATGTACATATGTACGTACTGAACGCAAGGTGTCCGATATGAAGCTAACCACGCACAATTTCCTCTGAAATTATTCGCTCTAGAGAAATATGTTTCGAAGGCGACTCGAAGTGTTGCTTCGAGAGGGACACGAGTCAAAATCAATTCTTGAAATCTCGGAGGCATGACCATCCGGACAAGATTTGTAGCCACCGTAAGTGTATCCTCCTCGAAACAACGTAAGTTTTATTTGAAACATTTTGAAACTCTGTAGCGAATAGGGTAATTATTTAGAAAAAGGGGGGGGGAGGGAGAGGGTCTCACCGATTTCGACGATTTTTGAATATGTCGTATAAATCAACATTTTGAGCAACTTTTTCCTATACGTATAACCGCCAATCGGCCTTAGTTTCCGAGATTTTTGCAAAAAACATATAATGTAACGGGTGTATTTCAAAACTCGATTCGAATTGGAATAAAAAAAATCCGAACCTTGCTTAAACCTAACTATTCTACCTAGTAACTAATGTAATGGATTAGGTTTTTTATTCCGGTCCGACTACTCAAATCGAGTTTTTAAGTACACCCGTTATACGCGTCCATTGTTGGCCACCTCGACGTATCTATAGCAATGATAGCGAACTTATGACCCGCGGGTCAGACACTGACCCACGCAGGCTTTTTGAATGACCCACGCGTTGATTTTTATAAACTTCTCGTCGTATATATAAAAGAATTTTTTAATTATTTTTCGAACCTTTTCAAAAAATGTTAAGAAATTTACAAGTGTTCGGTTCGAGCTTAAAAGTGAGAAATAAATGCTAAATTGTGTTTTGCGGAGGATTTACGACTTGGTTATGTATACATATAGGTATTTCAAGTCTTAAATGTGATACGAGTTAGTTGTGTCTAAAAAAATTTTATATAGCGCTTACGATTAAACAGATGTAATAAACACTAAAAAAACACACTAGATCCCATTCTCAGAATGGGTAGCTTTTGCTAGTTTTTTTATATAATAAAAGAGAGAACAGACAGTAAAAAATATTAAGAAATAAGTTATATATATATATATATCTAATGTATAGTGCAGGGGTGACTGGGCATAATGTCACCCCTTTTATATCAATCTTTTCACTTCGACATTTATCTTTTGCTCTTCACTTGCAAAAGTAAACGTTGCAAAACAAAAAGGGAAACGTAAACTTTTCAGAGGATTATAAAAGTGAGAACCAAAAAGAAAGTAGTTTTTAATCATCCTTCCCTCCCCCTTTCCAAGTGACGCCACTGTCTTAGCGACCCACGAGCTAGTACTAAAAAAGAACAATGAACAAAATTTGACCTACTTCTCAAAATGATTCACTGATCTATAGAAATCACGAACAATCGACGACGCAACGCTCACATACACGCTGCCCCAGACGCTATAGGCAATGTTCATTGTGGTGGTAGCAATAGTTTTTTGCAAAAATCTTGAAAACTAAGGCTATATGTATAGGAAAAAGTTGTTCAAACTGTTGATTTCTACAACATATTCAAAAATCGAGGAGATCCTCCCCCCTTTTCTAAATAATTAACGGCGAATTGGTAAGTTTTAAATTGGTCAGCTTCACGCGAGACACCCTGTACACATAAAAGGCATCCCACGCCTGTCTATCGAAGCTATCGTGCCGGTGGCTAACACAATATAGGAAGGATGACTCGTAATCGACAACTCCGCCGATAAAGCGTGCAGTTACTCTTTCATTTTCTCTCTTCTTTTTGGTTTCCGTTTCGAGCAACAGACACATGTATACGTGTTACTTGTATACATATATTATACGCCACGCTACGGCATGCCGATATTTACATACATTACAAGTAGTGTATTCCGAACGATTTACATAATTAGACGAGTGACCGGGGGGAAGATGAGATGGTAGCTCGAAAGGTATAAAAGGTAGATAGAGACGGAATGGAAGTTTTGCTCTGTCGCGCACGCACACACACACACACGCACACACACACACCTACATACCCTCTTATACGATATATGTGTGTATGTGTGTATGTTGCCGCCACTTCTCCCAGGAGGAAACAATCTTACGGAAAGCGGCTTCTCGCAGGATCTATTTATTTACATGGTCTTTGGTCTTTTCTCGAACTTTGGCTTTCGTATCTTTGTTTCTTTCCCCTTTGTCTCTCTTTTCCTTTCTTTCTCTCTCTCTCTCTCTGTCTTCTACTTTTGTCTTTCTCTCTACCTCTTCTTTTCCCTTCTCGTCTGTTCTTCATTTTGTTTCCCTCTTTCGCTCTTACTTTTCTCGTCACTCGAGATTCCACTTTACTCTAGTCGCGAGACTAAAAGAGCCATCAAAGACACGCGGAAACGAGGAGAGAGCAACCGTTGCCGAACACGCGCGTCGACGGTGGTCCCCCGGGGATAATTTCTCGCGTGAATCTGCGAAACGAGAGACGAAACGAAACGGGAAACGAGCAGTCGCGAAACGCAATGGAACGAAGCGTCACGCCGTTGACGAGGGCACCGTTTGCTCGATACAGAGAAGCAGCGGTTGGTATCAGCTGCCAACATTATTAGCCCGACAATGGTTGGTCGAGAATCGTACGCGTGCTTTTGAAACGGATTGACACAGCCGCCAACATACTACATACGTATGTACTTGACACGACACGACACGATATTGTACGACACACACATACACACAGTGAAACTCATATGCAGGCTGCGTGGTTGAAAACCGATAGTAGAGGATTGTTTGAAAATTGCATGCTTGTGCCGGCTGAGCGTTGCAGTGGTGTGTCGCCTATATTAACACGAGAGAAAGGAAAGGGAAAGAAAGAAGGGACACTCCTTTTGTTCCGCGGCTCTTTTCGAATCATTCTATCGTACGTACTTGCGTCTCGAGCTCGAGATTCCAGACAGAATTAGAATTGTGCAGAGAAAGTGGAAAGAAATCGAACGCGCTCGCGTGTCCATTTCGTTGCCTCGTCGACTTGCACAATTGCCTCGATACGAAGCATCACGGCATCACCTCTCCTGTCCGGTCTGCTCGCCACAATTGTCTCCCGTCACGATCTGGATTCGCGTCAGAGTTAGTTTTTATACGTACGACAACAAATCGCTGCTACACTTTCGCCACTCCGTTAGTTAGCGAGTCGTTTATACAAGTGACATCACTCGACCAACGTACACAGGGTGTAAAGAAAAGTTTGTTCGTGGCTGTCACTACCTTTCGTTTGATGGAGATACGTGCAAAGAACCTGTCGCAAAATTGCCGTTGACCTTGAATCTCAAGGTCAAAAGTTCTTTCTTTTTCTTCTCGTTGCATTGCATCCTACTCATCGGGAAGGCAAAACTTTTCCCAGCAACCTAATAGTTCTCTTGAAAAAATGGCAAAATAGTCACACACTGCGTGCGTTCTAACAGCGACTTTATGATTGCGGACGTGTAGCGTGGACGTGACGTTTATTTTTCGAATAACGTTGAGAGTCAGGCTTATCGTTTGATTGTGCACACTCACACCGATCCTACAACCGTGATAAAAATCTTAGGTTAGTAAAACCTAATTTAAAACTATAAAGTCGCTGTTAGCACCCACGCGTCCGCAGTGTTAATTGATTAAGAAACATTTTTGCCAGTTTTCGAGAGAACCATTTGACAACCTTGGAAAAGTTTTACACCTGCGTGATACAATTGTTCATCTACGATGCATAAGAACATTTTTGTCGACCTTGAAGTTCAAGATAAAGGTCAATGTTGCGGCTGGTTCTTCACACCTGGTATTTCCATCGAATCGAAAATATATTTACGAATAAATATTTCTTCCCACTCGTACAGTGTGTTTTAACCCTTTCGCTCGATTTTGACACGTACTGCAGTATTCTCGTTTGACGGGATTTGAAGATGTTTGACCAATCGCGAGCAATCGTAGGCTGCGAGAGACACGTGTCTTGACAACGGAAAGTCGTCGAACTTGAGACTAATGTGGAGGTCTTTACCTGTATGCTGAAAAGCATGTCTGGTCGCGTCCAAGCAACAGTCGGACACACTACTAACACTGGAAACCTGTCAAAGTGGTCAGAATGACCGATTTATAATTTTTGTTAGAAATTTTATAGATGTACCTCAGAGATACGACGTTTTTCTATCTTTTTTGACATTAAATATCTCTAATGGAAATTCTATGCTCTAGTCGTCGGTAGTTCTAGCGTCAGTCAGTATAAGCGCATAATAGTAGTTTAGATGGTAAATCGATCTTTCGATCTGTACAAAAGTTTTCGGAAAAGGAATATTTTTTTTCTCAGCGAAAATGGCGTCCACGTTCTCGTTAAACACACTGTACGCACTCGTTGCCTCAAGTTCGAGGAAACTGTTAGACTCGCGTCTCAAACCTTCGTCAACAGCGTACAAATCAAATTTTCAACAACAAATTTTCAGTACGCGGCAGCAGTGAAATTTTCAAAAATGTTCCGCGCAATGGAATGCGCAGAACGAGTTGATAAATTTCGATTGTTGTCGAATTTAACAGCGACTACGTTGGAGATCACGACACGACGTCAGATTAACTCTCGAATTGATTCGAATAATGGCTAGAAATCACGCTTCGATTACTCATCGAGGGAGCTTGACGAGAAAGTCTAGACAACTGGTAGTGTATAGTTCGTGTTCGTTGCTTCGTTCAATTAGCGATTAGAATCGTCATAGTGAGGAGGCAGATGACGTAGTGAAGACGCGTAGTTCCGCCCGATTTATTGTCGTTACACGTTACACGATCCTTGACAATCACACGCACGAGCATCCACCGGACGTCGATGCGTCGTCGACGATTCTAATCGACGATTCCGGTCTCGTTATCCTGCACATTCTAACCAACCGATCGTTCGAGCTCCAACAATGCATTTTTCTTCGAAAATGTTACGATCGTCGAGTTTCGAGAAAAAGTCGGAGAAAATCGGATCGTCGAGCTTTGAGAAAAAAATCGGTGAAAATCGGATCGTCGAGCTTCGAGAAAAAAGTCGAAGAAAATCGGATCGTCGAGCTTCGAGAAAAAAATCGAAGAAAATCGGATCGTCGAGCTTCGAGAAAAAAGTCGGAGAAAATCGGATCGTCAAGCTCCGAGAAAAAAATTGGATCGTCGAACTTCGAAAAAAAATCGGAGAAAATCGGATCGTCGAGCTACGAGAAAAAAATCGGTGAAAATCGGATCGTCGAGTTTCGAGAAAAAAATCGGAGAAAATCGGATCATCGAGCTTCGAGAAAAATATTGGATCGTCGAGCTTCGAAAAAAAATCGGAGAAAATCGGATCGTCGAGCTTTAAGAAAAACATCGGAGAAAATCGGATTGTCAAGTTCTGAGAAAAAAATCGGAGAAAATCGGATCGTCGAGCTTCTCGAAAATTTTCGCGGCAGCAGCGTCGATCGGCGTGGAGAAACGAACAACTCGAGAATGAGGAAACGAGCGCCGGAAGCTCGAGCAACTTTGCGCCGGTTCGTGGGACTAGTTCGGGCTAGAAAGAGTGCGAGAGGGTGAAAACACACATGGGTCCCCATAGAGCTTGACAGGTTCTCGTTGAACGAATAGTGACACATTTACTGGCCAGATGATGAATGAAATATCCTAGAAAGGGTTAGTTGCATACGTATTAGTAACGTATAGTTTGCGATAGTTTGCGACTTTTGTTGAACATGTTTGCAAAAAAACGATTGGACGATTAGCGTGAAAGAACCGGAAAACGTCCTTATATATAGATTAGTTCGTTCGCGTGTTTAATTTCTTGCGCTGAAATGACGTGCCACGCACGTCGAGAATTTTTTTGTTGCAAAATTGGAATACTTTCTCACTCAAGTATATTTAAGTAAAACAAAATGGGCAGAACAAATAATAAATTTATTACTCCTCAATAACTTCTATCCAGTGATATCGTAGCGACGAGTTCAAGAAGAAAGCGACGAATCATTGTATACGGTATTTGGTCACTCGTTATGGTCCGCAATCAGTTGCCAGCGCAAGAGGTTACGACACAGTGCTTCCATCGATCGAAAGCGCTTGACGCTAGAACTATCGGCGATTAAAGTATAAAATTTGCTTTGGCATCGGGAACAAAAAGGAAAAAAGAAATAAAGGAACTTTATACAATGGAGTATGCAAGCTTTTATTCATCTATCTTACGAAAAATTAACGAAATCTTTTAAAAATAATTTCGCGTCTACAAAATGTTGAAACGAAAGTTAAATCGAATTGATCATTTTTGATAGTTCCAGCGTCAAAGACGTAGCGAAAGTTTTTTTGCAACGCGATATTATTATACCGTAAACCCTGCCGTCAGAGAATTCGATGTTTTTCTCCTCCCTCTTTTCTCTCTTTTCTGTCTTTCCCAATTTTCTCCAACTGTTCTCCGAACACGACCGCGCGCGCTAACCTAAAAACAGTTCGACTTGGAATTTATTCTGAGAACAGCGTGTTCGAAATCGGCCTGACGTCAGTGTGTACGGCAACGTACGTCCGTCCGTACGTACGTACGTACGATTGAAACGAGACGACCCGACGCGGCGACCCCAGACGATAAAAGACAACGAGACTTTCGTTGTAGCCGACGGCGCGACGGTCGAGAATGCCAGCCGAGAAATCACGATCGACGATTAGATGTTATTCGACGAGAGAGAACACGTTGTCCCGTACACGAGGCCCCATAGGTGCATTGCCGAGGAAAAACATCGAGCACTGGTGGGTTGGATGGATGGCGAGGGCTTAGTTCACGATCACGAAACGAAAGATTCAAAGAGGAAAGAGCAAAAAAAGAAAAAAAAAAGAAATAAAACGAAAAAGAAAAGAAAAGAAAAGAAAACGAAAGAACACGGGGAAAGAAAGGAAACTAGAGGAAAACAAAAAAATAAACAGAAAGCTACGTAAGAGGGAAGGCTAAATCGAAAAGGGGAAAAAGAGACTCGTTGAGAGGCTACTGCCGGTCGTCGAGTGAAACGAGAGGGGGCTGTCGCGTTGAAAGACGCCGTGTCGCGAGAACGAAACAGGCGAACTCGAGAAGGGGAGAAACCTCCGTGCGACGATACGAATAGCGAGTGCACGAGATCCGGAGGTAGAGGAGCAAACCTTTCCGGACCTTTGTTTCGTGTTTTGCGAAACGGAAGGGGAAGGCAGACGCGAGCAACGAAACCGAGAAAGGAAAAAACGACGACGAATTAGAGCGCGAAACGAAAAGAGAGCGTGGAACGATCGTAAACGTTTGCGCATTTGCAAATAGCAGCAATTGAATCTTCTCCGAATCAGCCCCAATGCCCCCCCCCCCTCCCCCCAAATAAACGACCCCGACCCCGATTAAGATACCTAGCTTGACGAGCGAAAAACTAGCTGAAAAAGAAAAAAACCGAACCCTTTTGAACCAGCCCTCTTGGATTAATGCTACTTTGTATTTTCTTTGTTTTCTCTTCTCTGTCTGTCTGTCTCACACGATCCCGTGTTCCCCGCTGTGCTCGTTCGCTCACCTGCTCACCTGCCCTCAACCAACTACGTATAAAGTACGTAGTGAAGTGTGTGATTGTCGCCATTAAAACGATTGGCAACATTATGTTGGTCACCTATCTCCTACAGTTCATGTTCGCTGTTATCGGGGTACAGCTGTTTAAGGTAAAGCCAACTACCACCACTTAGAAAATTTATGCTACATAAGTCAACAAGAGAACTTGTTTCTTTTATCTTCACTACTACGTCTATCTTCTTTTTCTTCTTCTTCTTCTTCTTCTTTACCTTGGTTTTCTTTTTTCTTCTACTACAACAACTATTACTATAGTTTCTTCTTCTTCTTCTCTGTCTCTCTCTCTTCTTTTCGTTATTCTTTGATTTTCTTGTCTCGATTTGGTTTATTCGGCCGCTGCCATCCATCGATGAGGACGGCCACGCGTCACAACCTTTCGGAGCTTTGAATGCCGATTGGATCCGCGCTATACCTCGGGAATGTAAATTTCCCTCGCGAAATACGGGGTGCCGTCGCGCTAAAAAAAAAAAAAGAAAGAAAAAGAAAAAAAAGAAGAGAAAAGACCTTGCTCCTTTTTTCGGACCCCGAATTTCGCGAAATTACGCTGCACACTGGTCGATCGCGACGTCCACAAAGTCGAGATATTCAGACTCGAGATCCGACTAGCTTTCTTTTTCTCGGTCCCCCTTTTTTGTCCGTCTCTACAAAGGAGAATATCGGCAACGAGAAAATCGTCGTCCGTCCGGTCGACGGATTGATTGGACGATCAAAGAGCGACTCGAACGACTCGCGCGCCTCGATTCCTATGGAACCGCGAGACGATTCGCTTCTGTGGCACGCGACACACGCGACGTCTTCCTCCGTGTAAATGTGCGCCGCACCAATTGGTCGGCGTCCTCTTTGCGACTCGACGACGCTTTTGCCAGGATCGTTCGTAAGCCGAGGCATGAAACTGGGACGTTAATTGATCAACCTAGTTGAGGAGACTTGGTCGCTGCCAATATTACCCTTTGCAGAGAAAGACTCTGCGCTCGCAGTAACACCCTCGAGTACGGTAACACACACACGCTCGCTGTTAACGATTTAACGCTTCGCCAAGGGAAAAGAAAAAGAAGTCGTTCTGCGACTTTGACGAGAACACCCGCTCGTCGGAGAGAGAGAGTTTAGTTCAACACCTCGCTCGGCGAACGCTTGAACCGAAACCGTAGCCATCGAAATAGCAAATATACGTACCTGCGATAGAGACTTTCAAGACACGCAATGTTTTAACAGAACTAGGCATGCAAGTTTCCGCTGTAAATGTGCGAATGAAGCTTTAATCGTAGTGCATGCGTAAGCTTCGTCGAACGCGCAACAGTAACTTGACTTGATTGAGTTTTATTTTTTTTTCTTCTTTTTTTTGAAACAAGTAAGCAAGCAACATGTGTACACCGGTGCCACCGAGTATATTAAAAGTACCTAGCCTCCATACGCCATCATCACCAAGCTCGATACGCTCTCCAATGTCCCAAAGGAAAAAAAAAAAAAAAACTAGACTTCGACTATGTTTTTATCGAGTTGCACTTTCTCGCCTTTGTTTGTGGTCGGTCACTCGGTTTAGAACAACACTCGGTGCTTCGATACTCGAAACGGAGTATCGTAGATGGCGTATTGCGTTACCAACTTGTAAACAAAACCACCGCACCGCACCGCGTCGCACCGTCTATCCAGATGCACAAAACTACCGGCGGTAGACGGTTCAGAAGCGGCCTAGAAGCGGCTTGCAACGTGGTGACGAACGTTGAAATCTCGTGATTGGAGTAAGGAAACGAACGACTCTGCATGGAACTCGCTCGTGTTTTCTACCGATCGCCAATTCCTGTTCCTCCTTGAACGTGAACGCCGAGAAACTTCTCTGGCTGATGACTGGCGTGCAATTCAAATGAACCGTGACGAATGAGATTAAGAAGCTGCATTTTCCACGGGACCTCGGAGAAAAACGAGTCGCAAGGTGCAACGTTGTTCGTTTTCAAAAAAAGATACGATTAGTTTTCATCTCTGTAGGCGATTGTAGTTCGCGCGGATCTCAAGCTTAGGCTCCTTTGCATCGCGAGCGATCGCATCGAAGAGACTAGGGTTAGAAAAGCGACGGAAAGGGTAACAACAGGCCAAGGAGAGTTTTATCCGCGAAAAAACCGCCGACGGAAGTACATATATACGACCATGTGTAATTGGACAAGTCGCGATGCTTCGACGAGCTTTCCTCTCGCAATCAGTTTTGCCACGCCAGACGTGAAACGAACTACGATCCAAGTGACGTCGATTGTGAAATTCAAGCCGAAAGAACCGGCGATTTCTCTGGACTCTCGATTTTCTACTCGCGCGCGTGCTCACACTGTACACCCTAAACGAGACAGCCTGCATCACGGCCCACTCTGTATATATCTTACATGTATAGACCTCGTGTTATATCGTGCACGCTAAAAACGGAATGACATACGTATATATAATGTATATATACACATACACATATATATATATATTTCTTCTATTTTTTCTAATTTTTTTTTTCCACTCTGTCACATCTTGACTTTTTCTTTGTTCTTTCCTTTACTTTTTGCTCGATCACTCGCTACTGTTGACTATGCTTTGGAGAATGGCCAATTAACGATACGCTGTGTCTACGCTTTATCGACACTCTTGATATCTCGATCGGCAACGAAAAGAATCCCGTTTTGTTTCCTCGGTTTTTAAGAAATGTTGACAGACAAATTGATCGATAGCTACGAACGCACGAGGCATATGAAGAGTATCGATAGGTTCGACAGTACTTGAAAAGTTGTGAAAAAAAAACGACGCCTCCGAACGTTGGACGTTGGTCTGCCTCGCATTAATGGAACTTTTATGTTGCATAGGGCAAATTTTTCTATTGTTCCGACGCATCGAAGATGACGAAGGACGAATGCCAGTAAGTTGTCTGGTAAACCGACAGATGAGCCCAAACTTGGTGGGATATCGTTGAGTGTCGCCGCTCCCAAGTGGTTCCCCCCCCCTCCGAGTCCGTTCATCCGTTAATTTGAAATAGAATCTTTTTTTAATTTCCTGGCGACAGGCACGCTGAAATGTTTTTTTTTTCAAGCAAACTTTAATTTTTCAAACAAAAACCTAACCTTAAATTTATAAGAGATTAACAGTTATACCTACATAACTACATTACCTTATATTATATATCGAATCTTTTTTTAATTTTCTGGTAACATTTTGGCAACGGTCTAGAATTTTTTTTTTTAAACAAACTTCAACTTTCTTTCAAATTAAAATCTAATTTTAAATTTTTAAGAGATCAACAAGAGTTATACCTGTAGTCCTTATAGATTTAAGATTTTTCGTTGCAATAATTTCTTATCCCATAAATGTTCCACTGTCGAGTCGAAAAAATAGAAACAGCTGATGGCCAAAGCGTATTGTGTACTTTTAGTATGTGATACCTCAATAGATGTCGTGTATATCCGGCGCTCGTGACGAAACGGTTAAGCAGTTACATCCGAAACGAAAACGAAGCGAATCTCGCAAAAAAAGGCGGCATTCACGATTTCCCGCGAGTCACATCCACGAATAACATCGGCCAATTTCAGGGGCACGTACCTCGAGTTCGATAACGGCAACATCAACAAACCGGTAATGAAGGAAAGGAACTGGGGCCAGAATCGTTTCCATTTCGACGACGTGGCGAAAGCGATGCTCACGCTATTCACCGTGTCGACGTTCGAGGGCTGGCCGTCGTAAGTAGCCAAGTTATCCTGCCGCCTCCACTCGCACGAATACTTATTATGATGCTTTCCTCTTGTTACTTTCGTTTTTTTCAATTCTTCGAACGGTGGCGGAGGGGTGGGGGGGGGGAAGGGACGATATGGGGGGAGGGAGTTTCAGTATATCAGCGAACAGTGTATCTAGGTTCTCGTTTTCGAATTTCCAGTCGTTCGAAAGTAGAAACAAAGTAAAGAAAAACAAAAAAAGAAAAAAAAAGGAAAAGAAAAGAAAAGAAAAGAGAAAGGAAAGAACAAGCCACTGTTGCATACCGCTTAGCATTTTCTCTCCCAACAGATTACTAGACGTGTCGATCGACTCTAACAAGGAGGATCATGGACCAATTCATAATTTTCGGCCGATAGTGGCCGCGTACTACATTATTTACATCATTATCATAGCATTCTTCATGGTGAACATCTTCGTTGGTTTCGTTATTGTCACTTTCCAGAACGAGGGTGAGCAAGAGTACAAAAACTGCGAGCTCGATAAGAATCAGGTAAGTTTGGCCGACTACCAACGGCCATTGATCACAGAGGTATACATACATGTCTCTCGTATTACAACCGCATGTTTGCAAGCATCGCGGCGTGGGGGGAGGGAGGGAGGCACACTTGCCTCTCATTTTCCACGAAAGAAACCTAAATCGTGCCCCTTGTCTCTGTGTCTCTCGACTTGGAATTTGTGCTTGTAAAAATGACCAATTGGATCGAGAAGGGGCCGCCCCGGTTGCTTGCGAACACGCGGTTGTGTACGTCTCGTATACATGTACAAACTTTTCACGTGATTGCATAGCGGAATTGCATCGAGTTCGCGTTAAAGGCGAAGCCAGTGCGACGATACATACCGAAGCATCGAATACAGTACAAAGTCTGGTGGTTCGTCACATCTCAGCCGTTCGAGTACACCATTTTCACTCTGATCATGATTAACACCGTGACCTTAGCGATGAAGTTTTACCGGCAGCCGGAGATCTACACGGAAGCGTTAGACGTTCTTAACATGATCTTCACTGCGGTCTTTGCCCTGGAGTTTATCTTTAAGTTGGCGGCCTTTCGATTTAAGGTAGAAAGTCAATTCGACTTCAAAAAAAAAAAAAAAGAAAAGAAACAAACAACGCGATTATAATGGATGTTTTTTTTCTCGAGTCGAGTCGATTCCAACGAACAGACGATTAATCACCACTGTTAACGCCGACCAATTAATTGCAGAACTACTTTGGCGACGCTTGGAACGTTTTCGACTTCATTATCGTTCTTGGAAGTTTCATCGACATCGTCTATTCCGAGGTCAATGTACGTATAATTGTTCCAACACTTTTCCTCGTCACCGCGTGACACTCATTCGGTCGTTCGAACCAAGTTTGCAGCCGACGGATCGAACGTTTGCGCGTTGCAAACAATTTTCGAACGAACCGATCGAGTTGAATTTTTTTTTTTTTTTAAATGATTTTTTTCTTTTCTTCAGCCTGGCTCCACCATCATTTCCATCAATTTCTTTCGGCTGTTCCGTGTGATGCGACTGGTGAAGTTGCTGAGCAGGGGCGAGGGCATCAGAACGCTCCTCTGGACTTTTATCAAGTCCTTCCAAGCTCTGCCATACGTAGCTCTGTTGATTATAATGCTGTTTTTTATTTATGCTGTGATAGGCATGCAGGTGAGTTGTCCCAAAGGGGTGGAGTAACTATTTTTCCGGTATAACTTTGTCGGTTATAGCAATGGTATGCCATACTTTTCTTATTTCTATTGGCGAAAGTAGAGACACCCTGTATACATGCTCGAGCGTCACGCTTTACACGATTCGAAGCTAATATTTGTATTAACATTCAGTGATATTGTCGATATGTATACCTGAGAACTAACAGAGATAATAATTACCCGAGGAAGGCAAACAATTTGTTCAAGAGAAACTTGTTTGTCCAGGTATTTGGAAAAATTGCAATCGACGACGACACGTCAATAGACCGAAACAACAATTTTCAGTCTTTTCCACAAGCGGTGTTGGTCCTGTTTCGATCGGCTACAGGTACGTGCTCGTCCAAACAAATCTTCAATCAGATAAGTAGACGGTTCTTGACACTTTTCCGGCGGGATATTTGACAATTGCCTGTAAAACATATGTATTATTTATTAGAAACTTCCATCGTTACAGAAGCTTTATAAATAGGTGCATAATTTTATTATTTTAATACTAAAAGAATCGAACAACGCTTTTACAGAGTACGGTTACTCTATTCAAAATTAATATTTAGACAGAATATTGATTGTACCATTGTACAAATGTATTTATTTTAATTATCATTTATACTGTAATGTATTAATGTTTTAATTACCATTTACTCATTATTATTTTTTATTATTATTATTATTATTATTATTTAATATATCAATGTATTGATTTATACGTAGAATATAATTTGATACGGTTCTCTAGTGTTAATAGATACGTTCATTTATTTATTTATATTAACATGTTTCTTAAACCAAAATCAAGTATATATGTGCATGTGATATACCCGTCGCAAAAGTGTCAAAGGCTTTGACGTTGCATTGAATCAACGGTTTACATGTTACAGGCGAAGCTTGGCAGGAAATAATGATGGACTGTTCGGCGCAGCCCGGCAAAGTGAAGTGCGATCCGAACAGCGACGAAGACAGTAATCCAAATGGTTGCGGATCCGACATTGCATTTCCCTACTTTATATCTTTCTACGTTTTATGCTCGTTCCTCGTGAGTAACTAAACAACCTGCGGCAGAGCGCAACCAGTCTCGAACCATCGAGATTAATCATTGTAATCATCGTAAAGTGGTGACAACGGTAATACACATGATCTTTGATCGAGTTTTAAATATTTCTCAAACAGCGTAAAACATAGATTTACAATTATAATTACAAAGAATCATGATTATGTTACAAAGATTCATGATTGTATTACGAAAAAAAAAGTACAAACCACAGATAGTAGAGGAAATATTAATCTGAAAAGCACGATTCATTCTACCGTATAGATGGCCCGAGACTTTTGCACGCTGCTATAGTTATAGTTAACCGTTTGAAAATTTACCAACTCCCTGTTATTCGTTTCCAGATCATCAATCTATTCGTCGCTGTGATCATGGACAATTTCGATTACCTGACGAGGGATTGGTCGATCCTTGGTCCTCACCATTTGGACGAGTTTATTCGTCTATGGTCCGAGTATGACCCTGATGCGAAGGGTCGTATCAAGCATCTGGACGTGGTGACTCTTCTCCGAAAGATCTCGCCGCCGTTGGGCTTCGGTAAACTCTGTCCCCATCGCGTCGCGTGTAAAGTTGGTACCTCTTCTTCTTCGTCTTCATCTTTTCCCCGTCAGGGAATGATTATGTGTCCCGACGTTCTGCTCGAGCTGGTGAAATTTTTCAGAGGCTGGTCTCGATGAACATGCCGTTGAACAGCGACGGCACGGTCCTGTTCAACGCGACGTTGTTCGCCGTGGTGAGAACGTCGCTGCGAATTAAGACCGAGGGGAACATCGACGACGCAAACGCCGAGCTGAGGGCCGTGATTAAGAAAATTTGGAAGAGGACCAGCCCGAAGCTTCTGGATCAAGTGGTGCCGCCGCCTGGAGGTACGTACAGTGATTTGTTGTTTAGTTGTTCCTTTCTCTCCGCGTCAAGTCGAATTAATTAAGCTAATTTCTCCCAGGCGACGACGAGGTAACCGTTGGCAAATTCTACGCGACCTTCTTGATCCAGGACTACTTCAGAAGATTTAAAAAGCGTAAAGAGCAAGAAATGAAGGACGGCGACAAGGAGTGTCACAACACTGTTACGCTTCAGGTAGTATTTATAGCAAATACATGTAGAGTATATATGTGTAAGTACTTGTAAGTAATGGCGAGCATGTACAAATTGAATATAGTTTATATAAACTTGAATATATTACGGGTACTTGAGTAATGTCGTTTTTTAAATACTGTACAAAATTTCCTTTTATTTAAGAGTTAATACAGTTTTAATCTACAATATAATTTAACAATAAGCACACTAAATGTCAATATATTGAACTATAATACAGGCTACGTTATAATTATATTATCATTATAATAAATTATTGATGGCAATTAAATTTGAAGAAAAAAACATTACTTATGAGTGCTCCTAACAAGTTTATATAAACTTGAATATAGTTTATACAAATAAAGTTTATATCGATTGATACATGACTCGAGAAAAAATTCGATACTTCGTTGAAGGCTGGTCTGAGGACTTTACACGAAGCTGGGCCCGAACTGAAGAGAGCAATTTCCGGGAACTTGGAAGAGCTTCTCGACGACAATCCGGAACCTATGCACAGGGTAATCGATACTCGTGTAAATAAAACAAATTTTGCCTCCTTCGAAATTCGATCAAACTTCTTTATTGTTTTGTTCTACAGAGGAATCATTCGTTATTCGGCAGCGTCTGGTCGAGTATGAGAAAAGGGCACCACAGTTTCAACCGAGCCAGATCGCTCAAGGTGAATTCCACGACCCTCAAGGTAAATGTTTGGACGACCAACCGATTTAGTACGATCGGTTCAGAACGTGTACAGTGAGAAGAACATAACTGTAACGATGACAGTGATGTAAAAATCATCTTGAAAAGAAACGAACTTACGACTAGAAATTCAAAAATCTTCTTCTACAAAGTTGCATCAGCTTGAATTGTCGACAGTTATTTGGTACAGTTATGCTCTTCATTGTGAATACAATACTTTTTATAAGCACGATTTATCCGAAAGTGGTAGAAAGAGAAAGACTAAAAGATGAAAACTCGCCGTTTGTTTGAATTTGCAGGCTTCCCCGACAAATTCCATAGACTTCCTGCCGTACTCGTCGCTTCAGAGAGGAAGCGGCCACGACCCGGCGAACCAAATCACCGCGAGATCCCATCAAGTTGTGCCAAACGTAGCGGGGTTAGTTTTTTTTTTTTTTTTTTAGATTACAATTGAAAAACAGTCGAAACACGACAAAAGAGAAGGCAATAAAATATCTCTGGTGTAACGTTTCTAGCGGTTTAAGCGACAGCGCGATGAATCAAATGGGAATCGAGCCCAAGCTCACGGGTATCGAGGAGAACATCCCGCTGAGGCCGTTGCCCGTGTTTGGAAATCCCGTCCAGCAGCAATTCTATCACCACGCCCCTTACAAAGTACTCGAGTAAGTAAATAATAATCGTTGGCTGATTGGCGGCAATTACCATCGATCGATCAGATGTAATATCTAAACACGTACGCACGTACGTATGTACGTATATACATAATTCGCGGTTAGAGATTGCAAGTGATATCGGGTCGCGTCGCAAAGCTGGGAAGCTGAGAGAGAAACGGACGTGATCTTCCTAGTGATGATACCGGTGAATTGTACGTTTCAGCGGTCCAGGTAGCGGTAATTACCTTCATCCGAATAGCGAATATGGTAAGAGACGTTAGGGCTATGGGAGTCGATATAGTTTGCTTTTACTCTTGATCGAATAGCATTTCTCGCTTGCGCGCTTGCATGCGTAACCACTAACCACCCGGAGCTCGACGATCATCGCCGAGTTTGCTGGAAACGTGAGCGCAAACCGCTCGCGCGCGTTTGTGTGCGTGTGCGTGTGCGTGTGTATGTGCGTGTGCGCGTGAGAAAGTTTTTATTAACCCTTTCGCTACGGCAAACATTGATACGTACCGTGTCGTGGCATACGGTAGAAATTCAATCGCGAGAACGACGAAATTCTTTTGGTCAGAGTGCATTTCTCAGAGAGTATATTGAAATGATCAAAATACTGAATTACACTAGTACGAATACAGTAGTGCCCTCTTAAGGGCATTCACAGTTGGGACCGAAAGAGGGAGCTTAAGAAGGGTGGTATATTCTGTGAAAGAAAGAATAAGGATGATATCGTCAACTGTTACACCGACACCAGTATCGTTGCACTACATCGTGTAGAGAAATTTAATATTTTAAAATTTTATTTAAACTGAATACACTCGCACTATTTTCAATTTAATGCGTACAATACTTTTAAATTAAATGAAGCAAAAAATTGTAACAAAGCAATAATTATCAAACGATTGTAATTAATCGACATTTCTCGAAAATTTATTCCTATGAAAGCAGCTGTTAATCAATAATTACCAATAATTGAATGGAAAGCTTGAATAAAAGTCTTACAAAGTATTACATTTTCATCAATATTAAATCAACAATACGCATAGTATGATTCTATAATCGTATTGATACATGTAAGTTGGATATGTATTTGTTATTTAATATAAATTTTGCGTCACTTTGATCGATATGTGTCAACAATCAAAATATCGATGTCATATCAGTTTGCTTCATGTTTCGCGCGGCTGCACGGTATTATTAGCGTGGAGGATAGTCCCAATTCCAAGAAGATTGGTGGGGATAGCGACGAACACTTAAGCGGGCACCACTGTATTATTTATTTATTCGTATTGAATTGTCAATGCACATACTAAAAATTCAACAGTAACTTTAAACTTTACTTCGTATGATATATCTAACAATCTAGTAAAGCGTGGTGAAAATTCAAAACAACACGTCCGTTCTACGATACACGATCCTACGTGTCTCTCTTCTTCCGTGACGTTTTCCACACACTACACATTCGCTTGCATTTTCTCGAATCGTTGTTGCATCGCGTGTTATTCGCGTCTGAAGTGAAAAGACTCATCGTCGATATTTCTCTCATTCGATTTACGTACGTAGGTTCTGCTTCAACTGTGTCTCAAAAAAATTTCTTTCGTCAAATGTAAATCCGTCGTCTTTGGTTTGATTCGAGCAGTGCGACGCGAGCGCCAGCAGACGCCTCCCGTTTCAGCGGCGCCTGACCGAACCAAGTGCCACTATGGGTGCCAACGGTATCTCTCTCTCTCTCTTTCTCTCTCGAGAGAAGAAAATTTTAAAAGCAACTTGACCAGTAGCCAAAGGGTTAAAAAAGTAATCACCTCGCTAGCTCGATCGTCGCGCAGTAATATAATGCATGCATCTCGTGGCTGATGGAACGATGATATAGGATATAATAGGTTATTATTAGCTGTTGTTACACGCGTGTAACGTCACGGTGGATGACTCGGCGATGTCGGCGAGTGGCTGGCTGAAAGAGGGTTAGGGGGGAGGGGATGATAGCACGTGGACGCGGGGCGACGAAGACTATATTCGCGCGCCAGCAGGTCGAACATTCGCCAGTAACTAACTAAGAGAGTGGTTTTTGCCGGTTCTTTGGTGTTGCCCGTGTCGCGCGGTGCGTCCGACGCGCGTCGACCTCGTCGCGGCTGCTCGACGCAGTCTTCAGGACGGAATCGAGCGGCAGCTGACGCCACCGACGCCACCACCCCGAAGGAACCCACCCCCGTCCATTGATCCGAGCACCGCCACCCTGCACACTGTGCAAATCTCGTCCGGCAAGTCCGCCAGCGCAACAACGTCGATCGCCACGTGCACGAACACGTCCACCGCTACGACCAGCCCGAGCCTCGGCTCGTCCTCCAACGGGGCACGATGCTACGCGACCAGAGGCTGCTGCGTCGATTGTGCCGTCTGGAATAATCACGGTACGATTTACACTTTCACTCTCTGTCTCTCTATCTATCTATCTATCTCTATCTCTATCTCTTTCCATTTCTCTTCTACGTTTATACACTCGTCCCTCCATTTACGCGGTATCGACTCGCCAGATGTCGGACAACGTATTCTCCTGGAATTTTTGAGAAAGTATATCAATAACGATAAATAATAAAAAAAAAAAAAAAACGTAATGTCTGTTTTCTACAGTAGCCGGCGATGTTCAAGCGTTAAGTTTATGAAAATTATGGAAAGATAAGTTTTAGAACAAATCGTCCCTTTGCCCTCGACAAACGTTTCTTTGTGTCGTCAATTTATTTACGAAGTATCGCTCCAAATAAAATGACATAACATTGGAAATGATCGTTCGTATTTAATACGAAATTATATTGATTGTGTGTTTCCCAACGTGCGATATCAAGTATTGCTCTGAACAAGTATAACACGTAAGAGTTGATGAAGTCGAACTGATTGCTGACACTGAATAAAATTTACTTTTGTTTTCCGAAATGTCATTATCATTGTCATTATTATTGTTATTTTGTTAATCTACCGTGAAATAAACATGTGCTTCCTCGTAACTTATACCAGCTTTCCTTTCCAAACGTTTCGTTCGCTTTCGCGCGAAAACGTCCGCGTAAACGGAGGGACCGGATACGTATTCTCTTTTACAAAAAGAGGAGAGAACAGTTGTCTCGCCTTTCATCGACAACTCAACTACCTCCTTTCTTCTGTCGAACAACAAACTCCGGTGACGGTCGTTACGATTTTTGTTTTCACGACTCTTCTGCCAGTGCCTAACTAACTAGAGAGAAAGTATGAAACTAAACGAAAGTATACAATGAAAGTAGCTGAAAAAAATCGTAACGAAAATTCTCGGGAGTAGTAATAAAAAGAGAAAAAAAATACGGTATGGTTGGAACATGCTGGAACACTGCAGCCATAGATCGCGAGGACGGAGACTCGTCGGTGACGAGCGAGTATAGCGAGTCCGGCGTGTCGGGGAGTTCAGGAAGTTCGGAGAGTATAGGAGGATCGGATGGTTCCGGAGGGTCTAGCTGGAGCAACTCGGAGAAGGTCGTCGCGGGAGTGCGTCGCCGCGGAGGCTCGCTGTTGACGGTAGCGTCGCTGTGCCGCGTTCGGGGTCGCCGCGTCGGCAAATCGGCACCGTCCAGTTTCCGTAACCGCGAGACCACCAGCAGAGGCTGCAATAAGAGCGGCGAAGGCGCTGGTAGAGCCGGCCAAGGCGACGAGGGCGGCCAGGGGGGCCAGGGGGGCCAGGCCGCCGCTGGCCAAGGAGGAGGCGGTGGACAGTCGAGCAGCTCGACGACGTCTGCGAGTACCGGATTCGCGCATAGCGTCGCCAACGGCCTCAAGCTCGCCCAGACCCAGGCCATCGCTGTCGCTGGCTTCCTCGCCGACGTCGACTCGCGGCATGATCGCGTCTGCGCCTCCTGTCTCTCGCATCGGGCCTCTTACCACGGCAGAGGTGACTAATCCTCCACTAATACACACGCCAAGTGTCCCCCATCTGCGCCAACGCCACAATCTCATTCTCATGATCAATCATTGTTCACTGCCTCTTCAAATTCACTCGAGTCTCGGTGATCAAAGTCGAACTCTCAAGTCTCTCGAGTTTCGTTCGGCGAAACGAGCGTCCTTTCTCCATTGTTGGAAGGTGATTCTACTGATTTTCGAAAAGTCGAAAAGAAAGAAAGAAAGAAAGAAAGAAGGAGATTTCCCTCGACGATCGTTTACAATTTTCGACTCGTTTACCAATTGGAACTTTAAACTTGAAAAAGTCGAGGTTTCGCCAATACAGGGTGATTCACGCAACTCGCACACCTGAAATAATTTTAAGCTTTTTACTTTGTATTTATTACAGTCTGATTCTTTCTATTTTAAGTTAAAGAAACTCATTTCTGTGATGATTTTGCAAAGAAGACACGTACACGTTGAAATTTCAGCTAGGCTTTGTCGAGAGCAAATACAATTCGAAACGAGTATTTCATTGGATGTACGATGTGGAGTGTGAAAAGCTTTAGAACACTAGAACTACCAAAAGAAATTCTTGTTGGACACTTTATACGTACAAAACAGTGTATTTTTAGAGACTCGAATGAGTCTTTGTAAAATACATAGACAAATGCTTGTAAACTCCATAACTGCATTATATAAAGTTTCTCTATCTTTTTGTCTTTGGTGTCTCTGATGGAAATCTTACGCTTCAGACGTCGTTAGGTAGTTCTAGCTTTAACGACAACAGCACAGCATTGACGCTTTCCCGCATTGCTTCGACAGCAGCATGAACATTTTACTTTTTGTTTACACGTCGACTTACACACGTGCAGAAACAAAACGAAAAATTTTGATCGAAAATCACCCGTGGAGATACAAGTACACACACGAGGCCTATGAAATTGTTTTTTGAAAATTCGAATCTCCAAAACATAATAACCACTCGTGCACGATCAGTTGTAAACGTCAGTGCTACTCCCACAAACTCACGAGGTCAATTGTGAGGATGTTGACGTCGGTCTGACATCGTTCGCGTGCCACGACGATCGAGTTGAATTGAACCTTAACCACTTGCGCTGGCAACTGATTGCGGACCATAACGAGAGACCAAACCGTATACAATAATTCGTCGCTTTCTTTTTAAACTCGTCGGTATGATATCGTTAGAAATTATTGGGAAGTAATAAATTTATTATTTGTTTTGCCTGGGTTATACTTAAATATACTTAAAACTGAGGAAATATTGCAATTTTGGGACAACAAATTCTCGACGTGTGTGGCACATTATTCCAGCGCAAGAGGTTAAATAACATGAAACAATAATAATATAATAATGAAAAGAAAGAGACAGGCGGGGTGAAAATCGCGCGCACACGTTTGAAATTTGCATTTTATTTCCTGTCTTGTCCCACGTGATGCGACACGGTGCACCAACCACTCTAATTCGCACTAGCAAGCACACAAAGTGACACACCACTAGCGATGCACCAGCGACACACAGAGACACCAAGATTTGCTCTCGGGGTATGGCCGTGTGTGTGTGTGTGTGTGTGTTTGCGTGTGTGTCCAAATGCATGACATGAAAGTTGCCAGAAAGTTTTCTGTGTGCTCGAAGCATGCGTTCTGCCAAATAGTTTCTTCTCTTTTTTTTTCCTTCGTACGTACCGTGTAAACTTGCTTGCGATGCAATAGTCGCTTGACTACGCAACTAATCACGCTCTCGAGGCGCTCGAGATGCATACACATACGCCACAAACCGCTGTCGAGATATCGTAGAGCTGTCGGCAGAGCGTACCGCGGTGAGCTTAATTCCTTCACCGACTGTCCTCGTTCGTCAGTTTCCTGGGCCGGAGAGAGTAACGGAAGCATCGGCGCAGAGCGCCTGTCCCACAGCTTGCCGGGCAGTCCTGCCGATCGGAAGCCGAACTTCGAGGTCATCGGCAGCGCGGAAAGCTTGGTCGGTCGAGTAAGTCTCACTCTTCACTCTCTGTTCCCCTGGCAACGTCAAACTTGACAAAAACTCCTCCAACTGTAGACACCTACTGATACATAGTTTCCAATTAGTTATTTTAGTTATAAAATTTCTTCTATCAATTTAAAAAAAGAAAAAGAAAAAAAAACAATAATTCAGTATTTAGTATTTTGTTTTTGTTGAGCCAGAAGAAAGTAGTATTTTGTAGAATTATTTTTTCTGTCGACGAGGTGAAAAGAAAAAATAAATATTTACAGTGTATTAATAATCAGGACATTTTTAACGTCCTCTTCTGAAGGTGTTGAATCGTTAGGCGTACGCAAGGTAGCTCGCGTAGAATGACTCTCAGCAACTCTAATAACCTAATTGATAGACGTACATACACAGCTACCGTAGCAAATGCAACTTGCAACGGTTCAAATGCCTGCTGTTTGCAATTGATTCGTCGACGTTAACGAAACCCTGTCTTTTCCTAGGTTCTCGTTGAGCAAGGACTGGGCAAGTATTGCGATCCAGACTTCGTGAGATACACGTCGCGAGAGATGCAGGAAGCGCTGGACATGACGCGCGAGGAGATGGACCGGGCGGCGCACCAACTTCTCCTGCAGGAACGTCGCGGGCAACCGTTGTCGTATCAGTTGCAGCAGGGAGCGGAGCAACAATGGTTGCCGGCCTATCAGCCGATACAGCCGAGTCAGCAGGCGACGGGGATCGGGTACCAGCCGCTGCAGGAGCAGCGACCGCCCGGCCCGCGACAGTATCATCGATCCTACTATCGCGGCGATGGGCAAACGGCCGCCACCTCGGACTCGTCGCAGCAACAGCAACAACAACCGCCACCGTCTTAGCGACGCGACGCCACGTCGCCCTGTAAATCGTGTTCCTAAACGTTCTCTCGTTCACCTAGCCAAACGAGAACAACGCTTACGTCCCAGGTAACGTTGGCTGTCTGTCGTTTCGGCGAACACGCGCCAACAGATCAGCCAGCAGTCTCTCGAGCGAGCAGCGAAACGCGACTCCTGTTGCTGTCTCTCGCATTCGCATTCGCACTCGGTAGATAAAGATAAAGAAAGAAAGGGGGAAAACTTTGGATCCTCGACGTGTCTCACGACGTTTCTGGCGCGTAGGGTAAACGACGTTGGTCGACAGACAGAACGTGGCAAGGAAGAAGGCTTTCGACGCGATCGGGAGAGGATCGGCTGACGCAAGCAATAAAAGCTACGGGAGCAACGTCGCTGGGAAATGTTTCATCCGTCTGACGAAGAAGCAGCAGTCGGAGACGACTTTTCGCCGCCGCCGCTGCTGCAAAAAAGGTGGAAAAGACTGGGAAAGCTAGTCAGACTGAGATAGTACCGTACGATTGCCAATTAGGAAACGATTAGGAATGTACAGCAGCGGAGATGATTCTTCCGACTCGATTGCGACTACGATTTCGTTACGCGTGTCGCGCGTCGTGTTTCAAAGCTTCGAGCTTTGGTCGTGAACGACGTCGACCGAAAGTGGGAGGCCCGGGCGCCAGACGACTCGATCCTTATCCCCGCTCTCGTTCTTATCGTAAAACACTTGTCCCTTCGATTACCGTTGTTTAGGATATACACAATTGAACTCATTATTGCTCTTTGTACGATGGATCACTAGATGAGATAACAAGTGCCTAAGTATCTGTAACTTCTTTCGGACCAGAGAAGACTTTTATCAACTTAGACAAAGTACTATTACCGCGAATTACGAGAACGAAGTTGAGAATGTACGGTATGCTACGGTATTGTGACGATATATGTACATACGCATACATACATACATACATGTATGTATGTATATATGTATATATATATCGTTATGCGTATTTTACACGCACAGACATGTCCACACACGAAAAAAGAAAACACAAACGACATCGGAGAGAACACAAATACTACAACAAATCCTCCCATACAAAAACACGCATACAAATCCATTGTTGTTACTACTACTATTATTACTGCTACTACTACTACTACTACTACTACTACTACTACTACTACTACTACTACTACTACTACTACTACTACTATTACTACTACTACTACTACTACAACTACTACTACTACTACTACTACTACTACTACTACTACTACTACTACTACTACTACTACTACTACTACTACTACTACTACTACTACTACTACTACTACTACTACTACTACTATTACTACTACTACTACTACTACTACTACACTACTACTACTACCACCACCACCACTACTACTACCACTATTACTACTACTACTACTACTACTACCACCACTATTACTACTACTACTACTACTACTGCTACTGCTACTGCTACTACTTCTACTACTACTACTACTACTACTACTACTACTACTACTACTACTACTACTACTACTACTACTACTACTACTACTATTACTACTACTACTACTACTACTACTACTACTACTACTACTGCTACTACTACTGCTACTACTACTACTACTACTATCACCACTATTACTACTACTACTATTGCAATTGTTATTATTATTTTATTATTATTACTATTACGACTGCTGTTATTATTATTATTATTATTATCATCACTATTACTACTACTACTGCTGCTACTACTACTACTATCATTATTGTTATTATATTATTATTACGTTTTATTATTATTATTATTATTATTACTACTATTATTTGTACATACACGTTGCGGGTATAATAATTGACGCGCGAGGGTGAATGATCGATAAACGGTACTGCCCGCGTTATGTCCATTTCTACGTCGGAGGTTGAACCGCGGTGTACGCGCATCATCTGCCAGAGAAAACATTGAATACTACTTTGAATACGAGGCGTGCCACGCGACAGCCAAACCATCACCGACGGGCAAATCGAACATGGTGCTTTCACTTACCGATATCGACACTTCTATCTTGCAAATTGTCGGTATACGGGAACCACTGCACGCGACTCGAACAGACAGGCTCGATGATATGCCACCGTCTCGGTCCGCGTGATCCTCGCACCCTCCACACTCCCAGTGGTTGAAATCTCTCCGGACAATGTACGTCTATACTATAATAACTCGCGCCAATCCTCCGTCACCGTTTCATTCTGTCACCCTCTCTTTTCACCGCTCTCTGTCAAACCTGGCCACTTTTATAAATTACGTCCCAAAACGAAATGTACAAAAAGTAACGTACGCGTACCTATTTGCATATATATGTGTACGTATGTCCCCGGTATGCACAGTGCGCCCGTGTATCGGTACCCACACACACACGAGTATCGAATAACATCTTTGTACGTTCGGTACATACACGTTCGGTACGGTCGGGACCTCTAGAGAAACCGGGAGAAAGCGAAAAAGGAAATACGATGAGAGAAAAAGGAAAAAAAAGAATGAAAAAAAAATGTGGAAGATATCCAATAGACACGTGGTTCTGCGGATATTCCACCAATTAGATAGTCACGCCGTTCCGTGCATCGAAAAAAAAAAAAAAAAAAAAAAACACTGTCACTCTGTCGAGCAACTTCGTGTCAATGCGAGTCGAGTAAGTAGCTTCTTCGTGATAGTGACGCAGAGAAACGCTTTTCTCGCGATGTCGCGAATTTTTAACCAACTCGTCCCCTCTCGGGGAAGAAGTGGAAACAGTGGGACGCGGAAACGTCGGGAACGCGGGATCCCTCGAGAAACGTCCCCCCGACGACACCCATGTTCACAATCTCTCGTGTACCTTGAAACGACTTGGACAATAATTTTCATCGACGATATTTCTCAGAACCACGTTCTCTGGAACTCCTCTCGATATGTCCTACGTTCGAATTCGTCGCGAACGCGTTACCAAGTTCTTCTTCACGTTTTACGTTTCTCCTCTCCTCCATTCGTCCAGATCGAATAGAACGTACGAACCGTCTCGCGTTTCACCACCTTCCGTTTCTTCGTTACCTTTCGTCCGTTTACGTTCGCTCGGTCAGAGCGAGATCTTCTCTAGGTAAATGTGTAGCAAACGATAAACGTATAACCGTGTACGCGTTCGAGTATTGTAAACTGGTAAGAATACGCGTTCGAAGAGCCGCGGCAGACGCGAGCCCTTCGTCGACAAGGGAACCAAAGAAAACTATTAACAAAAAAAAAAAGAAAAAAAAGGACGCTATTTAAAATGAAACAAGCAGAGAAACAAAGAAACGGACACGTCTTTGGACACTTTCTTAGAGATACGATAATGTAGGTAGGTGGTGTGTGTGAGGAGCCGAGACAGTCGGTGTGCGTAGTAACGCGCGCGAAAATTTGAAAGCGAACGAATGAACGAAAGAAAAGACAACAACCACCAAGTCTGCCAAGCTTCGTCGAGGAGATGTTTGTCAGGATAAGTCGCGCGCGATATTACCGACCGATTCATCCCCCCCCCCCATCCAAGGGAGGATGCTACTCGCGTTACTGTATGTATAGCGAACCTTTCGTATTCGTTTTTTTCCAGCGTCTTTTTAACAATTGTGTATTAGTCTATAGCGATCTTTTTATACTGTTGTGAAGTGACGTTTACACCGATCCGTAGAATATACCGCGTTAGACGAAACAAATTCTTACCTTTAAATCGTAATGTCGGATTTAAACGGCGGCGCGCGACGACCCTTAGATCGTCGCTCTTAGGTGTTTGATAGACGCGTTTAGGGAGACCAATGTTTTCTATGTTACGAGACTGACGCGAGATCACATTCGAGTGTGTGACACACGTGCACGTGTACATATTGTACTATATTGTACCGAACGAGAAACAAGCAAGACGCAAAACTCGCGGCAAACCGGTCCTTTTTAATGCCTTCTTCTTCTTCGGTCTCGCTAGCCACTGCTAATGGCACTTCACTATTCGTCGTGCTACTACTCTACCGTACACACATTCTATATACACCATAACACCGTATCGACCAGATCTTTACAACCATCGTTCGGATAAAACGTTCGTTCGACGTGCAAGATTCGCTCAAGCGTTTCACCTAGCATTTAACTGTTGCATTAGTGTCCACTTGAGCGCCCGCTTTCGGAACCGAAAGGTGTATTCTACGAATCGTGTCGAAATATCGGTATCGAGTATCACTCGCTCTCTATTGTGCAAGTATCGTGTTTCACGCGATCTTCGGTACGTCGGTAAGGTAGAATGAGTCCCAATTCCAAAAATTGGTAGAGGGGATAGCAACGGACGCTTAAGTGGGGACTATCGTACCTGCCAAATACTTATTATCAAATTTGTTCTGGCGTCGTAATCTACTCTTCTAGATCGTTGGTATATTAACGAAATGAACAACAACATTATTCCAAAAATACCGGAGAGCTTCCCAGAAAAAAAAATCGAATCTTGCACTTCAACGCGTTTTCACCCGCGCTATCGAATATTCGTGGCACAGCTTTGGCACTCACACACGCTACTCGCACCGTTTATTTTTATCAAGACGCTCTTGCAACGATGTGTCATCGGTTTTTAGAAACCATACTCGGCGACGTACGGTTCACTGGAAAGAAGTAACCACGCGATTCCTCCTTCCCCGTTTTGTTCTTCTCCGTCGACTTTCTCGATTTCTCGCTTTTCTTTAACTCCATTTAAATTTATGCACGGAAACAGCTTCGTTAGGCGGGGAATTTTAGTTTAGATATTGTAGCTCTAGTCCTAGTTTTAATTCTAGTTTTAGTTCCAGTTTTAGTTCGAAAACGTGATTGTAGACGCTTTCGACTTTCGGATCGGTTCCTTGTTACTGCTCAAGCACTTTCGTTTACTTTCCAATTTCAATCTACCTACCCTCCATTCTTATTTTTACGCACAGACGAGGTGCATATAATACGAATACATCTCGTCTGTGTTTTTACTTATTGTTACACACATTACCGACAGATACTCGCAGCTAGGTGGCGGATCGATCGACCATCAATTAACAACCGGTCAGGGTTGTACGAATGATACAGTTACGTTACAAATAATGCGCACAATACGATTAAGTGTGGTTTAACGACTTGACGCGATGATGACAAATGATCAGAAATGCCGAGAATGAAATAAAAATTTCATGGAATAAATGATGCGACTTTGTCTGGCTACTTTTAGTAAAATATACACGGTGTGAGTTTGTTTGGCTAAGTTCGATCGTCTTCGATTCGATTCGATCGTTTTTCTTTTCGTTGTCTGTCTCCACGAGCGTACGTTTTCCGCAAAACGATACAACCTGCGACCTGTTCGTAAATCGATCAAGTCGAAGAGACGCGTTTCCATGTACACGCGATGTATCTCGCTGAAAAAACAGTAAATACGTGCTCGATGCCCGCGTCCGTTAGGAGTTTTAACAGAGTCAAGATCCACGACTTTCGAAGATGCACAATCAACAGACACGATATACTGCCGTTTTCCTTTTTCTATTTTTTTTTTTTTTTTTTTTTTTTGTTTGGCTCTCCTCCACTGCTCCCTCGTACTCGTCGAATGTATAACGCTTCTTTTTACACGTGACAACATCATCCCTCGATGATTCGCGGTGTACGCGAACGAATTGAAGAAAGAAATGAAAAATTGATCCAAGATGTGGCAACGTCGAACGCGCTTCGTCGATGATCATCCATTTCACTGTCGGAACGGGAATATACAAATTACAAATGCAATGCCGCGGCTACGAAATTGTCCGTTTCTTCGTGAAAAAAGGAGGGGAGGGAAGGGGGGAAGAGAAAAACAACGGACGGTGCAGTTCTTTTTGCATCAGCGACACTTGCGGCCGCGATAGGTCAAACGCAACGCAATTTCTACACACGAAATAAAGAAACGAGCGCCTCCATGATCGTGAAAACATCGGTCACTCTGTGTTTACGTTCCTTTCGAACAGATCGTGTCGAATGGGTCACGTAACCGAACGAGTCGGGAATCCAGAACTCGCTTAGCCACTAGGCTTACGCTTTATCGGTAATCATACTTTTCTTCTTTTTTTTTTCTCCTTTCCCTGTTTCTCAAACGTGCGAAAAAATTTTACCTACGACGAACCTCTACGCTCGATACTTCGCTCGCTGTCGTTTGCTCGAAGCGAATCGATCCTTTCGTCCGATGCCGATTCCCGAAGGACGATTAACTCCCTAGGAGAGAGATTCGAAACCGGTTTCGAGTGAAGCGGAATGTCGAGCGCAGATGCTAAATTCGAAGAGCTAGATACGTGCATGTGGTTCTGCTATTGCGTGAACGAGACTAGCGAGAACGACGAAGGAACTGCATGGACAGTATACCGCTGCATAGAAAGGAACTAACGAACACGAAAAATTGTTGTTGTTAATGTTGTCAAACAAAAAAAGAAAAAAACAAAAAAAACAAAAAAAAACATGTGTCAAATTAAAAATATAAGAATTTCAAACATCTCATGATCTAGTTCTGTGTTCGAATGGAAATCGAGGAAACACGCGTATTCGAAATATCGTTCGTCTTTATTTATGTATATAAAGTATGTACGCTTCGATCTAAACGGCGATTGCTTTCTAGTATCGTATTTTACATTACTTACAACACATTTCGATCGCTCGATTGCAAAACAGTTGTTACACGGAGAGAGGGAGGAAAAAAGGAAAAAGAAGGTGGAGGAGGGGAGAAGAGGGTTCATCTTCGGGAGCGTCAACTCGAAACCTTGGGACCACGATTTTCCATGCAGTTAAACGGTTGCGATAAATATAGTCACTAGGTGCGGTAATTGCTTTCTTGCGTATAGCTAGCAGAACACTTCTAAAACCGTTGCAAACTGTGCATGTACAAATTAAAGCAAGGCACAAGTATATACAATAGCCGACGTTCGGTGAAAACTAATATTCATCCGTCTTCCAAACTCAATTGCAATTGTTTGTTTGTAATTTAATAAGTTAAAAAGAATTTTCATGTTAAGAACAAACTAATATTATTTCATCACTTGTGCTGCTTTCTTTGCTTTGACGAGTTCGACCAGCTCCTGCAAAACGATCGAAATATAGAAATATAGAAATCGAAATATAGAAAAACGACCAATTTGCAAATATTACTTTCTCGAAAAACGTACCTTGTACCTCCTCATGCACTCTTTCTTCGTCCTGGTTGGAATACACGCTGCTATCTGATCCCATCTGTCAGGCACGCTGGTAGGGTAAGTCTTCAACGCTTGCTCCAAAAGTTTCTGCTCCGCGGGTGTCCAAGGCTCTTTCTTGAAATCTTTTTGCTCGAGACTGACACCGTTCGATACAGGATGATCCAAACGTTCCGTGACGGCTGGCATTCGATCCTCGACAGATTCCTTGGTCTTCTTCTCGGCAATGAAATTATCGTAAGCTTTTTTATTTGCTTGCTCCTTCAAACTGGATCTACTGAAGTCAGTCGACTGCAGATCTTTAGCCTTCGCAAGGACTTCTTTCGCGTCGCGCGTGACACCAGTGGAAGAAGTACTGTGCTGATTGATAAAGTTGGCAACTACCTCCCAGCGTTGATTCGTCCCTGCTGGGAATAAATTTACCGCCTTTATCAAGAGCTGCAAATCTTGCTCACTCCATGGAGCAGTGTGAGATTTCACTTGCTTCTCCGGTGTATTTCGCATATCGTTGGAAATAACGCCGGCTCTACGTTCAGCTTCTATTTTCTTCTCAGTCTCTTCCACGATACCGAGAAAAGCCGTTCTACCGTCGGTCTGTAATTTCTTCATCGCCTCCTCCAATTGAACCAACTTAAAAAGCTCGCAAATTTTTTCAACGCTTTCCATGTGCCTGATACTCTCCTCCGAGTTCTTGGCAAAGTAATTGTTAACTTTACAAAAATCTCTCAGCGCTTTTCTCTCCTTACGGAGCGCCTTCTTCTGCGCCTCCTTCTCCTGTTTAAGCGCGTCTAGCTTCGCTTTTTCCTCAATCTCCCGTTTCTCTCTCTCCAGTCTTTCCTTCTCTGCAGCGTCCCTCGCTATTCTCTCTTCTTCTTGCTGCCTTGCTTTTGCCGCCTCTTGCTTTGCTTTCTTCGCTGCCGTTTTCTTATCTTTGTCCTCCTGCTGGAACTTTTTTATTCTCGGGTCCATGTTGTAAGCCGTGTCAACCAACGTACGTATACGAGTCATTTCCTCCTTCTTCCGTTTCGCTCGCGTCGCTTTGTTCTTCTTCTCGATCCATTTACGCATATCTCGGCTATGAAAATAATTACGTTTAATTATAAATGAGATATAACGTTAAGAGACGGCGGCGGAAAGAAATACGGCGAAAGTCGTAATCGCGGTATACTTACTCCTGACCGCTTTCTTTGTCCTCCTCGTCCAAATAGGAATATTCGCGCCACGAGTCAAAATCGTACCAAAACGAATAAAATTTTTCTACTTTGTCCCTGGGTGTGTCCAGTCCACCCAAGCGCGGTACTGGCTTTTTCGTAGACCATCTAGCGTTCTCTTTAAACGCTTTACCCATTACCATGTAGAAATTGTTTCTACAGTCTTTCTCGTCTGGCAAATCGTCGCTAAAATATGGATCCACGCTGTCATAACTCCGCCGTTTCATTGGATTTCCCAAAATCTCCCAGGCCCGTGTTATGCAGGTGAAATAATCGTCGTCCGCCCGGATTTCCTCGCCCATAGCCTTGCGTTTATCGGGGTGGTGTTTAAGAATTTTCTGCTTATCTGCAATTCACGCATCAAATACTCCTCAACTGGGTTAATCATTGTATCAGGCAAGACAGTGAACGATATAACACCTACATTCCTTTACAGAGTAAACTTTGAACTTTCTCTACGTACAAGCCCTTTTTATAATATCTTCGGTTGCTCTGTGCCTGAGCTTTTTCAAGCCTAGCACTGCATAATGATCTTGATCTTTCCACTCCTTTGGGTCCAATGACCTAAGGTACTCCAAGTCATCTTCAAACTGATACTGTGAAAAATCTTCTTCGTCGGACGATTCCGATATCCTGGCAGGCATAAGACTACGATGAAACTGTGTTGCCCATGCTTGCGCGGTTGAATACAGGACTACAGGACCGGCTGTACACGTTTCCATCCTCGATGAATCTGTAAGTTGTATTTTATCGTCTTTAAATTGATTATTTCTCTATTCTATTCAGATTTTAAAATTGAAAGGCATTTCGTTTAACCTATATATATATATATATATATATATATATATATATATATATATTTATACACTTGTGAAAATAAATTGTATTTTTTGCATGGCATGGTATATAAGAGATTCGTAACTTGCTCCAAAAATCTTTGAAAAGCATTATCGTTACAGTAATACTCCTAGTTATTCGTAACAGATAAAACTTACTGATTTACACGCAATATAAATGTTGAAAGGAATTTTTTTTTAAACCTCGCGATGCCCTCATGCTACCTACAACAGTCGTGTTTCGAGAAACCTAACCTCACACCGCCGGTGTCAAGAGGCAATATTGGCAGAAAGTGCTAAAACTTACCAGATACTGCATTCAACTTAGCGAAATTGTCGTCATTTACATCGTTCGTCATCATTAGCTGTTAATAAAGTGTTAACGTTTACAAATTATTTAGAAAAATTTCGATGAAAACACAAACGAACGAACTATTGTATTAGGGACATCTCGCTCCGAACGTGCTCCGAAACGACCACGTTACTTCGAGTTTCGTACCTATGTTAGAATGAATGATGGCCAGATGACTACACAACCTACAAACATTGATCACATACCGAGTATGCATACTAGGTATATATGTATTAATTTGGTTATACAACAAAACTATTTATTACAGCACTATTATTATACTGTTCATATATAATGCAATTATGCTTTTAAAAAATGTTGCATAATGCAAAGTTATCAAATTACACGCATACGGATTGAAGATGTCTTAACACAAATAATTAGATCGCATAATATAGCTTGGTGTTTATTTTAAATATATTTGGAAAAATATGATACATATTGTACGAAGAAATTCTGTTGTAAATATTCAAAAATACAAATATTTTAATCGTACTTGTTGTTGGGATTGTACTTTGGACGGAAATAACACTTTTTGGATAGATCATTAATCATTTCTATCAGGAAGACTAGGGGAGTATTTGATATTTTTCTTCCTTTCTCTCATGGTTGGCACAAACATCACACTTTTTCACTGTTTTTTTGGAACATACTCTGTGTGTGTGTGTGTGTATGTGTGAATGTGTAAATACGTATAATATATGTATATAAATTTGTAAATACATATAATATATGTATATAAACTTTAATAACATTTTCTGAAACGATAACAAAACGTTAAAAATTCAACAAAAGTTTATACACTTTAAAAAAAAATGATGTCGTTAAAAAAAACCATGCAAATTACTTAAAGATTCTAATTGTTAGTTGAAAATAAATTAAAGCCAGTGAACTGTAAAGTAATTGCAGTTATATATATATATATATATATATATAACGATTGAAATATGTTGGATGAGCAGTCGATTATTTCGAATAATATAATTAACCTCAACATTAGGAAATAGCAAAACGGAAAAGCGTTTAATTATCTACTGATGACCAGGCGATGACAAACGTCTCTGTGATTGATACGGGTTTTGCAGTAAACGTGGCGAACATTCAATTACTCGCAGTAACAGTGCATCTATGTAATCTTCCAAGTCAGTTAGGCGTTTTTTCTTTTCAGTTACTTCCGCTTGCAACTGTAGCGTCAACTCGATGAGGTCCTGCGTGGGGAAAATTTAATGGTTGCACGTTATTCTGACTTTTCTTTATTCTTCTTTATTTTTCTTTTTGTGACTTAAACCAGCAATTTATAAATAACATAACGTAATTACCTCTCTCGATTTCCCTTCGAACTGTGCAAGGATTTCGTGCGGCAAGTGGCTTTTTATCGACGTAGTTCTAATCGCGTCTTCACCTCCGATGATAATTCTCTCCCCAGACAAATTATTGTCGTCGAAATCTTTAAATTTATTCTCTTTCTCTTTCTTCTTATCTTTTCTTGATTGCTTTTCATCCTTAGGACTCCAACAATTATTTTTATCTTCCTTCTTTTCTTTGAATTTCTCCTCTTTCACATTCTTCTCTTTACTCGATATAAATTTCTCTTCAAGTTTGTTCTTTGTTTGTAATACTTCACGCGGCGCGGGGCTTGGAGTCTCTGAAACTTCTGGATTTCTCAAAGTCGAAGACGGTGAATGCACGGGTGACGATTCCCGATGTTCATCCTTTGGTTCATCTATCACAATTTTTGGATTCACTTTACTTTCCCATCTAAATATTGAAAAAAAAGGAAACGCATTAACACAATTGCTTCTATTCGACGAAAGGTTTTCAAATTTTACTCACCTTTTGACACTGTTATTAACTTGTTTACCATAAAGCTTCAAGCCCCACTCGTCCTCTTTGATATTGTCCACCTTGGATAAAGAGGTGGTCGAAGCGCTCATGGAGAATCGCGGTGGTTTGTTAGGTGCGGCGTTTGTTGGCACCGGTGGAAGCTGATGTGCTTCGAAATTGTTGCTGGAGGAGTTACTCGAGGCAATCGAGCCTACACTGTTGCTGTTGCCGACCGGAGCATTTAGTGACGATGCCGAGCTTTTATGAGACAGGTCGTCAAACTGAAATATTCAGTTGCAATTATAATCCCTCGAATTATTACCAAAATGTTCTGCGAAAAAATTGTAACATAAATCCCCGTTTACCGTAAATTCATCCTCGTCTTCGCTAATCACGCCAGGATCGGCCTCTCCAGGTTCTTGCCTCGTTGTTCGAAACTTACGCTCGTCCCCTTCGTTCAGGTCGTCCCCTTTGTCCAGATTATGCTTGCTCTTTCCCTTCACGCGATTCCCAATCGATTTGGCCAATTTTTTCAAACCTTTACGCTTCTCGAAGCTCCCGATACTGAGTAAACTTCCTCCAATCGAATGAGCAGCCGTGGATAACTGGCCAAGTGAACTTTTGTGACGCTCTTTGTGACTCAGGTCGGTTAAACTACCAGCTTTCACGATGAAGCCGATCTTCACTTCGAGCTCCCCTCTCTCTTTCGTATTTTCCTTGCCCGGCTTGCTCCCGAGTGTATACCTGTATAGATAATTTTTGAGAAATGTGTGGAAATATTTATCGAAAGATAATCTCATTGATTTTTTACTAAATTATTATTTCAGATTTTTATTAAATAGAGAAAACATTACATCTAAAGTGAGAACATATTGTCTAAATACTGTGTCCAAAGAGTTGGGATGTTTTTCAGAGACATGTTTTTACAAACGATTGTTTACCACAATGTGCGACACGAACGTCCGCATGTTTAATCACGAACAACACAATACGATCTTGATTAATTAACACGACGGGGAAAGTGAAATCGGACAACGTACCATCTGTTCCTTGGCCTCTCGTACACATCGAAGCTGGAGAGAGGTATGCTGACGGTCCCGAGGAATTCGTCGACGCCCAAGAAATTTCGATGAAGAGCCGTAAGGACTATCTCCGCGGTGTTTCCTTGTTCCGGTATAAGTAACTCGCATTCTTCGTGCCATTCCACATCCTTCGGCGCTTTCTCCTTCACGGACGTTTGATATTTCTCCTTGCCAAGCGCGATCGTCACGAAACAATCGTTGGTCTCTGCGTTATTAGGTTGAAGTAATTAACGTGGGTGGAGACCGATGTCAACCACAAGGTTACGATTAACAAGCCGCAAGACGAGCATTAGCATCTCTCAAGGGACTCAGGTCTAATGTCTACCTATTGACCGCATAAATTACTCGCAAGATTCCCTTCCCCCGGTTCCAGACAGGTTCAATTGTTCGTTCGAACAGATTGAACTTGTTACAACGCAACATTATGATTATCATATTATCACGCGAGCATAGAATCGCTTTCTTTTTGAAATTTCGCGACATATTTATTCTCACATTCCGGTACAGAGCGCAGTATTTTGCACGAATAAAGAGCACACGAATTCCCTCGACGGTGATTTCGATTTTTAGATTGTAGTCTTTTCGAAAGACTGTAAATACACGCATGAGCAAACAAACGTACGTATACCTATTCGGTTTGGACGATTATATTTTCTATAGATTGCAGATAAACGTACGTAATATTCGTTTGTTTTGAAATTAAACGCGCCTCGTTGGAAAAAAAGGAAGCACTGACCATCAACGAATTGCTTGCGTTGTCCCACAATCTGACACGTATGACGTAAAAAACTGCTAAAACGACTATAATTTCCAGGTCGTTTAGTATTAGGTCATTTCACGAACAATGTACATATGTACATATGTACGTGTGTAACATTAAAACATAAATATTTCGTCATATCGATGGACAACGAATTATCCGCTGTATGTGGTGTCGTATTTCAATTTCTCGATCATTTGTTTGCTTTGAATATCTTACCCCTTTTTAATATTATTTCACCAAAGCCTTTCATCGTGCTAAGCTAACCACGTTATAATTTTGCAATTTTCAATTACAACGTAATTTTCACTTTACATCCTTTTAATCCCGTATAATTTGTAGAATTATAATTCATACGGCTTATTCGTTTTCTCTTATTCATAAATAAATAAATCTTTTATTCATATTCATGTAAATTATAAAATCCTTTCAATAATATTGATTGAATTGTACAAGAGGTACCCCAATGTTGTGAAACTTGTGCCATTCTGTCAGGATACTTACTATGTTTTCCTTTGGTTAATAAGTTCTTTCCTCTTTGAACTGCAAGAAAAAAAAAGAAATGTTTTATTAAAGAAGCATAAAACTACAGAAAAGAAACATGATGAAAAATGATGCTATAAAGCTTCAATATAGTGTATGTTATAGTTTTGACAGACACACACAGTACCAACTATTGAAACTGAACAATTTTTTTTTTTTTTTTTATTGAAACGTTTTTGCCAGAAAGAAGATAAAGAGAAAGAGGCGTAGTTGCGGATAAGCGCCCCGCATGCGTGTTTTATTATACCAGTGATAAAACGTTCTATCATCTGGCTAGGACGCAAAATCATCATTAGGCTGTGCATAAATGTGCGAGATAATATTTTGTAAAAACGCATCGAAGCTAACCAGCATGATATACATATATATAAAAATACGTATATACGTACATATATCCCCTCTATCATAGTAAAAACGCGCTAGAATTACATTCTTACCGCGAAATCTCATTTCTGGCGCATTGCTATTTTTGACCATCCCGCAATGCTTCTTTTTATGATGGATGCAACGTCAGAAATAAATACTAGCGCTGGCACGTTGAAATCGAGCCCAACATTTTCCTAACAATGATTTATGCAACGAAACAAATGTCAACGCTCGGGGGGAATATCTCTACTGCGAAGCTTCTACCTATAATAACATCTGGTATTGCATCGTACCCTGATCAACGACACATGAAACGTATTCGATGACCAGCAGATTCGTATCGTGTAAAATCATGTGGTTTTCCGCGATTTCTCGACGAACAAAGCCAATTGGATGGGAAAATCAACTCTCTCGCCACATGCTTCCACGACCCGGCTTACAGAACGAAGCAGCCAAATACCGTTTACTCGGAAAGGAACGTTCTTAACGGTCCGAGACTCTCAGCTAATTAAGTTGGAATACTTTTTTCTTCCATGAGTAAAAAATCCTGCAACCGTGTAGCGCATAATGCCGTGCAGATTCTCTACACTTGAGTGAATCTGATTGAAAATGCAAAAATTACACGCACAAAGGTGATTCAGTTTTCTTCGATCGATCCACACGACAGACACTGCGACTTTTCAGCATGATAAAACAAAACATATGATTCAGAGCTTCACTTACATACGAGAGAAACTTATGGGCGCTTAAGGATACAACTACGATCCTGAAAAAGAGGATTCCAATACACGAGTAAGAAGGGGGGCAGGCATCAGCTGCTCCTACATATGCTTTCACACTCTACCTATTTTGCATCGGAACGAAAGTATTAAATGCTCGTCAACTCGTGACACTTTACTTGGTTGCTAAGGTTGAGATTAACAACGAGAAAGACAATCTTCATAAACGTCCAAACGAATGGTAAGGATATTTTCCTCGAATTTTTTTTGCACCGGAGTGCATTCGTCGTGCGAATTTTCGGAATTTCGTCGAGAGAAACAAGCGGGCCAGTATTCAGAAGTTGACTCATCGTATATGTAGACGGTCGGTGGACGACCGCGCGCGATTTAAATACATACACGGTCTTTATTTTGGCACGATTCGGAGACGTCGCAGAATCGTGCGCCTAGAGTGAAAATATTTACATTCACCGAAGGAATTAGAGTGCGCAAATTCATGTGCGTGTGCGTGATAAAAAAAAAGGTGCACATGTAAGATCGCTGTCTCTCTTCGATTGGAGGAGCGTTCGCTTTTTTTCACAGTCCTCTTCTCAATCCTGTTTCATCGCATTACGCGACACTGCGCTTCAACGCGACGAATGTTTTCCTCGACACTCGCTTTTTTCATTTACAGCGACAAACGTTAGCCAAGAGGAATTATCACATTAACCATTTAAAAACCGTACCGCGACGATCGAGGTCGCTTAAGTAAGGCACGCGTCGTTGGCTATAGAGACGTGCATCACACCTGCTTTCTTGACAAATAAATTTCTGGAATGGTTCAACGAGATTGTAAGGTTTCAATTGCCTATATTCGATACGAAGGATACGTAACCTAGCCTACGTACTGAAGATAATTAGTTTACGATCAGGCGAATCACCTGCTACGTAAATAACCTTCTTATCCACCGCGTTTGAGAAATTTGCTTCCAAGTAACACTTACCTGTCACTTGAACGTGCGTCGGACTCCACATTTTGCTCGACTCGGTCACAGCGAATGGTTACAAATATTCATCTGTCGTCCTCCCTATCGAGAAACAAATCTACGTGTCAGTCACCGTCCTAATCCCGGCAATTGGCATTACGTGTTTCCATTTGCACGGTCCTACGCGTTACGGAAACGAACCACGTCAATAACAAACTAACCGCGTCACGATGTACCAACGGCAACTATACCTGACTACTGTTCGAACAACCGCTACGTCCGCCTTGCGCATCGCGCACCATTACGGCGACCACTGCGCATCCAGATTTGCGCATCCACCACGCTCGACCTTCAGGATCGTACTGTACGTTCCAATAGCCCTACGCCTCAATAAATATAACCTGGGACTTGGGTAAACACACCTTTTATTATTATTAATTCAACTCGAAATCAAATAGAAAATTAACTTGTTTGAAAAATTATTAATTTATTTATTTAGAATCTTGATAAGAAATGTCACTCAAAATCGATACGAATCTTGAAAGATTCGATACCATGAGCCAATAATTTTATCAATTCTTATAAATGAGCTTTCTATTGTTCTTGTATATATCTGAAATAGAAATCACTCTGTGTAAGATTAAATTCTCAAAAGGAACATACATATTTAATAAAAGTGTAAAGTTGGTGGAGAACAGAAGTGCAGCATGATGTGCCTATACATAGTGCAATCATCGCGATTAGTCACCGGTAAAGTACGACGATATATACAGGCAGAAATTAGACGACTGAATATGCAAACACATGTGCGTTATTGTGAACGATGAATAAGTAATAAGTACGTGCATCTAATTAATCTTCTGTAACTTTTTATGCATTTCCTATGCTCATATTTATTATTTACATACGAAATTGACCTATTACTTTAATCAGAATTACAGTTTCCATGATTCCGCACAACAAAGATAAAACATTTTTAAATTCAAGTGAGTAATTTCTTTATACAGATAAGTTCTTATTTAGAGAAATAAGAGAAAAAAGAACAAACACCTTCCTTTTTGGAAAAAGAAACATTTTGTTTGAGTAAGAAACGTAGCTGTCACGTATTCGAAGAACCCGAATCATTTCATGCCCATGTTATCAAAGATTCGTCACCATTATGTTATCGCATGATTTACCTTCTTTTATCACGATAAACATACTTAGATAGGTACTTATTTGCCTGTCTGTCTTAGATTGACATTACAACGATTATTCGATTAGATCATGTTCACATATTAGATCATATCTATTATTATTGATGTTTACTTTAGCAATTATTTAATTAGTAATTATGAATACCCATAATTGCATTTAAACAAAATACAAATTCTAATTTATGATTTATGATCCATATTATAATAAATATTAATTCGAGATCTCTTTGAGACCCGAGCATTAATGCTGTGATTTTTTTTTTACAAGATATTTTGAAAGTTTGAAGGAATATTTTTTGTCACTACTCAAATTTGAATGTTACTTTATTACATGTATAGACACTTGTGTCTACGTGTATGCATACGTCACAAATAGTAGTATGGATATTTAAGTATCTGGAGTCGTAAAGTTGTTTACTAGAATTTCACTCCTCAAACAATGAACATACATTGAATCTCAAGAATTTTTCTACTCTGAGAGACATCTTACGTATCTTACGTTTCACAACATAATATGCAATTTCGTGTGATCAATTGTTCTTTACATATTTACGAAATTTCAAAATATGCCGCTACAAGTTTAATGGTTAATAAAAGTCATTCAAACGATTAGGCTCCGATATAGACTATCATGCAAAAAAATCTTTCTCCCTTCCTCAATCACTTAAAATTATCAATGTACCTTATACCGAAAAAAATTATCAATGTTTTTAGTATTTATATTTATAACATTTTTATCGGTTATTTTTCATCCGTTGTACGATTAATGTAATTCTTGATTGATCAAATTCGCAGTTGCAACAGGTGGTTTAGTCTCCTCTTTCAAAAAGCGACAATAATTGCTGTGAATAACTGTGGTTGATATTACGATATGTTCGTTAAAGCAACATTATCGGGAAAGCAATGTGTCCGTTACGATAATAATATAAAACTCGACAAATTTTCATCAAGCTTTGTACATTTTGCTTATAAATTTATTTCAATTTTGTTGATTTACCGACAGATGGTGCTACAGTAGAATACTGTCACGTGAATAACAACAGCGCCGAGACACCCCACTACCAACCATATCAGGCTAATTGACGTGCCGCGTTCACCTTCGTTCTCCTAGCTCTCATTCTCTCATTTCCCAGTCCTCTTTTTCCATACACAGCAGCAGCGTCTCGCATGTACCGAATACTACATCGGCCGATTTCGATCGATCACACGTTGGACTCGCGATATTCCTGAGAGATCCGATTTGTCAATTCGTTCCCGGCTATTGGTCACGTGATCTGGCATGCGCGTGAACCAACCTTTAAGCCTCGAATCCCCCACGCTAGTGATCGCCGATTCACTTGGATCCATGACGGTGCATACCGCCCGCCAGTCGGTTCGAATAATCGCCTCGTGGCAGGTGCAGAGAAAAATCGGCGAGGCTGAGCCTGCCAGTTGTCCAATCGCCTAGTCAACCAGCCGCCGTATGAGATACGGATCTCGAACCGTGGGACCGCGCCTCGATCGTTAATTTTCCACACAGAAAATTTTGTTACCGATTGCGGTGCGACACGGTGCGTAAACTTTCTCGTAGCCGTCCGTACAGCGCGTTACTTCACTTTCCTCGTCTCTAGTCGTTAGTCGGTCTCGATTTTTCGGTCGATTGTTTTCGTCGTTTCGTTTCGTTTAGTGCGCCAACGCCGCTGCCAGGGGTGAGATATGTCTTCGTTGAAGAGTGATAAGATCCCGTGTGCACGGCTCTGCCATATCGTCAAGTGGGACGATTTTGACGGCTACGGGTTCAACCTGCACGCGGAAAAGGGGAAAAATGGTCAATTTATTGGCAAGGTGGATGACGGTTCTCCCAGTCAGGCTGCTGGTTTACGACAAGGTGATCGAATCATCGAGGTTAATGAGATCAACATTGCGAACGAGACCCACAAGCAGGTTGTTGAACGCATAAAAGCCTTCCCCAGCGAGACGAAGCTTCTGGTGGTCGATCAGGAGGCCGACGAATATTTCAGGGCCAACAACATCGTTATCAAGGGCACCATGGCGAACGTCAAGGTGATCAAGACCCCGGAGAAAAATCCGAACAGTATTGTACAAGAAGAGCTCAATGGCAGCAATGCTTCCACAGACGAGGTGCGTAAATACAGTTTTTTTCAAGTCGAATTATCTTTCAAAAGTAGTTGCCTGACTAAGTTGTCCGACGTACGAAAAATTCCATTTGGTCTGAGCGAGTCGTTCGATCCACCTGTTGCTTCGATATATGTACGTATCGGTTGTTTGGCTGTGTCTGTTCCCTCGTTGTGATCTCTTACGCAGAGATCTCTCACACTTTTACCAGGTAGGTGAATCGTTACCAACGCATCTCTTGTTTCGAATCGTTTTCAGAAACGTTTTTAGAAACTGTCGGACGTCGTGAAAGTACCGTTAAAGTGCCGTAATTTACCGCAATTTACAAAGTTCTAAAAATCATTCGAACAATCAGAAAACGCATAACTTCGTTTTCGCTAATATGCCGATTTAGCCAAAGGCTGATATATTGCTTCCTTCGCGGTGGTATTTTTAAACGTGGATCACATGAACGCGTCGATTTGGCTAAAACGATAAACCATGTTTCGTGCGACATATTTCTTGTATCTCACCGCGCGTGATCTCATCTACTATGAGGAATTTTTATTTCACAAATTATCTTGACGTGACAACTGTAACCGTGATTTATGATAAGAACATGTAATATCATTGTTCTTTGAAGAGAACAATCCTTAAAAAACAACAGTCGTTTTTTGCATGCATATTTAGAAATAAACCTATTACAAGCGTATTACGAGGTTGCGATTTCGAACATCTGTGTTTACCGCACTTAGCTCGTAGAAAAAGGTTAGCGCGCCATACGTGGAGAATACCGTCTCGTCGCACCGTATATATAGTAAACGAACACATGAACAAATAAGTAAAAAGAGGGTGTTTCAGCTTTCTGCTTTATACTTCGAAAATGAAGACTATTTATTAATATGTAAATCTTAAGAAATACATTTATCAAGTTACACTTTCTGTCTCACAATTCATTCAAAACTCGAATTATTTAACGTCATAAAAAGACCATCTATCCAAATAATGTTTGGCGAACAGATGTTGCTATTGTTCAAATAGTATATACTGTATACGTACTAGGGTTTACGTACTTGTGCATATACTCTCTCAACACGGTGGACGTTTTAACTTTAAAAAACCACCGCGATATAGTATCTCGTATACCAGTTTCTTTCTGATAAAACACCGTTGAATGATAAAACGTTAGATTTTAGTGTCGCTATCGCAGCCTCCGCGGATACTCATCCTTCTTTCATATCTCCTACATGCAACTGCCGTTTTCCATTGAATTATTTTTCATGCTGGTATTTTTATTGTTAACATATATTTTCATATTATTTGTAATATATAAATATAAATATATACATTACATATATTTATCATATTTTTAATTGTCGTTAATCATTTTTCAAAACCTTTCACTAAAGATTTTGTCTGTGAAATCAGAACGAAATGCGGATATAAAAGATCAAAGACTGTGCTACAGAATTAAAATTCTCTAGATTAATCGTGCACGTTTGTACAAATTTGTACGAGTAGATGTAATTTAAAAGAGTAAAATGTAGGTAAATATTTGAATATTTTATACATCTTTGTCTATACATTCAAATTATCTATAAATGTCTGCGTATTATCTTTGTTCCAATATCCTAGATTTATCCAATCATGGGAAAAGTAAGAATTAGTCGATTCACAATTAACGTTGTTGATTCACTTTCAACATTCAACACAGTGGCGAACGAGCGTATTAAAATTTAATAAAAAGCGACGGTGTGTTTCGTTCGTACGTTATTTACTTCATCGCGTCACGTCCGAGAATTTTTGCAGCTCGATACAAAGCAATATGAAACACTTGGGAATTTTTTCTCAAGGTCCTCTGAATCGCAGTCTTTCCTCCTTAACGATTTTACCTCTCTCCTCCCCCTAGCAACACGACGCTGGTAGAAAAACCAATTTTCTTATTTCGGCTTCAGTTTCCTTGTTTCCGCCGATTGAATCACTGCTGGAGGAAGGTGAGCGTTCACGAGCACCGAATGAGTCACTCATTTGCGATAAGACACGTAGAAAAGCGTATCGCGGTTCGTTTCTTGCCCGTTTCTCTCGATCGACTCTCGCAAACAGAATTGCCAAACAAACGCGTGACTGGATTTATCGGGAGAGATTTTTTTTAGCCGGTTATCGGATCGAGAGATGAGGTTCTCCTCGTGTTGTGAACGGTATCACACCGGTAGGTGTTCTCGGATGTAGCAATTATTGTGTTAATCGACGGAAGTTGCTCCTTTACAAAATAGCACGTCACTGGCCTTAATTCGTCTTCCATGGGATCCACGCGTTCGATCGTCTTCCCGCGATAGGCTCGGTAGTCCCACGAATCCGATCACGGTAGCTATATCTCGCGATCGAAAGATTCGTCCTCCGTCGATAGGATTCACCGGATATCCGGTCATTTTTGCGGCGTAAAATTACGTAAATTTCGCGTTTTTCCGCGCTACGTAATCGAAGACGCACGCGGTATACACTGCATATCTGGTACTTGCGTTATAAAACCACCCTAAAATTTTCAATTCCTATACTATTACACTTATATATATTATACTATATACTGTTATATATATATATATATATATATATATATATATAGTATTATACTATACTATTATAGATACGGGGTAAATATTTATTCTACCTTGAATTTCAATTTCATTCGGCTTCACATAAAATATTCTATTACGTTGTTTCTATTGAAGAGAGAGAGAGAAAACAGAATGGTTTCCCGCTATTCTGTTTTCCGCGAATATAATCTATCCTTGTTTGGGGAAACATTGTCGAATCCTCTGACGATACTACGCAGTTTTCATCCTCGAAACAAATTATCGTAAAATATACTTAATACATTTTTTTATTTAGAATTTAATATTCTTTCGATTTACGATGAAAAAAAATATGTGGTTCAATTAAAAAAAAAATAAGGATTACTTTGAAAATTTCGAAACTCCTCAACACGTACAAAAAATTGACACGCTATGTTTTACCTCCCTGAAAATCATTATACAACTTTTGTGTTAAACAATGTTTCATTAGACGCGTAATTTAAAAGTTATTTCAGATATGCGAGTCACGTGAATCACCCTGTATAATGATTTGATTTCTCAATACGATGACATACATTCATTATAACGATGGTAAATTTTAATCTCAAGGTAAATTTTAATCTCAAGGTAAATTTTAATCTCGTGGAAAAATAAAATTGTATGAATAACGTGTGCGATTTTGCATAATGAAATCTCATCGTATCCCTATCTATATAAGAATTGAAAGTGAGACGGTTTATAAACTATGGTTATAAATTACGAGACGTATACACAGAGTACAAGAGGATTGAAATTTTAAATTAATCTTATCTGGACAATTATGAGATGCAGTCGAATACAAAACGGAACAACGTGATACAGTTGAATTAACGCGTTACACAAACTTGCTGGCCAACGTGCGACCAACTCGATCAAACGTCCGTCGTGATTTACAATTTAAGAGCTCGATCACTCGTGCTAGCAAGCAATTAATTGCATCTGTATTGTGGCTACTGGTCAAACTTCCTGTCACCATTTTCTATTGCGCAATAGAGCAGCTGCACGGCGTGCACGGTGCACGAACGAGAGGGAAAATCGTTTGTCCGAGTTGAAAGAATTACGATCGTTAAAGAAGTTTTCCACGAACGGTGGAGAAGAAGGATGGCGAGAGGACTAACGCGACGCCACACGGTAAAATCGGCGGCGACGATACTTTCTTGGCAGCGGCTAGCTTCAAAAATCCGTTATTTGCTCTTATTCGATTTCTGTGCGCCGCGTGTTCGAGCGATTTTCAGAGAGAGCATGCCAAAAAGCATGCAGGTCGAATGCATATGCAGATAACGGGGGATTTCCCTGTAGAAAAGGAACCGGGCCACCGGTTGCGCATCGTTCGAGAATAATCCTCTGTTCGAGGAATAATTAACCTGCCACGCACGTCGAAAATTATTTGTCCCAAAACTGATATTTTCTCAGTTTTAAATATATTTAAGTACAACCAAATATATAGGCAAAACATAAATAATAAATTTATTATATTTCTCAATAATTTCTATGCGGTGAGTTCGAAAAGAAAGCGACGAGTTATTGCATACGGTTTGGTCACTCGTTATGGTCCGCAATCAGTTGCCAACGCAAGTGGTTAACCTCTTGCGCTGGAATGACGTGCCACGCACGTCGAAAATTATGTGTCCCAAAACTGATATTTTCTCAGTTTTAAATATATTTAAGTACAACCAAATATTCAGGCAAAACATAAATAATAAATTTATTATATTTCTCAATAATTTCTATGCGGTGAGTTCGAAAAGAAAGCGACGAGTTATTGCATACGGTTTGGTCACTCGTTATGGTCCGCAATCAGTTGCCAACGCAAGTGGTTAACCTCTTGCGTTGGAATGACGTGCCACGCACGTCGAAAATTATTTGTTCCAAAACTGATATTTTCTCAGTTTTAAATATATTTTAGTACAACCAAATATACAGGCAAAACATAAATAATAAATTTATTATATTTCTCAATAATTTCTATGCGGTGAGTTCGAAAAGAAAGCGACGAGTTATTGCATACGGTTTGGTCACTCGTTATGGTCCGCAATCAGTTACGTACGAATACACGAAAAATCGTGGACACGATTATTCAATTTGTCTAGTTTGATCATTCGATTTTACCCCCTTTGGTAATTTTTTTTCTTTCTTCCCTATCCAATAATAATTATTCTTTTTTTCTTATTAATTCTTATTTTTTCGAAAGGAGCGTGTACAAGGACGTTGCTTCCGCCGTTATTTCGAAAGGAATTAGACGTAAGAAATTATTTGCCTGCCATAAAAATCGTAGTTACAATTGCACAGTCGCGATTTTGCTCGATTGCATACAACATAGAAGCTCGTTGTTGGAATTAATTGAATCGCGGGATACCGCGGGCGGCGATGCAACAATGCCGCGACATAGATTCTCAAAGTTTTGTGGAGAGAGGTTACATCATCTTGATTTATGTTGGCTACTAGTCATTCACGGTATTATTGGATACCGCGCGATCTCTCCCACATTATCCCCCGTTCTCCGGTGCAGCTGAAGTTTCGTTTTTAAAATTAATTGAATCAACGCGAACTCAAGTGCCCTGAATTTAAGCAAGTTGAGATTTTACCAGCGTAGATCTGTACATGACCTGACTCTTGAAATGTTGTTTCAAATTTCTACGCCTGTTCTTATCACTTACTGTTCAGACTAATCGAGTTTTGTCGAGCATTACGTATAAGTACACAAGTTCATATAAGTTCAAATAATTAACTTAGTTAACGTGTTAAAGTCTCGTTTAATTAACCAAGTTGTATACGCAGATTCAAGTCGCTCAAATTAGAACAGCTTGATTTCAAGAAATCGATGATCGTTGATCATAATTATAAACACGAGAGAAATATCAGTGTATAAGAATATTAATGACTGAACGTGAAATTTATAGAAGGTCAAGCTGACCCGAGACATCAGTATCAATAAATATTGTATGAAGCTGGAGATAATTTAATAACTCAATTCGCTTTAATTTAACAACTCAAAAAATAACTGAAAGAATTTCAACTTAAAAGCACGTTTCAAATCGAAAACGAAACGTCTCAAATTTTCTTCAGTTGAGAAATCGAGTGGATTGGACGATAAACGTGGAAACTCAAAGATGAATTTCGAGTCAGGTGAATGATAGTTTTACACAGATAAGTCCAAGTTTAAATAACTCGATGAATTCTCGATGGAATCTTGAGCGATCATTGTGCCGAGAATACAAAAGAGTCCGCGAGTTTTAAGATGGTGTTCGGCTTGCGATTGGGAGGGAAAAGTGAGTTTTTTTCAATCGTGGCGAGCGATAACAGGCGCACTGTAGAAGGATAAACCGACTAACATTATTTCGAAGAGATTTAAACGGTCTGCGGTTTGGAACCGGTTTTCCATCGCGCTCTCGCCTCTGTAGCTGATGGAATTCCTTTAAGTACCGTTCGGAATATTGCATCAGGAACCAAGGTCGTTGCGAGTTCCTTCCACGAAATTTGCCCGTAGTTTTTGACCCGTGTGTGAATCCCTGTCCGGATCGCCTCTCGAATCTCTTCATTTCTCTCCCAGGGGAGGAGAACAATGCGACCGGTGGCAAACGAGTCTATTAATTGCCACGCTTTTACTTTCTATCGGCGGCCGTCGAGACGAAACACTTTCTGTTTTGTGCAACGGAAAATTAAAGTGTCTCGCTCGACCACGCCCCATTAATGTCAATTTTCCCTCACCGCCGAAAATTCAGTCAATCTCTTAAACAGACGTTTGAGAACGTCTTACCTCTCCGTTTATAACAATTTCTTTACTCATAGGTTCTCCTATATTTTTACTATGCTCTATTGAAGTAAAATTGATCCAATTTTACTATTATTTTTCAATTTCACAGTTGTTGTAACACTCGTGGAAAATTTAAAGTTGCGAAACTGTATAGGATGTACGTAAAGGATGTTCAATGCGATATTTGCTAGATGAAAGGTTTAGTTTAACCATTCGCGCTGGCAACTGATTGCGGACCATAACGAGTGACCCAACCGTATACAATAATTCGTCGCTTTTTGAACTCGTCGGTATATCACTGGATAGAAATTATTGAGAAGTAATAAATTTATTGTTTGTTTTGTCTGGATTATACTTAAATATACTTAAAACTGAGGAAATATTGCAATTTTGGGACAAAAAATCCTCGTGGCACGTCATTCCAACGTAAGAGGTTAACCACTCGCGCTGGCAACTGATTGCGGACCATAACGAGTGACCCAACCGTATACAATAATTCGTCGCTTTCTTTCTGAACTCGTCGGTATATCACTAGATAGAAATTATTGAGAAGTAATAAATCTATTATTTGTTTTGTCTAGATTATACTTAAATATACTTAAAACTGAGGAAATTTTGCAATTTTGGGACAAAAAATCCTCGACGTGTGTGGCACGTCATTGCAACGCAAGAGGTTAACCACTTGCACTGGCAACTAATTGCGGACCATAACGAGAGACCAAACCGTATACAGTAATTCGTCGCCTCTTTTTTATGTCGTCGATATGATATCATTGGATAGAAATTATTGAGAAGTAATAAATTTATTATTTGTGTTGCCTGGATTATACTTAAATGTACCTAAAACTGAGAAAATATTCCAATTTTGAGACGTGCGTTCCAGTGCAAGAGGTTAAGTTTACTAATTTGAATTGCGTTTCTGCAAAGTATGAACTTGCACGAAAACTTTTGGGAAAAAACAACTCGGTAAACGATGCTTCTGTTCTTTCTTCATCAGAGGCGACTGATTTTTTTCTGTTGCTTCGTAGTAGCGCATATTCACATATGTATTTGGGGGAAAAAAAGTAGCGCGACGTAACACGATCGGCCTTGATATGTGACACGAATTCCTTTTGCCTTCTATTCATTTATCTGCCGTTTCTTCTTTCTTTTTTTTCCTCCAGTCTGCTTCGTTCTTCTCTATTCTTCTTCGTCTCTTCTCGCACACGGTACAACACGAGCGAGTAGGAATGCGCAAATTATGCTGGTAGATAGGAAAAATGAATAACAAGTGTCTGTATTTTTCAGAACGCGCAGAAATCAAGCGGTTCGAACGAGACCTCGCACAGCGAGAGCAGCACGAGGACTTCGAACAGGAGCGAGAACGGGAACGAGAACGAGAGCGAACGCGAAGGGGCTGGTCGTGAAAACGGGAACAGCATTAGGAACGAAACGACGATGGCGCACGTGCACGGCACTGGGAACGGGAACGTCACCAACGAGCCACGACAGGGTTTGAACCTGAAGATGAGCGCCAAAGAACTTCGAGCTCAGCTAGCCGCGCGCAAGAAATACGACCCGAAGAAGGAGTCGATTGGTTTCAAAGACAAGTTCGACATCGTGCAGAAGTTATAACCGTCCTCCACTCCTCCCTGCCCCCTCCCCCCTGCTCTCGCCTCCCCTAGTTGGATAGTCTTGTCGGCTACGCTGCGCGATGCTCCTTATCTCGCTATTAGTAGTTCGAATCTTTGCATCCTCGACGATGTACATATACCACTTATCTGGATGGACGTAAAACATTGTCACTGTTCACGAGCGCACGCGCGTGCACGTGCCTCGTATAGTGGCTCGCGAAGGTATTTGACTACTCGTAGAAACGTACTACGAATATATATTACGCATCTGTATTGTACGAAATTTTTTTTCGAAATTTTACTAGTAACGTAATATCCATGAAAATTATCCATAGCTATGTATTCGAATGCTTTCGCGAACTGCTGAATAGAAACAACAGGAATAACTCGAAATTCTCGAAATTCTAAACGCACGTACACAGCGTGAATTAAATGCGTGCACGCACGCTAGGCGTCCGATTGAAGTCGGATCGTTTGGTAAAATGTCCAGGCGGCAAACGCACGGGAACGTTTCTAAATTATTCGAAAGTCTGAACGTTAGAACCCATTCCGAATCGATCGATCGTGAAAATAGTTTCTTGTTCCATTAGATATACAGTTGTCCCGCTATCTACAGCAAGGATTGCGCGCACCAAGGACGATCACGACGACACACGAGAGAAAGTGTGACATTGCGTGACGTACAACGCGTAACGCGCGCGTGACGTTCGTAATTTTTATTATTAAATTAAACGTATCGCTCGATCCCTCGTTTGTAGATTGTGTTCTCGATGCTAGAACGAATATTTGACGCGGAAGGAAAGATCAACCAATATTTGACACTGGCGAAGACTACGCCGACATCCAAGCGGATTATGTAATCGAAGATATGTAACGGTGTGCAAAAATACGGCGACACAATAGTGGGAAGGCTCGAGCAGATTTCCACGTTCGTTGGAAGTCTCGCGGGAGATCAGTCGAGAGAGTCGCAGGATTCGCAGGAAACTCGGGTACTCTCTAACCCGACATTGCTAAACATTACGACAACTCGTTGTGTAACTTTCAATTATCGTCGTCGTGATCCTTTTGCGTCGTGCCTTGTACCTTATACGAATACCTGCAACCTAGTTGTTTTGTTCTTTTTTTTTTTTTTTTTCGTTTTGTCATTTTTACTTCGTTTCTTGCTTCCACGCAACATGTCACAAACCTACGCTGTTGATTCCGTCTTACAATCATTTCTTTAGCCACGATAAGTATCGATTGATAAAATACGCGGGAACGTGAAACGAAGCGTTTATTATTATTTTGATGAAACGTTGCAACGAAAAGAAATGATTTATTGTTGATTTTTTTCTTTTTATTGTATTTTCGGACGCGCAAATTCGAGACTCAATGATTATTTTTATTGAAACATTTTAGTCAACCAATGAATGTTAATGTATTGCATTTAATGCCTGATCGATAGTTTGGTCAAACGTCACGTTTCATGCGAATGATGTGATATGAATATTGATAACAGGATTTCTATATGACGCCATTTTACGGTTAAAGTACGTCAAGTTTCTTAGAAACAACAACGTTTCGTATAACAACAAATGTGTCTATTTCTATTCCAACATAGATTTAATAAGAATATGTCGTAATTGTAACGTGGATTCTTATCCACTTAAAACTCTTATCCGATAAAAATGGTTGTTTGATTTTATTTATAACTTGTATTTCGTTGAAGCTATTGTTATCTTATTATCATCCATGTTACGTGTAGTAAATATATAAAAAAATATTCTTTGTCGTGATATCTTCGATGATATGAATCAGTAGATTTCGTGTAACAAAATATTTTAGTTGTAGAGAGGAAAAAAAAATTGTAATTTTAACAATGATTTGTTTTTGCATGGCATCTTGCATATTGAAATTCGAATTTTTCGATGTCGTATATCTTTCGTCCAACAAGGACGATAATCTGTTATTAATGAGCTAATTTGATCGCGAGTTGCGACCGATGACAGCGTGCGCTCATATGGAAGTTGAAACAGAAACCGATCGATAGCGTTTCCGCTCAAGGTAAATTCGATCATCGTAATCTATCGGTTTGTGCTCTGCACCGAATATGTGTTATGTAAATTCTTACGTATTCTCTCCTCGTTTTGTCTCGCAATACCTTTGCGAAATTCGAACGCGCAAGCATGTTCATTTCTGTAAATATTAGATCTTGGTGCGTCAAGGTCGGTGCAACGATCGAAAGAATCATCACCTTCATGGCTTATTTCGCATAATTATTTAGATCGCTGGCCGTTGATATACATATGCACCACGCCGCTCATGGCGATTTGCGATATTTCTGCTATTGTTGTATTGAAAACACGAAATCAATGAGAAATCAAAACTGTGAGTTGTATTTCTTGGACATTTTGGAGCGTTAGTTTTTGCACCGAATCCTTGAAATGTATATATACACATGCTCTGAATAAGGGTTAAACACACACGTTGTTACGATTATTGCACACGTTCAATGTACTTGTAAGCCTAACTTTAAGCATTATGTTTGACGACAAGACTTAATTGTACGTTATTCATCAAATTATGTTCATTTACGTACGTCACTGTATAAATAATATTGTACGTATATGACTCACTTTATTTCTTACAACCTTCCTTTGTCATTATCTAGTACTTGCATATCTTGATATTAATAATCAGCATAATATGTAAATTAAACGCTATTTACATCTGTATCAAAATAAATACACATGCATATGTATATTATCTATAATGTAATATTAGTTAACAGCTAGTCAAGAATACACAGTCGATATAGTTTCTATTTATTCCCATTTACATCTCAGAATCACCTCGAATCATTAAAGAATTGAACGACTCGAATGACGCTGTTAAAAATTGTAAATAATTCTTTATTTTACAATCTTTTAGAAATTACAATATGTAAAGTTATCTTACCATGTTACAATATAATTTATAATTAGCATCAGGAGTCGTTCGTAACATAGCTCTGCTATAAAATTGTTTCGTTTGAAATAAATAGAGGGGATGTTTTTATCAACTCGTAAATTTAAATCAAGCTACTATGTATTATAACAAGAATGATAAAGTAGCGAGAATTCTATTGCTAATATTTCAATAAATCTTTGATTAAAGGTAATTAATTGCCTTTAATTACGATTTATAGTGTTTCTGATTTTTGACCTTAACAAGAAATAACAGGAACTTCAGCACAACGTTCTAGCATGAAAAATATACAGAATAGTCATGGTCACGTTTAAATTAGTTGTATCCGGCAGGAATTTGTCGAAAATGACTCTCACCATGAATTTGGCAATCAGTTTGGTAATGGGTAATGATTGTATATGATATGTTCTTGGTGAAAAGTAAAGAAACATAGAAGCAAACAGCCAAGGATTATCAATGGTATTCATCAATAGCTTCTTACTTAAAACGAAAACGATATGAAATATTATATATGTTATATAAAAGTTATAAAATATATTATTATCATTATACTTATTATATAAGAATTTACAATTAACACATTACAATCACAAATTAATACTAAATATTAGTTATTAAGATTATAAGATTCGCAAAATTATAATCTTATTACATCGTATTGTAAGTTGTATTCTGTATATACAGAATACAGAATCTTCCTTAGATTCTCTAACTTATTTTACTTATAAAAAGTTCATAAATTTTTTCGATATATTATGCACAAGTCTTATATAAATACATACTCGCATACTATGTATACCTAGTATGTATGTACAATACATATCTTATCATAATAATGTGCAAAAGTTGTCAATTACCTCGATTAGATAAAAATAATCGATAAGATAAAGATTCATGCCCAAAATTATGTGTGAATTTTACTGTGCATGCTTTTAATTTGACCTAAATTTTGTATATCGTTTATGAGAAAATAAATATCACTGAAACAAGAGAGAATGCTTTCATCTGTTGAATAGAATTTACAAATTTTCATAGGATGAATGAAATATAAGAGGAAAATAGTGAGTCTAGCATGGAATACGCAGTTATAAAAAATTCACAAATTAATCTCCTTAATTAATCTTTTTTGCAAATTAGTGCGAAGTGCAAAAATTTATATATGGTGGCACCATCTGTAAATCCTGGATGCTGATTAACTTCGATCTCAAATGAGATGTATGATTTCTCGTTTGTTTTGATCGTTTTACTTAATGTAGTTTTCCAATTCACCGTGTTTTAACGCAGAGTGCGCTAGAAAACCACTTTTTTGCCATGTCGGTATTTCAGAACATAGGACACGAAGTCTTATAAGATGCAAGATCTATGCATAGAAGTCCCATACAATGCAAAATCTACATATAATTATATACCTCGTCTCTATCTCTATGGTCTGTGCACATAATTCGTCTGTCTGTGACTGAACTGAATTAATTAGGGATTCTGTATTAAAATGTCGATAAATTACCCACTGAGTTTCTAGTTTTATAGATTACAGATGACGTGACCTGCCTGCGCCTATCTTCACGCGATACAAGTTATACAAATCGATCCATTTGTTTACGGAGGTCGTCTGCTATCCGATTGCAGTATTTTCAGATTAAACAATATTATGTTCTAAATCGTTCGTTTATGTGACTTTAAACGGAAACAAAGCTGCAATGCCGGGGACTGAAGTCAGTATCGTTATACATCTTAAATGGAATTACGCGTCTTAAACGGGAGATATTAAATATTTGTTTGACAGTTCTGCCTGTTAAGTTGTATCATTGTCAATACAATAATTATATTGTTAATTGGAAATTTGAAAAAAATACAGTAGATATGAATTGAGACTTAACGATATTTTGTCCCTTCGTTTCTCCTGTCGTATAAATTTTTTCGCACAGTGTAATATTCTCTCGCATTGCTTAATGATGTAACGATTCTTTATCTAGGACAGTACGACAGAACTCGGGGAAATAGAAAATGTCAGGGTTGTGGTCCGCGTTCGACCTTTGAATGGAAAGGAGTTGGACGGACACTGTAAGAACATAGTACGCGTGGACACGATCAACAGCGAAATAACAGTTGAAAATACGAATGCTGCGCAAGGAGAGCCACCAAAGGTTTTCTCATTCGACGCTGTCTTCGATACCGATTCCACTCAGGTTGATATATACAATGAAACTGCAAGACCTATCGTGGACAAAGTTCTCCAAGGGTACAATGGAACGATATTCGCGTATGGGCAAACAGGCACTGGTAAAACCTACACCATGTCCGGTGCAAAAACATCACCGCAACTCCGGGGCATCATCCCCAATACCTTTGCACATATTTTTGGACACATAGCCAAAGCTCGTGACAACCAAAAGTAAGTATTTCTTACAACAAACTGTACCTCATTGGTACTTGATTGTTTATTCAATGTTTAATCGACAGATTCCTTGTTCGTGCGACTTATTTGGAGATTTACAACGAGGAAATCAGAGATTTACTTGGCAAAGATCAAAATACCAGACTGGAAGTGAAGGAGAGGCCAGATATTGGAGTATTCGTAAAAGATCTCAGCGGCTATGTAGTCAATAATGCTGATGATCTAGATCGAATAATGTCTCTTGGTAACAAGAATCGTAAGTACTCAGATATCCTTACAAAGTACATCAATTTTGTAAGTTAAGTATTAATGCAAGTTCTTATAGTAATGAAAATGTCTGCACTTCTTACATTGTGCACGATGAACTGTTATAAATGTTCTTATATAATGCATAGGTGTTGTTGGAGCTACAGCAATGAATGTATCGAGTTCACGGTCTCACGCAATATTTACAATAACAGTTGAATCTAGTCAGCTTGGAGAAGATGGCGAACAACACGTTAAAATGGGGAAACTTCATTTAGTTGATTTAGCTGTATGAAATTCTTATTCTTATTCTTACCATTGCATTGTATTTTAGTCTTAATTTTGCACCTCGGTGTTCTGTAGGGTTCGGAAAGACAAAGTAAAACGAAAGCTTCTGGAGTTCGTTTAAGAGAAGCCACTAAAATTAATTTATCACTCTCCACACTAGGTAATGTAATATCTGCATTAGTTGACGGTCAGAGTTCACATGTGCCTTACAGAAATTCCAAACTCACGAGATTACTGCAAGATTCATTGGGTGGTAACTCAAAAACGTTAATGGTAACTTCATTAATTTTCCTTCTTTCCCCACGACCATCGTATCATCATGTAACAATTGTATCAATTTTCTTCATTTAGTGTGCAAATATCAGTCCAGCAGATATAAATTATGACGAAACTATCAGCACTCTTCGTTATGCGAACCGTGCCAAAAATATTAAAAATAGAGCGAGAATTAACGAAGATCCAAAAGATGCTTTGCTTCGCCAGTTTCAAGTTGAAATCGAACAACTACGCAAACAACTGGAGGAAAATGGTGCCGAAATCTCTGAATCTGAAGATGAGTCTGAAGACTCTGAAGAGACAGGAGAAAAAAGACACGATAAAAAAGTCCGACGTCGGAAAAGTCAGATATTGACGATGGAAGAATTAGAAGACAGAGATATAGATTCCAATGAGAAGATAGATAAAGCCGAAAGAGAAGATAAAAGTCCCGACGACAAAGACGTGATCGAATTAAAAAGAACTCAGTAAGTTTTTATAAAATTAGTTAAAGGGTACTGATAAAGAGCATTTGATAAGTATTGATCATTCCAGGAGCGAAAAAGAAGCATTACGCGAGAAAATGCAAAACCTACAAAATAAGATCTTAGTCGGAGGTGAAAATTTGTTGGAGAAGGCAGAAGCTCAAGAGCAATTGCTGGCTGCTGCGGCAATTGAACTTGAACAACGCAAAAGTAGAGAAGAACAGCTAAAAAAAGCTATCGAAGCAAAAGAAGCTGAACGTATCGACATAGAAGAGAAGTATTCTTCCTTGCAAGAGGAGGCAGCGGGGAAAACTAAAAAATTAGCTCGCGTACATACGATGTTAATGTCTGTCAAGGCAGAGTTATCTGATTTACAGCAAGAACATCAGAGAGAAATGGAAGGGCTTTTGGAAGGGGTCAGAGGTATTGGGCGAGAGTTGCAACTTCAAGAGTTAATAGTAAACAGTTACATTCCTGTTCAGTATCAGGTATGAAAATACAAAATTTCGTGAAGAAACATTGACCATCTTCACTACAAAATTTCTATGTCAATCTATGTCTATTTCAGACGATGATCGAAAGATATGTTCATTGGAACGAAGATATTGGAGAATGGCAGTTGAAGTGTGTAGCGTATACAGGTAACAATATGCGCAAAGCGCAAACTACGCCACCACTGGGAAATAATAAGGATGTATGTATGAATTTTATAAATTTGACAGTTAAAGTCATCATATTCATAATTATATTGATTTCCAGCAAACTCAACCTGACATGTCAAATATATATCTCTCTTATAACAATGGAATCGACAATACTTTTGTGCAACCGAAAAAGGTAAGAGGCCGATCTGGAGTACCAAGGCCAACTACAGCACATAGACGTACACCACATTAAAGCTATGTTCAATCTATGAAACGATAAAGAAGTATTTATTTTTCACTAAGTATCTTTTTTAGCATCTTTTTAAAGACATTATTCTAATTTATTTTTGTTTATACGGTATGTAGTAGGAAATCAGTATTTTTTGCATTTTTTGCAATTATATATTTATTTCTATTTTTAATTAAGTATGTTTATATTAATCTAAAGTATTACATAGAAGTAAACGATATACATATATATATGATATAATAGGACAATATTTAATTAACAAGGTCGATTTATTACAAAAATTATAATTTCTGTGCTGTAAAGTCATTCAAGTACAACTTGAAATTAATTAATACAAATTAATTATTTAATTTTAATTTGCTGATTTACATAAATTATTATACGATGGAAATGACAACTTAATTTGATAAACTTTAAGATTAGTTTAATTCGGGTGATTTTCATACATTATACACATCATGAAAAGAACAACTATAATACTAAGATTTTATGTTTTATGTACTTAGATACATTTTTCTGTGATGTCTATGAAATATTAGATGACGAAATTTGAACCAATAATGGATATAAACTTTCATAGAAACTACATTTTCATATTTAACAGCATGCCACATAAGTTACTATTAAATAGAGAATTGGTATAAAGATTTTAGAGAGAAAAAAGTATGTGCTGTACCTGTGTGATAAAAAATAAAATGTTTTGCTCGATATAGGAATATTAGAGATAAATGTAACTAAAAACAACAAGAATGCAATCTTCGTCAAAAACTAATCAATCTTGTGTCTTTTTACATTGCCATTTATGTATATTTTGATAAAGACTAGATTTCTTAGCTAGTAATAATATTACAGTATTTCTACAACATTTTTTTGTTTAAGCATTTTATGGTAATTTTTTGAAGAAAACAAAAGTAATTTGAACTTTATTTAAAGCTAATCAGTGTATCAGTGTTTGCTTAATTCATTTATGTCGATAAACTTATAAAGAAATAGACAAAATGATGAAAGCATATCTTTACGGCAAGATAAAATTTTAACTGCATTTAGATTTTTTATTCTTTATTCGCTACTATTAAAAATATTAAATATAATTTATTTTGTGTTTTAACTTTTTATGAAAATTCGTACATTCTTTAAGTACTGTGATAATAATATTTTTATTATTCTCGATTACCTAAGTATTACTTAATACAATTAAGAACATTAAATGTTTATAATTATTATTGTATGTTATGCTTTTTTTTATATAATTTACGAAATAAAAATAAATAATTATAAACGTATATAGCTTTCTGAATATATATTTTCTTTATTAAAACTTCCTATCTAGGAAAGTTTCCTAAGCATAATATAAACATTTAGTTAATAGTTTTTGTTTTTATCTCGATATTCTTCAATCCATTTCCTAATAAAGAAGCGATGATATTTCCGTGCTAAAACAACACTATATGGATCATTGGCATCGCTGCTTCTCAAATCAAGATGATGTGCACTTTCTGGTATTACCACAGCTATTGCTGAAGATGATAAGTTTCGTAATACTCCCCCACTAGACCACGGGTCCATTAAACCATTGCTATAAATGAAACACGAAAAACGAAAGATTGGATTATGAACAATATTTAATTGTATTTAATGCTATATATTATAAATATATCAAATTCAAATTTTTCAATTGAAATAGATTGATGATACTTGATATGACCATATACCTGAAAATAATATTTGTTGCGGTAGACAGGTCTTTACATCCGTATTGCTCGCACACTAGATTTGGTTGTGGTTTTACTGAATATTGTTTCACGCAATCCTTGGTATATTCATCCAAATTCCATGGACGCGGTTCAAACATGTCATTTACTCCATCTGAACATATTGGCATCACCATTTCTGTACAAGCTTGAAAAGACCATCCAACAGCGCCCAGCTCAGGCGTAGAATCATTTAAATCTAAACACTTCGTTTCATTAGTATGATTAGTGAATATACTAATTGCTTCGTGTATTGCTGTCAGCAATTCTATTCCTGCGAGTGATTGATTTGTTAAACGTTTGCATACAGCCTGTAGTAAGAATGATATTTTGTAAATAAATAAATAAATAATTTTATTGATATTGATCGTGGTATAATGGATTAATTGCAAATTAAGATACTCACATTAACAGGATAAGCAGGTAACGGTGCCAAGAAATTGGCTTCATATGGATAATTTACTACAGCAAGATTTGTATAAATATCTTCCAAATAAGAAATTAACTGCTTGACATCACTTGTATTTTTTAATGGTTGACATAGCTTCCAATTATCTGACAACCATTTTTTCCCTTTGTCTATTTCAAAAAATATAGAATAATTTAAGAAATATAGGGAGATAGCATAAATAACAAGCTATCTTATTACCATCTGATGTTATATTGTAAATAACATTCCATGATTTACGAATAAGTTTTGGACAATTTGGATGAGCTGTTTTAAAATCTGATGTAACTATCCGTAGAAAAGCTTCACATTCTGTAACTCCACTAAATTGCAATATTGGAGCTGAAGAAGCAATTGCTCTGTAATTTTATATATATTATATGTATGTTATACTTTATATATATATATTATATATTGTACTTTATATTGTTTCACTAACCCTTGTACAATATGAGGATATTTTATGCGTATCCATGCACTAAGCATGCCACCATACGAACCACCAAAAACTATGACAGGACTATGCTTATATTCTGGTTTAGATCTCAAATATTGAATCAGATCAACATAATCATCGAGGGCTTGTTGAGATGTTAAATATCCCAAATGACTCAAATCTGCATAAGACTTATTACTGTAAGGCATGGATTCTCCATAGTAACGATGTTCAGCAAAAACTAGTAAAGCTCCAAATTCTGGTGCGATATCCCACATAAAACCCTGTAGAATGTGACAATGTTACAATTTGAAATGGGATAATGGATAATTGAATGAAATATATTGTAGATATAGTCATATTTATTATTCCATGAATTGTAGAATACTTACTGTATTCTGAGCAAAAGTTTCAATGTTACCTTCATTCCCAGTATAAAAAAAAATAGGTGCATCTTTTGTCTTTTGCCAAGTATTATTCAGAAGATACCGTAATTTAAACGTATCTAATACTGAGAAGCTAAAGTGATCCACCTGTGATGTATTGAAAACAACTTAGTTCCAATAAAAAAAGAGAAAAATATAACTAACACTCAAACATGTATCCAGAACAAGATCAAATTATTGAATAATTTAAAAAGTGAAAAAAAATTTTTGTATGATCGCAGATACACACACGTGACAATTGATATATGTATATATACTAAATGGACCAAGCTAATTATGTAAACACGTAAAAACTGTGTCGAATATTACTGGCAGAAATGTAAGTAAAAGTTAATAGAAGTACATACTGGCATATCAATTGTTTTAATCTCATATTTGTACTTCGCGCTGTGCGATTCAATCTGAGTGCGCAATTGCTCGTGATAACTCCTGTAAAACCTATTTAAAAAGGCATGTTGCACGGCAGGTTGGCATAACGCAATAAAAATTAATAGTAAAATATTGTGGGCCTTCATCCCAAAATGCATGTCAATGAGTTTTATTTAGATTCCAACTGAGTGAACGAGTTTATTTGCCATAGACCAATAACGGGCTTCGCAACGTTTCTCTATGTAAGGTGTATCGAGAGTATTACCTAAAACGATATTCAGATTAGATATAATTATAATTTTATAATATAACCTTGTATTTATAATATAACCTTGGCAAGATGTACGTTAAATATTCTTTTAATATTATTTAATATTCGGCAAAATTCGTAATATTATGCACATATGTCACTCAATTAAGCGAGGTGTGAACGACTATTTTTCAACGATAAGATACATGTAGTCCGTTTTACTTTACATTATAAATAAATATTATCTTATCGCCTTAATTTTACGTACTTCTTGATATGTAGCACTCTAGATATTTTTCATAAATAACATTACAATACATGCTAAATGTATTTGAAGTTAACGGTAGTTTTTAATCATAACGTCGTTAGATGGAGTTGAAAATAGAACATATGAGATGTAATGTAAGAAATACATATATATATATATATATATATATATGATACTGCAAGTAATATTAAATGAGTGTAATGAAAGAATGAAAAATTAATACTATTGCTAATATGTCTAAAAATACAACCATCCATTAAATAGATCATTTGGTTGTAAAGAAATCATTAATTGCATCAAGCATGCTCTGTCAAAACAAATACTGAAGTACCCAGAATACAAATCATAAGGTAAGTAGCTACATATTCAGATAAATATCATGCTCATTTAAAGGAAACTCATGGTGAAGATGCCAATTTCAAAGCTGCTACCAAAGATATCTCATTAAACAGGTAATTATTGTGGATTCAAATCATAAGTTAAATATGTAGCAGATAAATACTATAACTATTCAATTGAGAGAAATAATAAAATCGTAATCATTCAATGTATTGTTCATTTATTAGTATGTGCATTCATTTATCTATCTATCATTCTCTTCAATTATTCATTCATATATCCACAAAGATACAATAAATAGATAGATGCTAATAAATGAACAATATATTAAGTGTGACTCTTTTTTGGTACTTTCCATAAAATCTGTGGCACTTATCTAAATATTTATTTTATAATTTGAATATTTATCTGTTTTAGTGGAACACTAAAGTTTTGGTCAGTATTTTTGATGTTTCCCTTAAATACTATGATACTTACCTTGGTACTTATTTAATTCTGGGTACTTAACTGCTTGTCTGATGCCCCCTTTGTGACTAAACAATCAGTTTGATTGGGAGATGTAATTTAATCATTAAATGTATTGATAATAATATAATTTTTTGTTTTATTTTATATATTATTTTTGTGTATTATTTTATTATTTGTTAATTACAATTACTTCAAGTCTTCATGTAAAACACATGTCTACTTGTCTACATGTCTTGTTTTCCACATTTTTTTATTTATTAGTCATAATGAAAATTATAATCGTATATTATATATAACAATTTTAATTTTATTTTAATTACACTACATTATTAAATGTTAAATGTTTTCTAAGAAAAATTTGTAATTATTATATATATATATATATATATATATATATATATATATATATAAACTTGAAATAATTAATTATATTAATATAAGTATGTAAGGTTTTAGTTAATTTAATTGGAGCAATTAATAGACACTGACATAAAATCTTTATTACAAAAAATAAATTAATTCATTCTACATACAAAAATACAACTAATATTAATAATACTCTCTATTCAGTGATGATTTAATAATTATATTATTATTGAAAATTATCATTATCAAAGCATGACACTAATGACACTGGTAAAAATTAATAATGTATAATGTACAGCATATAATGCATAAATGTCATAAGTCTCATTTAAAATCTTTAAAATAAATTTTCAAAGTAAAAATTTTTGATTGAGAACAGTTTTTTCAAAACTGTTCTTTTCTTTAAGAATTTAAAAATGCTTATTAGTAATTAATTTTGAAATTGAATATTAAAATTTTATAAAACAAAACCAATTATAACAGAATAATTTGATAATTAGGAGTGTTATATGCATTAAATTGATCTTAATTTATAAATTATAAGAATAGAAAAGAATTATGGCTTCTTAATTCATTTACAAAAATGTTTACATATATTAATTTGTACAAAATATTTTATATGCACGAGCTAAAAAATTTAAACAACATCAACGAAGAATTTGTACACATTTAACTTTGTTCGAGTTAATACTTTAAATGCCAGATAGATATAAATTCATTCAATTTCAATGTTCAACATATCTGTGTAATTTGACTTCGCACATCAAACATAAATGTAAAATTTTTATATATATATATATTTATAACATAAATTTCTAATAACGTCATTCTAATATCTATTTTGTACAATCTTAATATTAGTACTTCTAATTTCTTTTAGGATATATAAGTAGTAAACAATATTTTTAATACTCAAAAGTGTACTTAGGTAATCTTAATTATTATGAAGTTATATTTATTTTATTAAAAAAGAAATCCAGTCTTGCATTAAAATATTATGTCATAATGTTCAGTAAGAACACGTGACTAAATGTCTCACTACAAGAGAACTTGTTTATACTTTATAGATATAGACATTTTATAAAATTGAAATAAAATTAATAAATCTTAAAATAATTCTCTCTTTACAAGTTCGCATTCTTTCACAAATAATATATAAATGTTAGTAATCATAATTAGTACTCTATTAATTAACCGGGAGTTGTACTTTCGTATTCTCGTTTAGAAAATTATGTTATTGTTTGCTGTTACTTAGTGAAATACAGCAAATAAGTATTATTAATTCTATTAATATACACCTATGATTTTTAGTTAATTGGTCCCTAATACAAAAATTTTCTGATAGAGTGTTGTACAATAAAGTGCTTTAAATTAAAAAAATATCTAGCCTCTTCTAACTACTGTTTCCTTCTAAACTATATTGCATATTAATATATATGTATATACACGCATACACACACATATAAAGATATATGTATATGTATACATATACATATATACGCACATATATATATATATATACTTTAACTAAATATTAATATATACTTCAACATTTATTTTTGTACTTCTGTGCATGTCGCATTTGTTCCATTTTTTTAGTATACTGACATTCAATTTCTTTAAGTTTTTGTTCTTGAGTAGTAACGATTGCATCAAGTTTTTGTTGTGTTTGATTCATGGCTCTTTTGTACCCTTCTTCTATACGTTTACACTCCTCTCTAAAAAATTTCTCTCTTTTCGCTGCATATTCCTAAAATAATCGAAAAGTAAAGGAAAATTATTAAAAAAGATGAAATAGATATAGTTCATTTTCGTCACACAGTTACCTTGTAGTTGTTTGCAGTACTTTTTGCCGACTGATATTTACTTTTTAATTTATCGATATTACTCTTTATATCTTCTTCTTTTTCTTTCAATGTTTTTATTTCTGTTTTCAAATTTTCTTCACTTTCCTGTAACTGCTGTAATTTATTATTCATTTCAACTTCTTTATCTTTTATTTCCCTAATTTCTCTAACCCATTCACTGATAAATTTAGCCATCACATCTTTCTCTTCATTCACATCAGTTTCTTTCTGCTTTAATTCCTCTTGTAACTTCTCAATCTCCAATTGTTTTGCTAGCAGTATTTTACGACAAGTTTCAATCACTTTCTGCATTTCTTCATAATATTTGTTTTTTAATTTTAATAAAACTGTTTTGTATGTTTCTTCTAACTCGTTCCTTTTTTCCCGATTGTGTTCCTCTATACGTTTAAGCTCTTCGTGTACCTTTTGTTCCATCTCTTCGTGTAACTCTTTTATCATACTTTCCCTTATTTTTAGAAAATCTGTACCATCGTTAGAACTGCGCGGTGATAAATTTAATTCAGGAAATATTTGTTTTTGATGCTTAACATACTGTTCAAATTGTTTTGCCTGATTTTTTAACTTTAATACAAGTTGGTCTCTCTCCATTTTTGTTTTCTCGAAGTCCTTTAATCTTTCTACTTCCTCTTCCTTTCCTTGTAAATCTGCTTCTAGTTGTTTGATTTTTTGTTCCATGGCATGATTACTTTTTCTTTCAACTTTCAAATGATTTATGTCAATACTCAATCGCGTTGCCAAATCTTTATAGTGTGAAAGCTCTTTTTCCAATTCATATTTTGAATTCGATATTTCACTATTCTTTTTTAACCTACTCTCGAAATTTGCAATTATTTTTTTTGTTTCTGATAGTTCCATCTCTAACTGTGAAATTTTATCCTTATAAACGTTTGTTTCGCTAATTAAATTCTCACACTTATTTTTTAAACTATCATTTTCTATTTGATACCGAGATACTTTTAATTTTACATCGGAATCTTCGATTTTTAAATTTCGCTTAATATTTGACAATTCAGAATCAAGTTTCGAAATTTTTGTAATAAAATTATTTCTTTCACTAATTGCATTTTCATATTTCTTTTTCCAAGATTCTTGAGATATTTCCACTTGCGCTATCTTTAATTTCGCATCGTCTAACGCAGATTGATATTCCAACACTTTTTTCTGTTCTTCAACTGCAGCATGTAGTTTATCTTCCAAACGTTTACAATCTTCTTCTAACTATAAATATATTAAATTTGATGACTAAAGCATAGCAAACAAATAATAACACGCAATATATATATACCTGATTTATTTTCTCTAAATGTTCAGAACAATGATCTGGCAAGTAAACACTTATTTCTTGATTAGGGTGTGCACTGCGTAATTCATTTAAAGCTTCCTCTTTAGCTGTAAACATTAAATTTACGATAATTAAATCTTTATTAATAAAAAAATTTATGTTATTATATTACACATTCTATTGTATTAAATTTTATTTACTTAAGCAATATTATCCTTACCCTTTTCAATTTCTTGATGAATCTTTTTTATATATTCGTCTTTCTTTTTTCTTTCATAATTCAAATCTTTTTCTAAATCAATTATTTTACTTCTGTACATGTCACACTCTTTCATCAATTTTTCTACTATCTTTGCTTGTGCCTGCAAGTCATGTTGATATTTTTCTATCTCTATTTCTCGTTCTTCTAAGTTAACATATTTTTCTCTTAACATTTTAATTTCAGATTTATGTTCACTTATTAACTGTTCCTTTGTACTACAGACATCTATATACAACTCTTTAACACGATCCAATTCTTTTTGTGTTTGTTCCAATTGCACGCTATAAGTAAAGACATTTTTTTTCACCCATTTTAAACAATATGGTATTGAAAGTACATAAATAAACAAAAAAAAAAATTATTACAGAAATAATTATAACAGAAACAATGTCTATACTTACGATAATTGCACTACTTCAACTTGTGCTTCTTGCCTGACTCTTTCTACAGCTTTAGCATGTATTTCCAAATACTCTTTATTGTACTCATCAATGGTATCTTTCTCTTGTTGATTTATACTTTCTTGGTGTAATTTCATAAGTGTTTCCTGATTAATCGCTATTGTTTCCTTTAATTTTTGTTCCAACTTTGTTTTTTCTTCCCGCAACGATTCACATTGCTTTTTTACATCATTGAGATGATTGGATAACTTTTGTATTTGAGTTTTTGCTTTTAAAGCTTCATCCGTAAGTACAGATTTCAATTCTTGTTCTAGTTCATTAACACGTTTAGCATATCGAGCTGCTTCCTGTCGACACACATCTGCTATAGTTAAAGCTTTATCAAGTTCTTTTTCTTTCTGCGATAGAGTATTTTCCAATCGAGTTATTTCTTTTCTTTTGATAGCTTGTCCAGCTAAACACCTATATGATACATAATACAATTAATATTGCGATACATAATTATTTGATACAATATGAAATTATTTTAGATCAAAACGAATTACCTTTGCAATTCGCCTTTTAATTTATTCGTGATATCATCATAAGGCTTTGATTTTGATTTATTATGGAAATCACCCAATTTCATCTGTCTAATAGAATCTGATTCTTCCTCTAATGTTGTAGCTAATAATGAGTCATACTGTGCTGCATCACTTTTTGCCATCTCTAATTTATTCTGTAAATATATTATTAATTGTAATATGAATCTTATACATTCTAAACATATTTCAGAATACACACAGTGGATTGAAGCTGTTTTACAAATGTAAATTAATGCTTTAAATACCTGTAATTCTTGAATCATTTTTTGCATTTCTTCTTTTTCCTGCATCAAAACTTTAATTTGTGCTTGAAGCTGCATTATTTGCTGAGCATTATTTGTAGCCATAAGATTCCGGCACTGTGCCTGACTTTCTTCTAGCGCTTGTGCCAGACGATTCATCGTATCTCCTTTCTCCACCATCAATGTTTCATTCGTCCTCCGTATATCAGCTAATTTATTTTCCAAAGCAATATAAGATGTTTCCTATTAAAATTCAAGAAAATCAAATAAATAAAGCTGTGATAATTTAATGAATTAAAATGTAATTCTTCTAGCGTAAATAAGATTTTTTAATAGCGTTATCATGCAAAAAAATAAGCAAAAATCAAGGAAATTATATAATTATAATTATAATTTTGTATAAGAGCATTATAATTGTAGAAAAATACAATATTATGAACTTGCCCATATACAATGAGTGTTGGAATCCACATTGAGCAGCTATGACAAATATTGTTGTAACTATTGTTGTTGTTATTATTATTAACATTATTATTACATTTGCAACTTAAAATATGTTAATGAATAACAAAATTTTAGTGTATCGCTATTTTTATAGATTATGTGTGTTATAGAAAAAAAATTCGCTAAAATTTTGTTATCTACGTCTATATCTATGTTACAAGTAAATATGATTAAAATTTAATATATAATACAATATAAGAAATACCTTTGCATTAAGTTTGTCTGTAAGTACATCAATTTGAATTTGCATATTTTTCATTTCAATTGCATGCTTTTCTTGTGCTTGTTTCAAAAATTTTTCATGTGTTTTATCATTTGCTTGTAATGCTTGTACTCTTTCTAATACAACTATTTTTTGTTGTAATTCTATTACAGAATCTCTGGCGATATTTAATTCCTCTGTCATCTGAATGTTTTAATTTGTGTAATTAGGTAATTAATATACATAATGCTATTGTAACAATAAAACTATTCTGCAAAAAAATACAAGAAAATCTTACATGTTGATTAGTTTTCTCCAAAATTGCATTTTTTTCTTTTAACGATGTTATTTGATTCTGAAGATCTGCAATTTCAGCTTTTGCATCAACTGCAAAGAAAACATGAGATCTAAACATGAGACATAATCATTTACACAGATAATCTTTTAATATTAACATGCTTCATTAGATCCTACCCAAAGCGTGTTGCGTTTGATTTCTAGATATGTTTGATCTTTCGATATCAGCCTGTAAAAGTGTTATTTTTCTACTAAGCTGAAGCTTCTCTTCTTCTTTTTCCAACTGTAGTTGTTGCAACTCTTCCGTTAATCGTTTAACTTCTTTCACTCGTACTGTATATAAAACTTCCAATTGTTCCTTACTATCATACTCTGCTATTTTATAAGCCATACTATCATCATCGGTTGGTCTACCATTTGGACTTGTTTTATAACAATGATTTATATGATCAGATGTAAGATTATCACCACCTCCAAATTCATGAATTTGCTTACAATGTACATTATTCTCGTATCCATCGATATAACCATTATTTGAACAATTTTTATCTTGAGCATAATGATTAGCTGGCGTCTGATAATTATATAAATAATTTTCGTTAAAAGTATAGTCTTCTTCGACTTGCGTTCTCATGTCTTTAGGAAATGCACAATTTGGTGGTCTTGCCAGTTCATAAGGCGTCTCTGCAGTAATATCATGCATATCATTACTTCTATTGTTATTAGAACACAGAGCATCAGGTTGACCATATACATTGAAGTCTCTTTGCATGCTAGAGATTGAAGGAGCAAGTTCCAACTCTGATCTGTGATTCATTATGCTACTGTCATAGTTGTTTGAATTATCGACATGATCATAAGTGTCAAACTCCTTTTGCAATTGAGATACTGTTTGGTCTTTGGATGATATAATTCCCTGAGAATTTAATGTCGTATTAGAAACTTTTGCTCCTTTAGTGCTATCTTGATAATGACTATCATTGACAGAACTGGTATCAGATTCTTCATCTAAATCATCAAACGCGTTGTCCAAGAGATCCTTGATCTGAAACAGCAAGTTGTTAGAGTCACAAATTACAAACTTTAGTTTTCTGAGTAAACCATATGTCAGGTGGAAGATCCTGCAACAAGATTCAACAGTGAAAATAAAGAAAGATGCACCTCTTTGCTACGTTGCTTGGCATCCTCTTGCTCCTCATCTTCCTCTAAGCCTTGTGTATTTGTATTTAGTTGAATATTTTCTGAGCCTAGAAACAAGCTCAGACTTGGACCCTCCATTCCTATCGTCTGGCATGCACGAATTTATCATGAAAACCAAACATTTACAGCCAACATATTTTTGTTTATAACGTCATAACCTACACGTAACAAGTGGGTCACAAAAAATAAGTTTGAACTATAATCCCTGGTTTAACGATGGTTTACAAAGTCTTGGTAAGTACATTTTTCACTAATCTCGACAAGTTCGCGACAAACAACCCCGGGATTGTTCAACTTTTTCAATGATTATGCACTCTGCAATTTGCTTGTAAACAATCTTTGAAAAGTCAAACAGTAGTACAGGAAGTCTAAATGCGGAAGTGAGCGCTGCAACTATCTCGGTTCTCCTATTGGCTCCTTCTCTAAAGTGTCACTAGCGACCGTGCCAGCGTATTTTCTTCAAGAAATCCTTCCATTCTGAAGCATTCGTACATAGGTATACAGGCATATTGACAATGATAACTTCAATGTATAACGTATGAGAAACAACGTTAGTTTCAGGATGAAAGCGGTGATACAACGGGTGGCACAAGCTAGTGTTTCAGGTAATGATTAGGTTATACGTGTTTTGTTGTAATAACTAACTTATGCCGTGTTAAGAAACAAGAATAAAAAAGGAAATGTGAAACGTTGGGTTTATGAAATTATATATCATGTATTAAATTTGACGATATGTGGTTAGAATAGATAATTTCTCTTTTCCAATTATAATAATACATATTCGACAATATAATTTTACATGAAGTGTAATGCCATGAAATAATGCATTAACACGCATTATTCAATTCGACTTCATCCAGAAAACATATTATATCTATTATGTGTACTTGGTTCATTTTCCATACACATCATTATATAGACTAATTTTTCAGTTGATGGTGAAATTATTAGTAACATTGGCAATGGTCTCTGCGTTTTAATTGGCATTAAAAGAGATGATACGATAGAAGATTTGAAATATATGTAATATATATTTACATATTACTACAATGAATATTTTAAATACAATAGTCTAGTTCAATATAAAAAATATAAAATGAAATGTTATTTTTCTTAGAGTGAGAAAAATATTGAATGTTAAAATGTTTGATGATGATAATAATAAGAAATGGAATAGAAGTGTTACGGATAAAAAGTATGAAATATTATGTATTAGTCAATTTACGTTATACCACACTTTGAAAGGAAATAGATTAGATTTTCATAAAGCAATGCCTGCTCAAGAAGCCGAATTATTTTATAATACCTTTCTTACTGAACTTGGTAAAAATTATAAGCCAGAGTTAATCAAAGGTAAATACTTTAGCAATGTAAGCAACTTCTTATGAAAGTATATCTTTTGCATTGAGATAAAGTAAGAATAAAATGAACTGTAGCCATTCTATTGTTAAGATGCCTGTTCAGCGTTTGGGAGAAATAATATATTCATTTTAATAAACACTTTCTGCAGATGGTAAATTCGGAGCAATGATGGAAGTTGATATAAGAAACAGTGGACCTGTAACATTAGAAATAGAATCTCCACTAAAACCTAATGAATCAAACCAATCTAACAATGTACAGTGAATATCAATATGGAAAATCAAAAGTAAAATATACGAACGTATAACGGATAGTATTGTATTTTTATGAGTTTTTCAAATTCCTTCCTTCTATTTATATTGTACACCAATGTATTTCATAGTTTAATATTTTTTTTGTTTAATTTTTCTTATGGTATTAATACATGATATAATTTGAACCAAATTAATTTTATAAATGTAATTTTTTTTATATATCTGATATTGTATATTTTATATATAACACGATACTGATTATTAGAAACACTGCTCTGTAAAAACGAAATATCGTTTATAAATCGTTACTCTGTCGTATTAGATTATGTATACTGTTACAAGATTGTTGATGTCAAAAATACTCCGTGCAATATAATGTAGGGAGCTACTTTGATATCATCAGAATATGTGACAGAACGCGATACTTATATATATGTATATTAAATAATGTTAGCATGAAATTCGTTTAGATAACTTTTTACAATTGTGTAAATGAAAAATATGTAATTTTAAGTGCACATTATCATCGTGTATGGAATTATGCAAAAGTATGATACGAGTGCCATTTTGCATTGTATTAACATTTTTAATGTTTACGTAGTGGCAAACATCCTGATGTATAAGTACGTATGTACGTTTCATCCAGTGTTTTTTATTACTTGGAATCGTTTCAGCGATGAATGTTACCATCTAAAAGGTACCTGTACATTTATTATCCAGAGATGAGACAGACAAAAATCGTTTAAAAAGATTTTGAACTTTGTTTACTACTCTGCTCTGACGTTCGTACAGAATATTTAATTGTTAATCATTGAGACACAATGGAAATCGAGCAGAACAAAGACGAAAAGTCAGTAGCTATAGAAAATGAACGTTCGCAAAGTACGTACATATTTTTGTTAAAATATGACTTTGTTAAATAACAATTTGTCAGTAATAATGGACGATTATATTTTAGATAAATCTGACGCCTTTTCGCAAACAGAAAATATAGAAAATACAAAAGACGTGCAGCCTCGACAATTGAAAGCTGCAAACACTGGAAATGATGAATCGATTTATTCGCGCCAAGTACGTACAATGATGGTTTTTTAACATGATCTTTGTAGTCGCGTAGCAATGATCTTTGAACGTATATATTTACTTTTCAGACGCGCGAAACTCAAACGGACATCACGGACATGGAGACAGTAGAAAAATTGAAAAGTCGATTAGATACTTTAATGAATTCCTTGGCTACCTTATCGGCAGAGAAATCTAAAATGGAAGCGAATTTTCAACAGGATAAGAAGCAACTGAGAAGCGAACGAGACGAAGTGAGTTCGTACTGCAGTGTACGTATTCATTTTGCATTATATTTCGTTAAATGTAGTATGGTTACAGTGTGAGAAAGTAATTAAAGATCTGAAGGAAAAGCTGAAGAAAGCTCAAAATACGAATTACTCCGAGATCGAGCATATGAAATGTAAATTGATCATGGAACGTCACGAAAGGGAAAGAGAACAGGTCGATCATGGAAAAATGATAAAGTACGCGACGAGATGTAAAAGATATAGATTCGTTAAGGTTTTTAAAATATTTTACTAACGGCAAATTTCTTTCGTTTTCAGAGAACTTCAGAAATTGTTGCACGACGAACGGCGAAATAAAGAACAACTGGAGATACAAGTAAAAAGTCAGTTCGCTCACAAAACGCAGTGTAAAATACTTGAAGCTGAATTGGAAATAACTAGAAACAAGCTTAAACAGGCGGAAGAAGCAGCTAAAGAGACTCCTCCAATTTTACTATCGCTCCAATCTGAAATGGCACTGATGAAGAAACAACATTTAAATGCGATACACGAAGTAATTTCAAGAGACAATTTTCGCGGTACACTTGTGAAATTGTTTCGCCCGTCACAGCCACGGGAATAATGAATTTATTCCACAGGAACAAAAAAGGGCTGCTGCTGCGGAACAACAAGCCAGAGCATTAGCAATGACTCACGAGGCAAGAGTAGCTGGCTTAGAAGCAAGATTGGCTGAACTTTCAGATATTGTCGGAGGATATGATAGACTCAGACAGCAAGATCAACAAGCCATACAGAAATTGAAAGAGCAATTGGTTGGTCTACAAGATTCTGAATATGATTATATTATGTTAAACAATGAACCTGAAGAAATCATTTCTAAGATAAAAAGTCTTTACACTAAATTGTTAGATTTCGATAATAAGAAAAGCGAATCAGCACACGTCAAATGTTAGTCAATTGAAAATATTCTTCTTTTACATATGATTTAATGTATATCGTACGATTACTGGTAAATTTTGTTTTCAGCATTGTTACATAGTTTAGATTTATATGATAAACAAGAGATTATCGACTATAAAGAAAAGTACGAGACTCTGTTGCAAGAGTTCGAAGATTATAAACAACAAATGAAATACAGCAACGTTGGGAATATATCGTATAATATTCAGAGTCAAAATATTGCGTCGTCGTTGCACGATAAGAATCATAAAGCGCAGTTGCATCTTTTGAAGGCGCATAATAATAATTTGGAAGAAAGAATACGTGTTTTGAACAACGAAATTGTTACTAAAGAGAGGGAATTACAACTGAAATTGGACAATCAGGAAAAGGCAAATTTTTTTTTTTTATTTAATCAATCGTTGGTAAATTAAGCCAACTACGTTTAAGATGAATGTAACTTGAACAACAACTGGTTATTTTTGCAGTCATCTCAAGAAGAACGCGAGAAACTGAAACATTTGTTGCTACAGAAAGACAATGAATTTCGTAATAAAATATCTACGTTAGAGCAACAATTACTACGTCAACGAGAACGATCGATGGCTCTCATCGAAGAAAAGGATAAAGAAATTTTAGCCTTAAAAACATCGTTTCACGCGTTAGTACCGAAAAAGGAAACTATCGCCGAATGTAAATCAAATACGTCAAAATATGGAAACGGGGCAGAACCTATTACCGACTTGGTAACAGGATTGTTAACAAGCGACAGCCCTCCAATATTGCATTACAGCCAAGAATTAGCGAGAAAAGAAGTGCAAGTATCAGCTTCTAGGAAAAAAGTTTTAGAGTTAGAAGCTACATTGCGGGAAAAACAAAGAGAAATCGTACATATAAAAGAGAAGCAGAAGGAAGATTCAAAAACTTTGCAAGCTCAAATCGAAAGGTAAATTTCAGACTGATGGTAAATTGGAGAAATTACAGGATATTTACGTACGATTATCCTACGTGGTGTTTCAGACTCGAAGCTTGCAAGTCTCGGGAAGGTGCAAATCTTGAATATTTGAAGAATGTTTTTATAAATTATTTAACTACGAACGATGCGTCCAGTAAACGTCATATGCTGAACGCTATTTCCACAGTATTACGTTTTACTCCGGAGGAATTAAATAAGGTAAAACATTAATTCATACTATATATAAAAATGTATAGAAAATGATTAGTAAATTTAATATATATCATGAAAGTTATTTTTTTATTATATTTTCAAATATCTCAAATAATATTTGAACAATATGCATTATGTGTACTAATAATGTTTTCATAAATTAAAGTTAAATATCTATTTATCAATTTTTAATCATAATATATATATAATTATTTTTTGAGATTCACGTTAAATTATTCGTGTACTGCAAGAAATTATCTCTTGATACAATGTACAAAGAATGTAAAATCATTGCGTGACATTCCTTATTCCGTGTTTATATGACTTTAAGATATTTGAAAAAATATAAGTTGAAGAGCAATTGTAGAACTCTTGTAGTTTAAACGTATTTACATTTTTTATCAAGATATATAAATAAACTATAATTTGTACTTTGAACAAATGTATATTATTATTTCAAACCATCACTATATCGTTTCTTTAATAGTAAGGGTCATAGTAATAAAAACATTGACAATGAAATGGAAAACAATTTAGAGCGAAATTGTCAAGTTATGCAATCCCACGCGTATACTTATATATATATATATGATAAGTATATATATGTATATACTTATCGTAAGTCTAGGAAGAAATAAAATATAAAATTTACCATCAATTTATATTACTTGTAATCTTACAATTATATTATGTAGCAAATATGGACAACCTAGAAGGAGAAATGAAGCTCTTTGTTGACATATGTAAGTATGTTGTATTGGGTTGATGCAAAAGTTCGTCCCGTTTTCTGACCAAAATTTGAAGAAGAATTTTATTTACTAAATGTTACATTTCATCAATATAGTATGTGCCGTTCCGTTCGATGATCTTTCTCCATTTTTCCGGTAGCTGCATAATTCCACATTCATAGAAGTTCTGAGGTTTCTGGCTGAAGAACTGATCCAGGTGACTTTTGCAGTTTTTCAAGCAAGTAAAGTATTTGTCGTCTGAACTTTTTTGACGCGATCTGAATAAATGGTAATCGGAAGTCAAGTACGGTGGATGAACTACAACATTTCAGCCAAGTTGTAAAAGTTTGTATCCAGTGGCCAAAGGCGTGTGTGGTCTAGCATTGTCAACTAGTTCAAGCTAATAATTGTTGGCTAATTCAGGCCGCTTCTGGTCTTAGTTGTGAACAGTATTTCTCCGAATGGTATGGTTTTCAGGTAACAACTCATAATAAACGATTCCCTTCCAGTCCCGCCAAATGCATAGCATAACCTTCTTCGGATGTAAATTGGCTTTTGCGCTGGTTAAAGGGGCATCACCGCGCTTGGACCATGATCTCTTACGCTTAACGTTATTACACACAATCCATTTTTGAAAATGGATCGATTTCGTTGCGCTTCAATAGAGAAATTCGGTTCTATCAAACTTTTCTCCGTTTACTAATGACACAGCTATACATCAGCCCTGCTAACCATTCCAAATTCACGTAATCGCCCTGATTTGACTGTTGACTGGTTGATTCCAAGAATTTCTCGAGCCGATCACTTTCAATTAGCGCCAATATTCCGTCGTCATCAATCTCAGCCGGTCGTCCAAAGCGTGGTGTGTCATTAACAATAAGATTAAAATTGTTTTCACAGAACTGTCTGAACCACTTACGACACGTGGAATCATCAATGGCATTCTCACCGTTTGCGTCGTTTGTGTCTCCTTATATTCTGCCACTTAATAAAACTTAAATAACCCAACCAAGTAACAATTTTCTTTTTCTTTTTTCACAAGTACTCACTGAAATTCTTTCTGTCGGACGACATCAAAACTATGCACGCACGAAGTAGATAACACTTCGGTTTTGCGAAGTCCATCAAGCACCAAAACTGGACGAACTTTTGTACCTAACCCAATACAAAGTACAATGTACATTTTAATACAGCGATCGATAACATTGTCATTATATGGTGAAACTTGCGTTGTTAAAGGAATAATTTTAAATGCACGTCGATATTTACTGTTTTTATCACTGTTAGTTTTCAGATGTGTGCAATTATCCTGTGAAATTAAAAAAAAAAAAAAGAAAAAAAAAACCATTCAATACGCACCACGTATATACTCCGTCGTATTTATTTATACTCCAGATTTATGTTACGTGCATTATGTACAAAAAAGAATGACTAAATTGTGACGACACGTTTGGCATGTATGTATTTAGCGTTTCATCCGTCGATGAAAGAGAAAAAGAAACTAAATACAACTTATCGATAATGTCTTTGATAAGTTTCTTTTTTAATGTACTCGTGATTGTACGCATTTTTTTTTTTTTTCATCGAGGATCTGTACATCTCGAAGCTGCTAAATATTTCTCCCCCACATAATTCTCTAACAACGTATATTCGTTTCTTCTCACCGGTAATAACACGTCTTCGAAGCGGAAAATCATATCGTCTATGTACAGATTAAAAATCCACGCATCGTTTTTTTTTTTTCTTCTTTTTTCGTCGTCACACATCGTTCGTCGTTCTTGACTCATTTAATAAAATACAGGCAAACGATTATCAAATGATCACGGCGTCGTACTCTCGAAATCGATCGTCACTCGATTTGCTTACTTTAACAATACATAATTCTCGCTAAACGTCGTTCCCGTGACACTCTTCGACCATTGCGTTCACACCAAAACCTTTGCAAACAACGAGCTGTCTACTTGTCGAGAATAGGCGAACTTTACAATTACAGACTTTCACTCTGACAATATTTACACGCAATTTCTACCACTTTCCTTCCTTCCATCCTTCTTTCTTTCTTTCTTTGTTTTTTTTTCTCTATCCTTTTATTTTTATCACCTCGTGATGCGCGACTAAAACGTTTTATTTAAGTATCTTCAAGGCATGATGTACACCTGTTCGATGGTTGCATTTCAGGCTCAGAATGTCGGCGATTGTCAACACAGATTACAACATTTTATTCGATAACATTTGTTCAATAGCTTTATAATTAATAATTAGACATCGGTATATAATATATATGATTCTTTAATATGTATATATATATATATATATTTTTTTTTTCTTTTCCTTCCGCGAGGAATATTCCTCACGAATAATTACTTCTTATTTATCTGCTCTTTCTGAAAATTTGTAATCGGCTAAGATTCTTCCTCCTTTCTCTCTTTCTTCCTTTCTTTCTTATAACGCGTTATAATGATGGTATAGAGTAATAGTAATGTAACTACTGAGGCCCTTAAACAACATTTCCCCGAGATGAGTGCGTCTATTACGTTGGAATAACATCTGTCGTCTTTGTGCACTTCGTCGAAAAATATCTGTGCTCTCGCATCATTCGTTCAACGGTTAAAATTTACCTTAAGAGAGGGGGGAATGGAAGGTGGGGGGATGTGTGTGTGTGTGTGTGTGTGTGTGTGTGTGTGTGTGTGTGTGTGTGTGTGTGTGTGTGTGTGTGTGTGTGTGTGTGTGTGTGTGTGTGTGTGTGTGTGTGTGTGTGTACATGTGTGGAGGAGGAGCCATATTTTCCTTGAGATCAACGAAGCATTTCACATCTTTCTCACGATCGATTGTTTCCCGTATTATTTGTAACTGTCGTTCCTTCCTTTCTTCCTTTCTTCCTTTCTTTCTCAATCTTTCTCAATCCGTTTCTTCTTTATTATAATCTTAATACAAACACTAACACGATGTTTTATACAACAATAATATCATACCTATATTATATTTGCGATGATGATGATGATGATATAAATTACTATACCGTTGGTATACATTATCTTACAACTTGTATTCAAAATTATAACAAATCCAAGTCCAAGATGGACTTGTTCCTTCTTTCTCTTAAGTGTGTGTGTGTGTGTGTGTGTGTGTGTGTGTATTTTTTTCATTTTTATAAAGATATTTTTTATCCTCTTAGATGTTAAACGTTCCCTATCGATGGTTTATCGATTTAATCCTATTATAATCTTATCGGTTAACGTCTTTATGCGAAGCCTCTAAAAGCAAAGAGAGTAGAATTGAGTCCGTCAATGCGACGTTGCATTGTTAGACAGCGCGTGCAGGGAAACGAATCTTCTCGTTTTAAGCAAGACCTATTGGAAATCTCGAGTAAAATCACGACATGGTTGTGCACGTCGATCTCGTACCTCTCCTTCTTCCGAGAACAACGACAACAAAAACGGAGGCGTAAAACTCGTTCATAGGTCATCCCACAAGTAATGCGACTTTTTTCTAACACCGAGTATTGCAGGAGTCTTACACAGAGGAATAAAGGAGAGCAAAAAAAGGAAAAAAAAAGCCGACAGAAAGCTTGCTACGCTTGATCGACTATCGTAGAAATAAAAAAGAGTATACTACTAATTAATAACAAGTATGTATTAGTAAAAAAAAAAAAAAAAAAAAAAAAAACAGAAAAGAAAAGAAAACTACATTATTCATGGGATGATTTAATGTATGTACATTAGATATAACCGTTTGCGGTCCCATTCGAGTATTCTTCGAACTGTTCTCTGACAATGAGATTAACCGTACGGAATCAATATACAAAACACTTAACGGAGAGAGAAAGAGAGAGAGAGAGGGAGAGAGAGAGAAAGTCACGCGTATATATTACGTGTAAAACGCCAGTGTGTCGTTTTCGCAGTAACGGTAGTACTAATAGTAGTAAACTGTAGGTGGATGATACCGCAGACGGTTAACATGTTTACGGTGTGCTTTCACGATTCGGCTGACATCGCTGAACGAAATGAGATACATTGCCATGTTGCTTCGAAGTTTGCAGCAACACATCATCTACAAGGCTAGATAAATCCGCGAATTCCTCGGAGGAGCATAGCAAATAGCTGAGACAAACAGGCTGGCGTTTCTTTTCTTGGAGCAATGTGACATTTTACGATTGTTCGCAATTTGTTACGAGCAAGTGATTGCAGATAAATAAAATCGCAACAGACTCATCCTATCTTCGCCAACTAACGCTACTTTTTGTATTTACGCTGGTCTATCTTATTGGAAAAGAACGAACGAACCATTCTCACGGGAAACGGTGAAAGAAGAAAAGAGAGGACTCTCTCTTCAAGTAGGCAACGTGTTATTTCGAATAAAACATAGAGAAGCACAGTTTCTTAAACAGTTCATGTTAATAATTATAATAATTATAAATACTTAAAATTAATAATATTAACAATTATTAATTGTAATAATTATGCTCGTAAAGAGATAAAAATATTTACCGACTCGTTGATCAATCGCTACAACACGACTCGAACATTTGTTCAAATTTATACAAAGGTATAGTTTTTGCGAGCCATGGTCCATTTCTTTTTTTTTTTCCTCTTACTCCCTCGGATAGCGATGATTACGCACTCGTGCCATAATTACGACGGAAATTTTCAATGATTAATTAAAATCTTTCTATACTAAAACAAAATTGAATGCAAATGGATTATTATCGAGATGATGAAAAAGCTTGACAGTTTGGAAGTGAAATTTACCTTCAAGTATCATTCGACTAATATCGAGTTACTCACACGTCTGGAAAAATTGTATCTTTTATTCGTGGGTAATTCTTTTGCAATTTCTTTTCACATCATCGTTTGCTAAATGACTCTTCCTTGCGTTGGTTCGTCAATTAGATTAATGTTGAACACGCATAAATACAAAACACCTTTTTGAAGCACACTTCGAAGCTCTTCTGGCATTTCCCCCTTTGTTTGAATCTCGCCACGACACGTAAATACACGTTCGTTGCAAATGTCACAGTGCTCTGTATCTTACTCGATAATTCTTTCTCACTATACTAATGCCTCGTATCATCCGGATCGTTCATTAGAAAATGTAACGTGTGTGTGTTCGCGTGAATGAAAAATCTGTCGCCACGTCTGTGGCAAATTTGGTCCAACAACTGGTTCTCAAGTACAAGTTAAAAAGCTAATTGTAAATCGGAGTTAAAATCTGTCGGCGGCGATCGAATCGTTTGCATACTTTGTTCACGTATTTACAAAATTTACGAATCTTACGTACGTATGTGTATATATACATGCAAGCGGGCGTGTGTATTCCTTCGAGCACACTAATAACATAACCTTCGTTTTCATGCACACGGTGAAAGATTTCGTTGAAGTTCAAAAAAGAGAAGAATACTTTTACACGGAAAGTAATTCCACAGAAAATTGATCAGCGTAAAATATTGTAATACTGCGTTCCGTTTGGATTTTTACACTACGAAGCAATTTTCCCAGACAAGGAAACAACGTGCAAGCGAATAAAACAGACGGCAACATTTGCCATGAATTCTCAAAGTTTTTCAAATACCACTGAGGTTAATTCGATTAATACGTACTTGAAATGTAATCAACTATATGTACATATTATGTGACTTACTCGATATCTGCCATTTCTTTTCAATGGCAATTCAACTTTTAATTCAACGTTTAAAACTTAGAAAACTAAAACAACTTTGACTAATATTTGCGGGAAAAAACAGTAGCAACTACGGAATACTCATGCGGCCTCGTTTTTTCCCTTCTTTCGTACAATTTTCATGAAACGAGCAACGAGACGACGAAAGACGCGAATCGGTAATTACGATGATTAAATTCATCATACGGCGGGAAAGTATCTTTAAATATTTTAAATATTTAAAACTAAAAAAGCGAAGAGAGAGAGAGGAAATCGCTTACATACATAATTCGATATAGGTATTGAACATGTATTGAACATGTTCATTCTACGTTTTGAAAATTCTGAATATGCCAACTTCAGTCAGTATCGTCTGACGCATAATTTATAATATGGCACTCTGATACCTCTTTCAAGAAGACGATGCTGCTTTTGCGTTTCGTAATTACACGTGATCGAGCGAAAGAAAAAAAAAAAAAGAAAAAAGATCCCAGAAAGAATATTTGTCGTGTTTTATTACACGTAAGTGTACGATTGAAGTATTGTGTGAATTTAAGTTTGCAAACGATCGTGCGCAGATTTCGACAGATCTCAATGCCTCGCAATCGACCTGTTGCTCTTATGATATCTGCTTTATATACGTACATACATACATACATACATACATACATACATACATACACACACACACACACACACACACACACACACACACACACACACACACACACACACACATACATACGTGCGTGCGTACATATGTAATATCGTGCATTTAGTATACTTGCATTTGTGTAAGTTGTTAATTATTTCGTTACACGTGTTTCTTAATGTCCCATTCGTCTCTTGTTCCATTTTTTTACGTTACGATTACACTTTATTACCTATGCATGTGTGTACATGCGTGTGTATACTCCCCCCCCCTCCCAAGTATGGTGCATCGATGCTGTACATTGTACACGATAATGATGATAATAATAATAATAATGACAATGATGATGATAATAATAATAATAATATAATGATAATAATAATAATAAGGATTCACAGTGTTTACTATACAGGACTGCATTTTCACTGCATCTATTAGTCGTCATTTGTTACTCTTCCTATGTTCGATATTACATTCCATAACGTTATTCTGCGTGTGATATATCGTTAATCATTATGTCGGTATAACATTTTTTTTTTTTTTTTAATATCTTTAGAAACAAGGAATAAGAGAATGACTATAATAGATGAAATAGCAACTTAGAACGTAATAAAAATACATACAATACTATAAGTAATAAGAGTAGTAAAAAACAAAAGAGGGGAGAGGGGAAGAGAGAGAGAGAGAGAGAGAGAGAGAGAGAGAGAGAGAGAGAGAGAGAGAGAGAGAGAGAGAGAGAGAAATGAAGATGTTGGTGCACAGGGGTCCGTTGAAGCGCGGTCGCTTCTTTTTATACTTTATACGTTGAAGGAGGGCTTGAGAGGAAGGAGAGCCGGGGGAAGAGAGTTACGCAATCTGGTGAAGAAAATGTATCGGTAGAATAGCCGCCACTTTACTTTACTTCTGTTTTCCTAGATCACAGTCACATGTACGGCTGCTAAGTCACGGAACATGTTTCATCACCAATTTTTCTTTTTTTTTTTTTTCTTTTCTTTTCAACGAATCCAAAAAAAAGGGAACGAAAAGGAAAGAAAAAGAAAAAAATATATATATATATATAAAACGTAACTTTCTTTCAAAATCTTACCAATACTGGAAAAAATAGCTCGCTGGTTTACACAAGTAAAAAATATAATATTTCGTATATATACATATATACATATGTATATATATATATATATATTTCATGTTTTTTTCCGATTCTTTGAAAAATAAACACAAGTGCGTAGAGACACTCGATTTCTATGTTAAGATCCATTCCTGTAGCAGCACGTGAAGACCAGCTAGGTTACTCGGAAAATAGATTAACAAGTTTTATCCCGGGAACAAAGCCACAACGTCTATTAAAATGTGTCTTTTCTTTTCTTTTCTTTTTTTTTTCTCTCTTTTATTTTTTCCTCAACTAAACATATCCGTAACGTGCGGATTAATTCAATACAAATTTCCATTTGCGTGAAACGCAAATTAAACAACATGATTCACTAAAAATATTCGCGAAAACCACAAGTTTAAAACAAGACCCCTCTAAAAACGAAGGACATTCGAAATGATTCTTCTTATAATAAAACAATGTACTTGTAAAAGTACAGCTGAGAGCTTAAAATAACTTGTGCTTTCGTAAACGATTTTAAAACATTTTCTTTTTCTCCGAACTTACTACTCTTGTGATAAAAGTGACGCGGTGAATAACTAGAATACCATTGTTTAAAAAATGTGATATAAACACGGGATAAATGATCTCTAATAAAGCCGTCTAATAAGTGTGTGAATACCATCGTTAAATTATATTCTTTTACATAATAGATACACTTTAAAGTGTAAGAGGAAGAGAGGGGAGAGAGAGAGAGAGAGAGAAGAAATTTTATATTAAAAAAGCAAAACTTTTTCATAGTATCGTTCACAGGAGTGATCAAAGCAGATTTCAAGTGTCTCTTTTCTTCAATAATCGCTTGCTGCAGTTGATGCGTTTAACTAAAAAAAAAAGAATAGATCCAGAAATGGTGAGAAAAAAGTAATGTAATTATACATACACACACGTGCATATATACACGTATATGTATATATATATATACATATATATATATATATAAAATATTATGTGTATAGAGAGAAATAATAACATGTTGATGCTTTAGGAGAGGATTAACTTTGGAGTGGAGGGTTAAAGGACCGTCCCATGCGCAACAGTTTACAACGTCAGAAGGCCCACGATCCGTTGACTTTTTTTTCGTTTTCTCTTCTTCTTTTTTCTGTCGTATCCTAATCCTGTCTGCGCTCCCGTTATAATTATTATATTCTACAAATTACAATACTCTACCTCTAACGTTTCGGATGTATCCTAAATTCTTTCATATAATATATCCTCATTATATCGTATTTTTTTTTTCTTTTTTTCTCCTATTTACAAAATACGTAGAATAGACATTGTTCCTATCCTAACTACAATATGCGTGCCGTGGCGCGAGACTTTTAAACCTTCCAAAGGTGCGCTTCTTCTTTATATAAACATACCACTAATTACGTAATCTATTTTACAGCCAAATTCAACAATTTCTGCTGAAATTCAACGCGTTCCCGAAATTCGAAGACAATCGAATGTTTACTTCTAACGTAAAAAAATGATTATTTGATCGATAAAATGCGCTAAAATGAACAACGAGTTTTTTTTTTTGTTAAAAGCGCAGTAATAATTCGAATCGCAACGATATATTCAATGCATCGAAATCTTAAATCTTCCCGGCACTTTTCCCTTAGCTCGGTGTGCTCGACTGGTGTAATACATTGTAAAACGTATTATGAATGTAATTACATTCTTTCCCTCTATTTGCAAATATATTTTCCATTATAGATCACACACGCATTTGATAATTGACATGCTAAAGATAAAAGCAAATAGTTTGTCATGGCCAAAAAAAAAAAAAAAAAAGAATAGAAAAAAAATAGAAAAAAAAGTACGGAAGAAGAAAAAAAAAAAAGCACGGCCTGCATAAAACCGCTTACATATCTCTGACTTGGCCAAGAGAAAAAAGTAAAGAAAAAAGTAGATCGATTTTAAAATATTCATAAAACAAAATCGAATGCGTTGAAGTTGAGCAGAGTTCTAAAAACAGTAGATAAGTACTTTCGAGAATATTGTGAAACATATTACATATTATCTATATCAAATGGTATCTAACAATTAATTTTTTTTTTACTATTAAGGGATTTATTACGCATAGAATCCCTTCGCCGCACAATGGCACGATATTTACTTCCATTGCAATGATCTATGAATCAGCGAAAAAATCCATTCGTCCAACAATTGTCATTGGAAATTGCCAGACACAGCATCGATATTTCAAATTCTTCAGATACCTCTTCCAGTAGTCATGCCGTAGTATTTACAAGTAAAATAAACATATCTGTTGACTGCGAAATTACATAAATTTTGTGCAATGTTTTATCGCAGTTCTTTCATCATCTATAGTTTTCTTTTTCATCTATATCATATATAAAGTATAACTAAAGTATATAAACTCTGATTTCATTTTATAATGCTTCATTAATTCTAATACTCTCTGATTACGATTTTCTCTTCCTCTTTCTCTCAAGAAACACCCACACACGTCTTACACTCACGCCGAACTTCATTTTTCTATACTCACGCATACTCTCTCTTTCTTCCTACTTGGATCTCATAGTATTTTTTAACAATGTTTAACAATGGCTTAGGCCTCCCTTTATCCTTGCAAGGTGTTTCGATGTACAAATATCGATCGTGTACGTTTGGAGTTTTACAACTATGACTTGTAATTTTATAATGTAGTAAAATAATATCTTCGCTTCTATATTACCATTTCATAAATCATCTTTGGATTTAGAATGCAGAAGAGTATTGTCTTTCCTTCTGAGAGAAGAAAGCTCCTTTTTCGAATTACACATTTCGAAACAGTTATTTTACGTGATTATATTATTCCTTCCTTGTTTCATTATCAAACAAGACAATATGATTAAGCCTGCGGGTTGAGCTTTTATAATTCACTAGTGAGCGTTATCGTTGCTAAAATACAGTAAATTCTTTATCACGCGAACATTTCACAATTTTACATGTTATTATCCCAATGGAACACAGATACTCGAACACACTTTATGTTTAAGTCAACATTAGTAATCGTGAGAAACATTCGATACAATATTTCTTCAATTTTATATACAATATGAAGATTTTTACTGATATGTGTACATCAACTCACCTTGATATGCCTGTCTAAGTTACCTGCACCAGGTTACATCAGAGTTCAAATTGCACTAAAGCCTTGCAGCACTTTACAACTCGCTAAAACTTCGTACATCAACAATATTTTTCCAATAAAAACTTTCCTCTCTTTTCAATGAATAATGATGTACTCATGCTGTGGAGTAAGGGGATGCATAGTATCACAGTTGGCACGTGGGCGCTAGCTACCACTACTGCTTACAGGCAGTGTATGTGGAGCTCCCATCGACGTAGGAGGAGCAGTCAATGGTCCTATAAAGACAGAAATTTTGCAGAATACATCCTCTCTTACGATTGTCATGCTCAGAAATAAAAAAAGTATCGAGTAATTACCAGTTACGTTAGGTGAGGGTTCAGAAACAGGTAGTGGACTCACTAGACTGTTAGCACTCATAGGTGTCGAGTTAGCTTTTAATTTTTGCCTGACCTCTCTAATCTTTAACTGCAAACTCGTTTTGTTAGGAAATATATCTGAATGTTTCGCTTGAAAGGTTGTAGTTGCTTGCGTTGAAGGAAAATAACCATGTTCTTGGAACAGTTGCATCACAAGATGTCGACGTTGCTCCAGCACTTTCCTATGGCCCCGTTCATTTTCGTTCCTGCCAAGTCCTACAGAGTTTCCAGCACCTCCTCCAGGTGTTTTCGGTGTCCTAGGAGAGCCAGCGTCGACATCTCCAATCAGATCCGTGTTGGTTCTGTATGCATCAACATTGAAATCTGGACCAAAGAACGTGTTTCCTGTCAACTTGACGCTGGAAGTTGATTTTGGAGTAGCAGATATTGACGTATCTGATTCGATGTCGTCCTCATTCACTGTTTCAACAAAAAAATATTTTTATTAAGACGAACGCAAAAGTTTAAAGGGCAAGACTGCTTTTGCAATGTCATTAAAACAATTACTTGTGGGCCTATGAGGTGCTTGTGCAGATTTCTTTCGATAACTTTGCATTTGCATTGATGATTGTAAATTTGATGAATGCAAGCCAGACGTTACTACCGGGCCAGACGAACCCGGTGTATTAATGCTGATCGCGCTTGGACTTTGTATATCTTCTGGTTTAAATTCTGGCAAGGATGAGAATTTTTCTTGGAAATTTACTTGCTCGAGAACTCTGTAATCAATTATATTTTCAACATTTACTTTGTTGTAAATTTAAATAAGCGACGCAATTAAAAAGATTCAAACGATGTTTAATTTACCACTAATCAATTCATCATACCTGTCCATTCCATCTTCGACATTCTTCTTAAAGAAAGAACCCTTTTTGGTAGATGGCGATGGGGAAGCGTGAGATTCTGAGAAATTCTGCTGCTGTTGTATTTGCTCCGTGGTTTGAGATGTATTTGTTTGTGGACGATTGTCACTGTGTTGAGACACCAGAGGCCCATGGTCTCCTGCATTTGATGCGGGAGGCATTGCTACGAAAAACAGAAAAACCAAAATATAAATCTCTTCTCTTAAAAATTCTATTTAATTTTTCTATTAAGAAATGAATTCTATTGTACTAACGATTATGTTTATGTTATTAAGTTAAACGCATTACTGTTACTATATAAATTGATAAATATTGTACCCATTGATTGTCTCCTTTGTAGCGGCGCCCGGCCAAGTTGTGCCGGAGTTGGGGCAAGCATAAAGGGACCCTTACTTGGACCTATATCGTTAGGCTGTGTTTCATCCATGGAATATGATTTATTTGCAGAAATTTCATTGCTACCATGATTACTGAGTGGTGTATGAGGAGTATGTGGAGTAGATGGCTGTTTATGCTTGTCATTTGTAGCAGGTAAAAGAATATTTACGGTGTCTTTTCTTTCTTGATCAGATTTCACATTAGTTACTGAAAAAGAATCACAAAAACATTTACTAGCTGTTCCTATTCTAGATACATACATTGTCATGGAAAATTGTTAAAGAAATTAATGATAACTTACCATAAAATTGGGCATGATTATTTTCATTTTTTTCGGGTTCTGCGAGACGTGTTATTGAATGACCAAGTCCTCGATAAGTTGATGTAGTGGAAGTTGTCGAAACTGGGTATGGTTTGCTCACTATGACACTCTGCGTTTCCATCTTATTACCAGAAACTAAACCTTGTGAGGATATGTTCCGACTGCCAGCATCTATAATTGACAATATGCATTTACTTTCTATCCTGTCTGCAATTCAATCAATTCTAATCGGGATGATGCTAACTTAGATGATACGTTGTAAAAATCGTTTTGCTTTGTAATCTCTTTACACGGACACATATACTACATATGTATTATACTAACATTGGGACGTTTTTGAAGTGATTATATTCTAAAAAAGACTTACCAGAGATTGGTATATGAAATCCACAGTACATCCGGGGATGAGGTGATGTTGGACCAAGATACTGCGATCCCTGCTGCGGTTTGGAAACAGCCACCAAATCGTTATCGAGCAATGTTAGAGTGAACGATGGTTGATAAGGGACAGCTGAAGTAAGGGGACGAAGAATAGTGCCTAAGGACTGCAACGGCTGCTGTTGTTTAAACAGAGCCATCATAGGTTTCGATTCAATCTGTCAGTATCGTTAAACTTTTGTAGTTTAATCTTTGAGTTTATTCGCATGTGTTTACATAGAACTCTTTGAGAAAGGTCCAAGAGTTCCGCTGCTCCCTCAATTCAGGTTTTAACATTGGACAGAGAAAGAAAAGAAAGAGAGAGAAAGAAAGAGAAAGAGAAAATAAAGAGAAAGAAAAAAATAATAATACGGCAGCAAGGTAAGTAGGCACGTGCGAATAGCACTCGAATTATGCTTAAACATTAGTAACTATTCATACCTTGTATTCAGACAATTGTGGAAATAATCATTCTCATGATAACAAATAATTAATCACTTGAAAGAAACATAATTATATTTGTATTAAAATCATCACTTTGCAACTATTAGGGTTAAGCATTAAAACGAGCTCTTCAATTATCACTCGTACTTCACTCCAACAATGAACATGAAATTTTTTTTTTTTTTTTAAGTATTCACACATGCCTGAACGAAAAGGAGTACTTTTACAAAGGATTTTAGGTGAACAAAATATTTTAGACGTTTTTAAATTTAATTGTGTGTACAGGTTCATTTCGTCTGGACTATTTTAGGTATGTATGTTACTATTATACACTTTCAAAAACTCACAGCTGGAATACTTACAGAATGCAATACCGGAGCAGCCGTAAATTTAGGTATATTCCTTCCGTTTTCATGAATGCTTGCTACCAAATTGCTCATGCTGTATTGGGTACTGTATTGCTGTTCATTCTTCACTGGTTCTGGTTTAACAACCTTTGGAGATATTGGCATGGTTATGAAAGCACCACCAGTAGGTTGGAAACCTGATACCCCAGTTGGATTGACAGGACTATGATAAGGGTACGTGCTGGATAGAACCGAAACATTCCCTCCTTTGTCCATGGAAGTATGATGATACTTTGTTGTTGTTTCAATACCTGTTGAAGGTATTCGTGCTAGACAAACGGAGAAATTGACTTTACCATACTATACTACGTCGTAACTATGCATTACGGTTTAATACCATTTAAACAGATATTAAAGCGAACCTTTTATCGGTTTAGGCCTACACGTTACTTCTTGTTTAACATTTATCGTTTCCCTCTTTTGACCACTTACAGGCGAGAACCGTGATTGCGTATAACATTTCTTTTCAGCGTCGTCATCTTGTACGTCATTATCACTATCTGTCAATTTATCTTTGCATTTCAAATCTATCTCAGGTTGTGGATCTTCGCAGATCACCATTTGATCTTCGTCTGATACATTACCATCTTCGTCCTGTTTTAAATCAGAATCTGTATTTTCAACTGGCAGAGGCATTTCCATTATCCTATGAGTGTGCGATTGATTAATAACCTATAAATAAAAGAGATACTTAGACTATAAGTGGGTGTTATGTATGACAATCGAGACGTTCAAGTTTGAATAAAATTTACTTCGATGGTGGGCGCTTCATTGTACACAGTAGTAACGGGAACAGTAATTTCGTCCGTAGCTCTAGGCGTTAATGGTACGTCGTCTGCCGGTGGTCCCATGTCTGTTTCCTCCCCAGTACTGTTCAATTTCCCTCGAGAGTCGCCACCTTTGAAACTTGTCGTCGAAGATTTCCGTCTATCTTTGCTACACCACTTCCAATCTGGATGCGCTTTAAAATGCGCTTCTTTCACCTCTGATGCAAGATCATGATATTTTTGTTTTTCCTCTGGGCCTAAGGCGTACCACCATTCTCCCAGTATCTTGGACACGGTACGATTATCTTGATTCGGGTGTCTTTGATGCACGACTGCACGATGTCGTTTGGAAAATATCATAAATGCATTCATCGGTCGACGTATTCTGTCTTTAGTCTGTGAAATTATGTCGACGAATTAAATTCTTACGCTTCTGAATGATCACTATATTATGTTGGAACAAATTTAACCGTTATATTTGCCATCTGCCTGCTTTAAGTATACCATTACTCACTTTAAGTGGACTCTGAGGCTCTTTGGAATGCAATGCACTAAGGGACTGACTGCGTCTCTTGTTAGCATTCGCCTCAACTTCTGCAGGGGTTGTCGGTTCTGTTTCGAAAACATCGTCATCTTCTTCCTCAGCGGGAGTTATGGGATCTGGACCAGGTCCGGATCCATCTTCACCAGGTGTGCTCATGCTAATTGGAATCGGAGGCGCACTCAAAGGGGGGCTCAACGCAGATGGTGGAGGACTCACTTCTGATTGATCTAGTACTGTTGTTTGCCAAGGAAAAGCTACAATGAAATTGTCGTATTAGTAACAATCACTTTGGTTAATAACGGCATGAAATGAAAATACGCGTTGGTGTAAAATAAAATGTACTGTATAAATGAAATCACCGATGTAATTAACATTACCATAAAGTATAAATATAAATTCCAAATGACAGCTTAAAAGATTATCATACTTTGAATTCCTTTAATATTTCAAGACATAATTTTAACATAATTCTCCTTTTATACCAATCAGATATGCAACGAAATTCAATGAGCAAAAATTACTAGTCACCCTTCCCCAACATTAAAGTAACATTGAACATGAAATATTATGTACGATTTGTATTCTAATTAAAGAAGAATGAGATATATTATGTAATTATATTGTTCAAACATGACCAAAAAATTAATCAATTGCATTCGCTGTAAAATATACAATGATACATTTTGTATGTTTCATAAGCATTCCTTTAAAACGAATAAAACTGTGAGAAACTATAAAACTATAGAGATATGCGTTATAAATTTACTTTATTTTACTTTATTCGCAATGATATCATAACAATTAAGTCCTAATGTACTTCAATGAACATACATATATACATATGTAAATAAGGATGTACAAAAAATACAAGTCAAATTATGTCATCAATAATGTTATTATCTATAAATTTTTATGCTACAAGTATTAATACAAATGATTAGTAATTTATTTCAGTTGTTATTTGCTTTAACAAGCAAAATAAAATAATATTAATTTTTTTTCCAATAATCTTACCACTATGCAAGAATATCCTTTTAACATAAAATTTTTGAAATACTTATCAAGCAAAGCTTACATTTTTCACTTATGCAATCATATGTACCATTGACAACATACTTTACAACAAATGTGAAAATAGTCATACATTTTGTTTGGCAGTTAAAACTCAAACCTTTTTTCCAGTTGCGCACTGCATTGTTCAGTAATGATGGGGGATGGGGCTGGTATGCAGGAGGAACATCATGGCTGCCATCTGTGAAAGCCTTACCGTTTAGTCAAATTCACTAATATTGCGATATTAATGCAGAATGGTGAAATGAAACATAATTGAAATGTAAATGTGAGCATGCCATAAAATAAATTCATACACAATTGTCTGACATTTTATCAGATTTTCGTGGTAATTGCATAATGAAATTATACTTGATCAAATTAAAAGCAAATCTTTAACGTAATCGCTGCTATTGAAAACGAAAGATAAACATTCAATAAGATAAAAGATAGAAAGGAGGACTTCAGGATAGATAAGGGAGGATGTCAATAAACTTACACAGAACTCCGTTATTTTTGGAATTCTCTTCCCTAGACGACTGTGTTTTAGGAATTTGTACCAAATGCGCGGGTTGTACAATCACGTGCTGGAAGACACTTGTTGGAGTAGGCGGATTCGAAGCTTCAGTAGTGGTCGTCATTACAACGCTCGTAGGTGGTGGTTGTGTTCTCTGCATGTCCATATGAGAGGATGCGTGTGTTGCTACTTTGCTTGCCTAACAATCATATTTCGATGCCACGATGAAAAAAGCATCACTAGTGAAATTACAATAGTAAAGCTACTCACTTGCAAAACGGACAATTTGTCAACATGGACGGACGAAACAGCAGGTGACTGTGGAGGTTGACATTGCGTTTGATGTAACGTCGCTGGAAGTTGAGCTAAGTGGTTCATTAACGCTGGCCTATATTTGTCATCTTGACTATTCATGTGACCTGCTGCGGATACATCCATACTATTTTTTATCACAAGGTACTTTTTTTCATGTTGATGTTGCATCACGTAAATTGGCTGATTCTGCGTTTGTGGTTGAGCATAATCAACTGGTTGTTCTAAAGGCTTATGCAAAAGGGTCAAGTTTTGTGGTGCTGGAGCGGAGAGTGACATATGAGGTGAATGAGAAGGTTTCAATATTTGTTGATTTTGTTCCGATATCTCAGAGTGGCTGGAAAAGCCATTATTTGTTGTAAGAGCATGCTGAAGAATGATGCCTTGCTGTTGTTGAGCTATAGTCGTCACAACTGATGGATGTCGCGGCGGTGGGCTTTGTTCCGACCATGACGAGGTTAAGTTAGATCCGGGTATTCCACGGCTCACGGGAGAGATTCTTATTACGCTTGTTCCTATACTAGCAGGGACTGGGGCAGTTGGAACTGGTCGATTTGATCTAACCACTCGATTAGGTTCAGGCTTTATCACCTGCTGCTGGTACTGAGTAAGGAAAGTGGATTGAGTAGGTGAATGTTTCCATTTCGCACCAGGCGAAATTAGCGGAGTTGCATGATGAGCAGGACTCGAAATAGGCATAAACACATTGTTTTGATTCAGTCCCAAAGGTGGTACTGGAGATTGATTGATACACGGGGATATCGAAGATTGTCCAGTTGGCGAGGAAAAGGCTGGCGTAGCTGATCTAGAACTTCCCAACGAAACTGTAATAAAAAAAAAAAAAAAAAAAAGTACATTACACGTGAATTACGCACGACCAAGTTCTAAAATTCGAATGTCTCGCAAGAAAAATGTAAAAGTTTGGAAAAGTTACCGAGCATGTTGGCAGCTTCAGTTTCGTCCTGATCAAATCGACCAGCAATTCTCCTATCTCCGTAATTTGGAGATGTGTCAGAATCTCTAGATGTTTCCTCACCATCCATCTTGCTGCTAGAAATATTCTTGTTTAACGCATACACGTAATATTATTATAATACACGCGATAATGATTGCGTATTGTTGGTTGGTTTCTTCTTACCCAGGGAAAGTGTTGGTCGGACCTCTCAGGCAAGATCCTTTCAAATTAAGATGACGAGAACAGTATCCCCTTCGTTGGCTTTCTTTGGAACATCCTTCTTTACTACAGAGTCTGCGCCATTGTTTACCGTTGAACTTCTTCCTAACTCCACTTGGTGTAGCCACTACATCACCTTTTTTATATCTATGTGGCGTTGCCGCCTGAGATCTGTTCAACGATCGATCGTTACGTTCTCTAATGTTACATTTCATTTGAAACGCGATGGGATATTATCTCATAATCGTCATTACCTGGGCGTGGCTGCTTGAGAACGAGGAGTTATACTGCGTTGCTCAACTAGACTGCTGGTACTTCCCCGACTTTGCATGCTGCTTCTTTTACTGCTGCCTGACAATTTCGCATCTGTCAGTTGAATATTTACGTTACTATTGGTTTTACTAATGTCTCGTGCTCGATAATGCCACGATTCAAATAAAAATGCCCAACAGAACTAACATCATCATCGCGAGACGATTATTACAACCGTAATAACAATGCATACGAAATTCCTTAAAAATTCGTTATCAAGGAAAGGAAACGAATTCGATGAACACGCGATGAATTTGATCTTACCTGCATCCGAAGGGAATGTAATATCTTCCCTGTCCAAGTCATCCTCGCTTTCTAAATCGTCGTACGGCCGACTTCCGTTACTCAATGCCGTAGTAGCAGAATGCGCGGAAGTGCCTAAAGTCATTAGGGGGCTGGTACCAGTTGTTCTGTAATAACCACCTGTGTCGTTATGAGTCGATATATGAGATGTATGGTGAGAAGTGTGATGGAGTTGCAAAATTGGCACTGCTGTCGGAGGTTCTGAAGAATTTCGATAGCCATGTTCTGCGCAAGCAAGAATAAGGCAACACGTTGAAATTGAAAACGGAAGTAACATCCCCCTAAGTTGAAGGGTATGGTTAAAAAAGAAAAAAAAAGAAACAGATATTCGCATGCCGTACCAATAGCTTCGACCCTCGAGGAATCACAGTCTTCCAATCCTTCCTCTAGTTCGTCCCACCACGGAGGCTGCACCAACCGTATATCCGCGCGTTTCACGACGTAACTATCGCTCTGCTCATCTTCCCTTGGTATTTTAACAACAAAACGGTTAGGCTTGGTTAAAATTTTGCACACTGTCCCTTTAACAAACACTTTAGCAGCGTTGATATGATTGTTCGACGTTGGACACCTAATACAAACTTTCGCGTCCAGAGTCACTTGGCCAACCGAGGGGCTGGCATCACTTATCACGTCGTATCTGCCCGCGCCCAAAACGTCAGTGTAACGCATCAGTTTTTTCTCGCCGTCGAACTCTATGTAAATCTCCCCTTGAACAACGTTGCGAATAACACCTGAATAATAATATGAATCCCTTAATGCTAACACTCTGTGGTCGCGCCACTCGCTGAGATCAATAGCAACAGTGGCAGGCCGAGGACGAGACCGTAAAGGCTCCTCTCGAACAGAATAATCCACTGCTGTACTTTGAGGTGGTAAAACTACCACCGAATGCGCCGAGGATACCTGCACAAACAAAGCATTTGTCACTCGTCGTCATTGACAACCATCACCGACATCACCTTTGATTTCTGAAACTCACAAGTGCTCGGTACTTACTTGATAACAATCTTGAGAGTCTTGCTGTTGCGGAGATTGCCGAGTCGGTAACGTTGACTGCTGAACCAAACCTGAATGACCAAGTGGCATGTTCGGTGTCCGTACGGTGTTCACTATGTTATTTATGGTTCTCGTTACGTTGCTAGTCTTATCCATCTCCTCGAGCTCCGATGGATCAAACTTTCGCTTCTTTGGAAGTTTCTTAGCGCTGATCGTTGGATCCGATGGATCCCGCTGGGGAGGCGCCGGCGGCGGGGGTGGTTGTTCCGCAATAGATTTTTCCTCGATCGAACTGCCGCCACCACCCCCGCCTGTTCCATATTGTCCGCCTCCGAGGGGATCTCGTTTCTCGTGCATCTCAGAATGAGCAGTCAGCATTTTGGCCACCTCACGCTGCTCTGCGGATCAACGTTAACATTGAATCGACGAAACTGCGCATTAACGTGAATTTATGAATCGGCAGCCGTTTCCTCTACGTGTACATGTTACAGAAGAACGTTAGAACGTTAAAACGTCAAAAGTCAGCAATGTTCTTACACACGTTACACGTACATACGTACAGGCGTGAAGTAAGTAAGTACATACGCAGTTAAGTATATACTCACAGTCGGTACAGTCGAGAGGAGGCTGTGTGCTGAAATGTGGCGAGTTGAAGCTGGGAGGGTGATGACACCGGCTGGGTGCATACCTCAGCACCCGGCTGTCGGGGACAGGATGCGTCGAGTCTGGGCTCTCTCGTCTTTGTCTATCTTGCGACGGGGTTGCTGTTCCCTCTCCCAACTCCAATTCTTCTTCCCAGCCCCAACTGCCGAGCATCCTCCTCCGAAAATTCTCCTCTTAGGCGAACACTTTTCTCTTCTTTCTTAATTGTCTTCTACCTCTAGTCAATGTCCTGCACAATAGGGAGAATCTCGTTGAAAACGGTCACTACAGAGTTCTGCGAACGCTCGACTCTCTCGCTCGACACAGCCGGCCCCCTCCCCCCTCCCCCCAGCTTTTCGGTTCTGAGTTTCGGGCTACCACCGTCGATAATCTTGTTTGTCTCGCGACTGTGTCTCTCCTCGAACTAAGGAAATTTTTTTCGCCTTACAATTTCGCTTTACCCTCGCATCCCTTTTACTTTCTCGTCGCGAACTTCGTTCTACTTCGCACTTTGTCAACACTTTTACGTCACACGTACGTACATGCATCGACTTTGGTTTAACAGAAATATAAAATTAATAAAATAAAATGAAAATATCTACCAACACCGTGACATCAAAATATTTCACATCATTCAAATCGTTAACATTTAAATGACAATTGAAAGAAAGAAATTTACGCTTTAAACTGCGCTCCTAAACAGAAATCAATATTAAATTTTTAGGCACTTGTAAAAAAACGAAAATCTGAAATCGGTCATATTGTCTGTTAAAATAATATTAATTGCACGGTTGTTTGTAAAACTTCTGTAACGATAGCTTTAACAAATAATACATATTTCTTGTTATACACATTCATGGACTCTGGTCTAATCAACAAAATTATTAATATGAATAAACAAATGAAAATGTCTGTTAACGTTAGAACCACCGTATCGAAATATTTTACGTATGAATCATCACATAATTTAAGTGAAGATTAAAATAAATTACGAAATTAATATTAATTTTTGACAATACCCGTGTCTGTCAATCACTTGTAAAAAGACGAAAGTCTGAAATCAGTCATACTGACGGGTCGATACAATAGAATTTATGACAGTTCCAATTATTTATTATATTACACACATAATATAATAATTATTTACACACATTAATTATTCGATGACTACTTACTCATGTTGAAGGACTTGTGCGATCGACAAAACAATGTAAAAAATGAAAGAATCCCTGACCATCAATCTCACGAGAGTCACGCGTACCGAGAAGATTAAGATTCAGAGAGTGTTAACCGCTCAACCGTTTCTCTAAACAGATGATATAGAATTTCAAGTGCGTGCCGATTGTCATTCGCGGCGGGAAGCCAGTTCTTCGTCCTCTGAGTCGCTGCGATCGCGCACCCGATTCATCATCCGCCGTCGCGAGAAGAAAGAAATCGCGACCAACTCGCTACGGGAACCGGGGGAAGAAGAAAACTTGGCTATTCCGAGTATTCTCGACGCACCAAACAAGGACGCGTTCGATTTGTGTACACTTGTTATAATCAGATTTTACGCATGCCGTTACAAAACGATCGGCAACGGTTGCGAAACAGCGATTGTTGATCGCGTTCTTCCAAACATTTCTTTCAAAACTTGAGTCACGCGTACGTGTGCGAATGGAAAATTAAATTGTCCGAAAAGGGCGTTGCTAATTGCGAATGTACTAGAGAAGTAAATTTAGAACGACATCGAGCGAGTGGAATTTGGCGATAAAGTGCGAAATATTGCGGAGGCAATATAACACAATAGAGAAACAAGAGGGGAGAGAGAAAGAGAACGTGAGATTAAAAAAAAAAAAAAAAAAAAAAAGAGGAAACGTTAAGTATCGAATTTATGTTTGATGTTTTTTTATCGATGTTGCGAAAGACTCTTGTGCATAAATAACGTACGAAATTGAGAATGTTTACGCTTTTATGTGTGAGCATCCGCGAAAAAAAAAGTGTAGATATGTGATCGATCGTAAGCGAACGAAGCGGCGAGTTTCTCGTTGTATATCGACGAACGTGCTGAAAACTGGAAACTTATTATTTCCCGGATATTTCGGCTCGAATCAGTTTTCTCTACTTTGAGAGAGCGAATAATCAGCGACTTTTATGAAAAAAAAAGTGGACTGTTTCAAGATTTCACAGCCTATGCTAGGTAAAAGTAAACTCGACGATTTAACAGAATGAATTGATTCGATTAACGTATCGACGATCGAGATAATGCAGCGAACAACGTTTAAGGCAAGCTGGCGTTTAACAGACAAACTGCGGCGAGGGTGGAATAATTTCAATTGCCGATCGTTTGTGCGCGGAGGACTCATTAACACACAGGTGTACGTAGAAAAGTGTTTTGAAGGAGCCTTTTGAATATCCACGGGGAAAGTCTCGGAGGTTCAGCGACTTGGCGAACCGCGTACAAGTAGAAGGGTCAGACTAGCTCGCACTCTGAACACTGTACTTGTTGTACTCGCAATTTTTCACTCGGCACTCGGCACCACGCACTCGAAAACGATTGAATGGTCGACAGGTCGGAATAAATAAAGTCGCAAAGGCGAGCAACGGGTTCCCGACAGTTTGGTGTGTCCGATGTCGGCTCGACCTTCAGAGCTGACAGGAATCGCGTCAAAAAACACAGCGCGGTAGAAATGTATACACAAGTAGCGACGATTCACGTGCGCGAACGGCAATAAGAGGGGGGGGGGAGGAGAGAGAGAGAGAGAGAGAGAGAGAGAGAGAGAGAGAGAGAGAGAGAGAGAGAGAGAGAGAGATTGGCACGCGCGACAACTTATTCGAGGAGATACATCGCGTCTCTCTTTCTCAAACCACGGAAGGAAGGAGGAAAAACAGTTTTGCTGCAGTTTGACGGCCGGCTGCTGTGTCACTCACAGTGGCAGTAGTACCCGAGACACGAAGGATCCAGGGGCGACTAACGAACAGCTAACAGTCAACAGGCACTTGCGTCGCTGCTGCGTGCCAGTGCCGTGCCGCCGCCACTGTCGCAGCCGCTACGAGTTACGGGATAAGTGGGAGTGCGCGTACACAAGCTGTTAAATACAAACTGACGAGGAGAAGCACGCGCGCGGCAAAGATCCGGAGACCCAATCGCGAAAGAACGCGATGAACGAACGTGAGTTTCGAGGTGGCGAGGTAAGAGACACGAGAGCGTGCAACGCATACGATACATTACGGTACGGTAGCCTCTCGGTTACGTCTTGGGTTTTTTTTACGTGGAAAAAAAAGGGGGGAAATGACAGAGACGGAACGTAGAAAGGAAAGAAAAGATGAAACAGACGGAACGCTGGTGGTTGCCTGTGGTTGCCTGTGGTTGCCTGTGCTTGCTCTACCTGCCTACCTGCCTATCTGGTGAGATGCGAAGAAAATGTTACACGCGACGTTCTTATCTCGCGTTTGAACGAACGAGGTGGTGAACGCAGGAAAAACTAAGGGGGGAGAGATAGGGAAGAGAGCGACGTTACCTTCGAACATTGAAAACTTTGAACGACACCGAGTTTGGCCCCGTCCTGACTTCTCGGCAGAAAAACAACGCGATCGACGCGTGATGAAAGAAGCGAAGGAAACGTACTTACTTGCTAAACTCACTACATTTCCTAGCACGAGGTTGTGTACCTTGCCTATTTCGATACTCGTCGATCGATCGGTCAAGTCTTTTTCTTATCACGCTCTCTTGCTTCTTCTTTCTCACTCTCTGTCTCTTTCTCTTCCTCTCTTAGCGACGCTCTTTTTTTCCCTTTTACTCTATTCCTCTTGTCTCTGTCTTTCTCTCTTAAGAGCATCGACGCTGTGAAGGCGCGTTTACGCTAAGGTAAGTACGCGAGGGTGGTCGAATGTCTACATGTGTACCGGGACGAAATTCAAAACCTGTTACGCGACGCTGCTCGGAGGATAATACCTGTGCCCGAGCTAAACTTGCCTTCGTTCCCAAGATTCCAAATTCCCATCGTCTGTTTCCGTTTTTGCGAGAGGAGGATCATTCTTTCCCGCTCGAACGTCCATTTTGCTTGAACGTTCATTTCGCAAAGTTTCGACCGAAAATTATCCCTTCGTCTTTCTACGTTTTCCAATAGAATTAGAGAACGTAACACACGGTATGATACAGGGTAGAAAAGTCGAGAAGAAAGAATAAATTTTAGAGTATTAGATAAAAGAATAAATTTTGAATTTTTTAGTATTTAAGAAAAGAACAATTAATAGGGGAGTATATTACATTACAAGAATAAGTAAAAACATGTAGAGTAAAATTTTTTCTCATTAATTTTTCGTTGTCACGTGCTTGACAAATTTTCAAACTCGATTTTCTCTGAAAAAATTTTATTCCTTCTTCTCGGAACTATATATTTAAATGTAGTAAATCACACTTTCACTAGTATATTACATAGATACGTACATCATTTTAATCGCAATCAGAAGTTTCATTCTCGTTGAAACGAGAATCTTTTAGATACGAATTTTGCATTATTATCTGAGATCTTTCGGGAGACAGATAGATATTTACAGAGACGTACTGGTATGAAATCCGACATGACGAAAACTTCAGAAAAATGTTCGCGTTACGCAAAGGGGATAAAAAAATCTGCCAAATGACTAATAATCATTTGTACAATAGCGTTACAGGCAGACAGATCGGCGAATTTGCGACACTGATACACGAGCGTATCGTCAAGATTAACTTGCTACCATCAAGGCAGAAATGAGTCATCGCGCGTGAGTAATATGATAAAAGTAGGTTTCTAATTGTTGTAGTCATACTACTGTAAAATGTTGTACTATATAGGCGCACACACGCAGAGCGTAGCGCACAAACAAAGGAAAATAATCCCAACCGGTTGCGTATCCACGCTTCGTCCACGCTCTGATCAAGTTAAATAAACTAATAAATAATTCATAAATACGGAAAATTTACATAATCGACATCAATGAGGAGCGGATAACGCGAATATCAATGAGAAACGTGTTTAGTAGGTACTTTTTCTAATACGTATTTAATAGTTTAATTTTCTAATACGCATATATTAGAATCACCGGCGAAATCGCCAAAGAAATAGAAACGGCAGAAAAAGAAAGGAGAAAAAGAGGAACAAACAGCGGCTGGTGGAAAGTGAAGTCTAAAGAACTTTGAGACATCTGGTTGGTATACTTGTTTACGTCTATATATCAGCAACGTGTCGCGTTACTGGTCACTCGATATTGTCTCAAAACAGGAGACCTACCTGTTTAGCAAAGACAACACCCCCCTTGAGGGGTGAGTGCACACGCACCCTCAATAACGATCGAAAAAAAGCCCACCGAAAATACCGTTCTAATTGAATTAACGTAGGGTACTACCTAAAGCCATGTGTGCCTGCAACGCACCACCTATTTAGGGAATTACATTTCCAAAAGCAATTCAATTAACGATGAAAACTACGATGATACCGTGGCACCCTCTGTACACTCTACACTCTGCTGCCGTTATTTGCATCGCATCGCGAAAATTTTCGTTACTTTCGTTCGTGTAACGTCGAACCTTTTGCCAACAAAGAGGAAGAAACGAAACAATTCGCGAAACAAAGAAGAACGACGTAAAAAAAATCGTTGCGAAAATTTCAAAAGCGACAAATGTTCAATTTGACACTCCGAATAACTTGCAAAACAATTCGATACAGTCATTCTCGTACATGTCTTATTATTAACCTCTTACGCTTGAATGACGTACCACGCACGTCGAGAATTTTTTGTCCTAAAATTGCTATAATTTTAGTAATTTCAATAATTTAAAAATAATTTCAATAATTTCAATAATTTCAATAATTTTTGAATCTCAATAATTTCTATCCAGTAATATCGTACCGATGAGTTCAAAAAGAAAGCGACGAATTATTGTATACGGTTTGGTCGCTCGTTATGGTCCGCAATCAGTTGCCAGCGCAAGTGGTTAACCTCTTGCGCTGCAATGACGTGCCACGCACGTCGCGAATTTTTTCTCCCAAAATTGCAATATTTTCTCAATTTTAAGTATATTTAAGTATAACCCAGGCAAAACAAATAATAAATTTAATACTTCTCAATAATTTCTATCCAGTGATGACATACCGGCGAGTTTTGAAAAAGATAGCGACGAATTATTGTATACGGTTTGGTCACTCGTTATGGTCCGCAATCCGCAAGTGGTTAATGAGTCTCATTCTAATGAAAAAAGGGAAAAGACAAAGGTAGATAGATGAATAGATTGAAAGAGAAACAGGATAAATTAAAACAATCGGCGTGCACGCGATACAATGGATGAAATCAGTCTAAGTAAATAAGCAGGTATACGTAGGTATTTCTCTGAAACGTCAGGTAGATGTTCCGCAAGATTGTGGAAATTCGAAAACTAGAGTGCGCGCAAGTGGGGTTGCGACACGCCGCGTACTCGGGCACACGTGGAAATTCGAACGCAAGTTGTACACGAATGTCTACGCTTGCGTATTATGCAAAAGGCAGTTTGCGCAACGTCTTTATTAGCGGTCCGCTTTCCCACTGTGCAATAATCGTAGCCTAGCGAAAAGGAAAGAGGAGAAAAAAAAATCGTTTCCAACTTGAATTTATCGTGATCATAACGTTATACACAGCCAACCAGTGAGTTAATCAATTTCTACTCAAACGCTCGCTCGTTCACCGTCAGCTTTCTATTTCTATTCGGTGTTTCGCGCGTCCAGCCTGTTTCCTCCCAACAGTTGCCCCGAGAAGAGACAAACTTCGATACGTGCACCGAAAATTGGCTCATTGGCGATCAAGTCGAGCAATTTGCTACGACGAACCACAAGAAACGTGTAAAGCTTGTGGCTATGTACTGTATCCAACGTTTAATCTACGATTCGCGTTAACAGAATAGAAAGAAAGACGACGCAACGTTGAAACGCAGGTACTATCCATGGAAAATGTCAAGCCTGCAACCGATACTTTTTCTCAATGTCTGTTCCGGAAACGGCGTACCGATATACAGGTGCCATTCAAGTTCAAGTACGGTATACCATAGTCCCGTCCCCAAGCGTATTATATCCCCGGTATTAGTTTCCTGACTTTAAAGCGGAGTCGAGTGAGCGAGCGAGAGAGAAGGACAGACGAGGGTTCGAAAGCCGGCGGCCCGAGTATCGGCTACACGAATTACGCGTGAAAAAGAAAATAGCAATGATACCTCGGCCATCACCGTCGTAGGAGTGTACCACCCGCCGATCCACCGTTCGCTCGCTAGGCCCCCGAGGAGCTTTCCTCTTAACGGGCCTTAACAACTTGTAACCGATACCTGCGCGCCCCTGTCTCCTTCTCTTTCTCCCTCTCCTATTTCTTTTTCCCCCCATTTCGTCTCGTCTCGTCTCTTTTTTTTCTTTTTTTTCTTTTCAGTATGGTGAATGGCCTGAATGAAAGGAGACAAATCGCCGCGCGAATATTGTATACGTGGCCCGTCGGTCCGATCCACGAGGCATGAGGCACCTCGCCACAATGGAACGCCAAGATCAGAGGGGGTTGGGGTGCTGCGTTCTCGGGTTAGTTCGGGCATAAATCAGACACACGATGGTACTACTAACGCCGTGACAGGTAGAAAGGCCGGAGATTCTCTCCGACAATTGTCCGTCTATTCGTTTTCTACGCTATTGTTGCGCATCCCTCTGTCCCTCTTTCTCTCTGTCTTTCAAAACACCTGCGTTTTCAGGTGATATCCCCGCCATTCTTTCGCTAATTGCAATTGTGTGTACACTCGCGCTTTAAGCTTGCCACACTGACCTTGAGAGTGCGCGATAAAAAGTGCCGTGCGAAAGATGCAGTAGTAAATTTCTTGACACACGAGTCAATGGAACGATTAATAACGGACATGTTTCCGATGCTTCGCCGGATTGCAGCGAACATCTTTCCATATTGAATATGTATATATCTGACAAGTTGTTTTACAATGTTTTTGCTCGTTCGACGAAACAGTGTTTTGTTAAAATTTTACTCGTGTTACCCGTTCATCCAATAGTAATGGTTCTCAATCTTTTTTTGGTGGGACCACTTAAGTATCTCTAAATATCTCTAAAATCCTGATAACGCCTCTCTGTGACACAAAATGTAATTAATTCTTATTACTCAAAATGTGAATTTTTGACATGGAGGGAGCCTAAAAGGCCATTAACTTGATCTAAACAAGCTTTCAAAGAACATGACATCCACCGAAGAAAAAAGAAATTGGAAAGTTAAATTTTCATTTAAGGAGATGCAAAAGATTCAAAGTTTAATCAATAGCTGATTCTCGAATTGCCCCCCCCCCTCTGTGGAGCGTGGGTCCCACGTTGGGAACCACGGACCTAACCTAAAACTTCCTCCCTCCATTTTCCCTTCGTTATTTGTGTTTTGATGATCACGCGACAACATTTTAAAGAGACAGTTGTTTTTAAAATCGTCGTCTGCGCAGCGCCTCGAGAAAGCTGTCCTTGTTGACTGATCGAAATCGATATTGTAGTTAACGAACGACATCTAGTTATGGGTGACATCAATTACTGAATTTAACTCTCTATCGAGAAGCTGACGTTCAAGCACATCGTAAAAATTTTACGAAACCTTGATCACATATGACATAAAACGGAGCGACTTATGTCCAGTGATTTGTCATATGATTATAACGTAAATGACAGTCGTAGATTGTTTTCTACATCGATACTTGTTATATGAATGCCCAACATGAAAGGATAAAGAACATTATTCCCCATTTATCGAACGAACGAGTAAATACGTACCCAAGTAGATATCTACCTAGGCCTTATATAAATTATTTGACAAAACCCCTATTTGTCTCATTTTTTATTTAGTGAAATTTCAAAGCCTACTCGTCGTTACGAACTTTGAATAACTACGATTGTTTAACTTTGAAGTTGAAGGAACGAACCGGAGCCGGCTAATGAGTTAAAATACGATCGTCAAGATCACCAAATCGCTAAGAACGCGTTAATCCCAGATGCTAATCATTTCATTGTTGTTAAAAAGAATAAATGAAGATTCAACTATGTAGGTATGGTACACTTGTGTATGTATATATATATATACACACACACGCCAATATCATAAGCCATGTATATACTATATAACATGTAGGATGTGTGGTAAGTTGCAAGCGTCGAGAAAATTCTTTTCTTTTCTTCCTGATAAACGTACAAAGAAATTCCGCTTCAGGCGTCAAAAATAATCATATTTGTTCTACGCGACAGATTTATAGGTAATTTGTGACACCTGGATCTCGCTATGTTATGTTAGTTGTGATGATTAATCGTGCTAAATTTTCTTTCAATCCGTGTTACATTCGCGCTCGTTTCTCAAAATTTGATAAACAGCGAATCGTAGAACGAATCAGTCACCTTTTATGTTACAGGTATTTACGAAGAAATACATTTATTAGTAGAAACGACAACGAGCGTGCTTTCTGGAAACTGGAGCCTACACTGCGACATCCGGTCCATTTTAAAGATAATGGTATCGTTGGGATATATATATGGCTGATTGAAAAATGCAGTCACCGTTCGAATCGATTGCAGTCAGCTTGATGCCTCAATGGATTATATTATAGTAACAATTCAACTAATATCAGTAGCATGTAAGTAATTTTACAAATCGTACATAAGACACAAGTATAAAACTTTAAATTGTGCAGAACAAGTCTATAACCTGCGGCTGGCTAATATTATCAAATTCTGAAATTAAAAAAAAATCTGGTGCAAAATACATCATTATAATTATTTATAAACAGGTACATCCCACTGATTTCAATGATTTTGAAATGTATAAACCTTTCCCTCTACGTGCAACGTAGTCGTCGTTTGGTTTTAGTTTTCGAGGTTAGGTTACACTTTATAATAATTTTAATTGCAACTCTTCTGTAGATCCATCTCAGCTGAACTACGAAAGCAACGAAAATCATACAATGCTATTCCTTACTTACACACGTACGTGCGTTTTTATTAAATTCTCTGTCATTGCCGTGTAACGCGAAAAAGGAAGAAAAAGGCAAAGACAGGACGCGCATTAAGTGACACATTTATAAGCTTTTTAATGCAGCATCGATAAATTTCCGGGCTTCGTAAGAGCACGACTTTAGCCTTTAATCATCGGTACACAGCGACGTACGTGTGTCCATTTGCGAAAACAAATTGTGTGTACTTTGGTGCACGTACACGTGCAACATAACCTATTACAACGCCATTATGTCATACCGCTTCTTCCTCTCAACCACTGTGAGGACACGAAATCCAATTGTAAGCACTTTTTTTTTCTTCTCGTTTAAATTAAGCTCAAATATACCTACTGTATGTACTATATGTTAATTTGCATTTAACCAATTGCGCTGGCAACTGATTGCGGACCATAACGAGCGACCGAACCGTATACAATAATTCGTCGCTTTCTTTTTGAACTGGATAGAAATCATTGAGAAGTAATAAATTTATTTCGCCTAGTTTGTTTTACTTGAATATACTTAAAACTGAGAAAATATTACAATTCTGGGACAAAAAATTCTCGACGTGCGTGGCACGTCATTCCAGCGTAAGAGGTTAAGTGCATTTGAGAAATATATTAACAACAATAGAAATTCAAGTCGTACGTTGCAAATGGAGAAAAAAGTTGCGAGAAGTAAAAACACGTTGAAACTTTTGACTGAAAAAATACCGCGGAAGATGTCTTTATCTATCCAACGACGGTATTGCGGCACGGCGCAGCGGAGATCTTCACCTGCAGTAAAATCGCGACCGAGTTTTTACTCACCGCATCTCGATCGGACGCACACGCGAGTTTACATTAACGCGGAATGACAAAAATAATCGGAACTATAAATCGATCTACAGTTGCGTTTACCGTTCGGCCAGTACTTGAAAAATTCAAGTGGCGCTCATTTAACTAAAATCAATATCCACGGCTTAGCCGAGTAAAAATACACTAACCCGATAACGATTACTTCGTGTGTCCCGAGTGTTCAGTCACCTGCATTAATCTAATTACTAATGTCCCCGCGCTATTCGTGTCTCCGAATACATCTATATGCAGCCATTTACCATTTCATTGGCTACTATTGTAGGACGCTGTTGTCGCCATGGTAGGTATATCGTATAGCGTTAAACACGCGAGTAATGAATTTTCATAGCATCTCTCTCGACAGCAGACAGTTTCGAGTTTCGAGTTTCGAGTTTCGAGTTTCGATCTGTTCGCCGCTCATCACTGGGACTGGTTATATATACCAGTTATCGGTTACCGGTTACCGATTACCGATTACCGATTACCGGTCACTAGTTACCGCGAACCAACGGAAAGTTTCATAATTTCGCTAATTTGATCGAGCGAATCCACCGAGAAGAGTCCATCGTTCACTGACTCGATGCATCAAGTATGTACGCAATACCGGCAATAGGTATCTGTTACACGTACGAAATAACAGAGTGTGCGACGGTTTGTCATATGGTACGTGTTCAAGTCAATGAAAGAAGTCAAATTCAAAAAAGCAAAACCGCTTTGCCCTAATCGTGCGGTTTTAATGCTCGAGTTGTTCACGTAATTTGACTAGCAGTGGATTTTTAGTTAACTCGAGCGATTCAAGCGTTATAGTATAATTGCCTCCCTTCCAAAATAAATGTCCGCATTCTGTACTTTCATTATATTAAGGTTAGAAGAGACTCAGTTATTAAATGCTGCGCAAATACAAAACAGAGACTTTCGAGGAGGTTAGAATAGCAATGGAAATCCACCATGCTTCACAAAGGAAGAAACGATTATAAACTACCACGTTTTGCTATATTATTGATAATATCTGGTGGCTGTGGTGCAGTATAACATAAATCTGCAATATTTGAAGACGTGATATTTCAGAATCCAAGATAAGTAATAAATAATTGTTTCTTACTTAATGTAGAATTTTCATATTCTAAAGTGGCTAGTTTTCGTTCTACCACCTATTCAGTTACATTAAAAAATGACTCCTGTGCTTAATTTTTCTTTTGAAGCAGCAAAAGTACTAACTTATTTAGACGCTTTTCAGATGAAATTACACAAGGATAGTGAGAAGAAAATTTGTCAATATATAATATATATATATATATGTAGAGAGAGAGAGAGAGAGAGAGAGAGAGAGAGAGAGAGAGAGAGAGAGAGAGAGAGAGAGAGAGAGAGTCCAGGTTGTTTCGGATGTGCACATCCAACGGTCGCAAAACTGTACGTGATCTTTTCTACAAATTTTTAATTTTACTTGCATATAACACGTTCATCAGTAAAATATCTTTTAGATACATAGAAAAAAATGAGCGAATAACATGACGTTTTTCCCACTGGAAAAGGTGAATTAAGGCTCTAACCGAGGAATCACTTCTAAATGGAACACCTATTCTGGAACGGAGGAAGTTTTTCCCACAATCTGCCTCAATCTCAGCATGTACAACAAACCAAGAACTATCTTCTTCAAATCTTCGACAGATTCGTTCCTGCTTGGAAACCAGCCCGAGCAGATTAGGATTAAAATCTTCGGCAAAAGACGAGAGAATCGAACGTTTCTCCGTTTGCGAGGGAGGAAAAGGTGTTTGGAGACGCGGCGTTTGATCGTGCGGCAGAGACGGGAGAGCCAGAATGGTAACTGGAGGGTTCATCGACGAGCCACAATCGAGTTACACGCGAGAAAGCACCCTCTTCCCTCCGTAAACAGATTGACTAGCGCGCATACATATGTACATGTATATATATATACACACACACACACACACACAGTATCTACAACACGTGCATACGTCGATACGAGCTAGTCCGATATGACGTCACATTTTCTCGGGCGAGAGCCAGTCTATGCGAAAGTCTGTACGCCATGTACGGAACATTAAGCTGCATCGCGTGTACTGCGCGCCGTGCGCGCTGCGCGTGTGCACACAAACCAGCAACAGCGCTTTGTACACCGGACACAGGCCGACCAGTGGCCTAAGTCGAAGCCGCCGATCGGAAAGATACCTGCCATTGAAATTCAAATAATCTCGAATATTATTGTTGCAATCGCTTTTGTGCCGCTCCTCTGTTGACGCGCTGCTTAACAATTGCACAGTTTTCGTTCTCGTGAAATCGATCGAAAGAATTCGAACTTTTCCCTTTTCCTTCGCGTTTGAAAATATCAAAACGAGCACGTGTATACGTGCATAGTGCATGTACAAATGTCTGACATCTGTTACGATATGCGTGTTACAATATCTGAAAAGTCGAAGGAGAGGAAGGCAAAAGGGTGGTAGCTTCCGACTATCGAGAGATATGATAACGAGCTGCCTCGAGGACAGAGACGGGAAGCGAAAAGCGTTTCGCGTGGTGGGTCACGAAGCGGGCAGGCAATGAAAACGCGTGCACAGGCGAGTGTACGTGGTGAAATGAAGGCGCGTGCGAGCCGAGCAGCGATTGTTCGAGCTCAGAGGGGCGGCAGCAGCAGGTTTCCTCTCCGAGTGGAGTTCACTCCTACACGAGTTCAATATTTATTAAGATGTCGCTAGAGGTCGCGGAGTTAAACTACAAAGGCAACAGGGTCAGCGTGGAGAGCAGGCAGCAGCGGCCGTCGAAAGGAAACGCGGCGCGAAACGAAACGAAACGAAACGAAACGAAACGAAACGAAACGAAGCGAAGCAAGGCGAGAGGCGAGAGGCGAGAGGCGAGAGAGGCGATGCGAAACGATAAAAGGAATGTGACACAAGTTGGGGTCGCGTTATCGATATCACTTGGAAAATATGCAACTTGGACACTGCGCGAGAAGAAAAGTCATTAACACGAGCTTGCCTCGGCGCAAGAAACGCAAACGATAAGGTATCACGCGGTTCCATCGACGGGGCACCGAGCCATGTGATCCTAGGGATCGCGAGCGCTGCATCGAATCAACCAACGCCGAGGCCTGAACAGAGAGAGACAGAGAGAGAGAGAGAGAGAGAGAGAGAGAGAGAGAGAGAGAGGGAAATAAATACGTACTGGAACTTAGGCGCATAGCGAGCGGGCGGGTTTACAAGTGTACGTATTACACGCTATTAATGCAACATGTTAAAGGCATTTTGTATGCCATCGCCGCGTTCATTGTTGCTGTATCGTGCTACCGTGATATTTTGAACGTATCAATGAGTCGGGCTGTACCGATTCCGTACAGGCCGCCGTTTCGACGTTCGTTCGAAGAAAATCGTCCGACTCGTTTTAATAAAATTCACACCGCGCTCGTTCCGTCGACTTTGGTCGACGTTTTCAATTCATCGTTCGGCGGAAATGACACGTAACAACAGCAACAACGAAACAACTACTATAGTTCTACACGGTCCTGCTGAATAAATTTCAAGTCTCCTAAGTAAATTGTAAATTACCACACGTCCATCTGGATCCGAAGCGAAGCTTCTTTTTAAATTCTTCGCCTGAAGTGTGTGCTTCATATAGAGGGTGGATCAAAAGTTTCCTCCCGCTTATTTCTTTGTTTTTTATATAATACAACATATAAAATATAACATGCAACATAAGAAAGAACTAATTTTGTTAATTTTAAATTAAATTCAAGTTCGAACACGATCTTTTCTTTTCATTACGTTCTAAAAATTATTTCTTTCAAATGTTGAAAAAGTTAGATTTATTTTTTGCCCCCCCCCTCAGCGCCCCCTACTGTATTATGCGTGCGTAAGCAATTATAGTTCCTAGGCTGAAGAAATGGTACCAACGCAAAGTTGATACAATAACAACTACAATAACAACTGGTCACTGAATGGAAATAATTTAGCAATCGGCAGGAAGATATTTACCTAACCTAACCTAACCTAACCTAACCTAACCTAACCTAACCTAACCTAACCTAACCTAACCTAACCTAACCTAACCTAACCTAACCTAACCTAACCTAAAGCCCCCTGTGATTTCGCTTTCGCGAATTGCCAATATTTTCATTCTACGCCTGATTTAGACAATCGCGAACGTTCGCGCTTGGCGTAAACGCGAGTTACAACGGCTCGCGATCTTATTAATTATTAATCTTGCCCGTTACGCAAGTGGCAAGACAATCGTGCTAACTAATTGAATAATTGATTACAGATATGTATTTACACAGTCGCGGAAGGAGTAGCAGATACTCGATGCAATTATCATCGGTTGATAACACCGATGCCGATAAGGACCCTGTTGCTCGTATAACGGTGAACCTTGGTGAACCGTGCAGCGTCTTCCTCCCCTTTTTTTTTCTGTTCCAACGATACGGCTTGCAAAAATATCGTGAACTTTCGCATTCCGACTATAGCCAGAGGCGGCGTGACAGCTCGTTGCCTCGCGATTTCCTACGCGACCATCTTGGTCAATCGATGAAAATATGTCGATGAAAGGCAGACCTAGCGGATCTACGTAGGTGATGTTATCTGAATTAAAAGGAAGTGTGAATGTGTCGGTAGCTTTTTCTCCCTCGTTTTTTTTTTTCTTTCTGTGAACAACACGTCAACAGAGATATGTTTTCAGAAATTTTTCTTGCATCGTTATTTCTTTTTTTTTTTCTTCTTCTTCAAAGAATTAAACACCATTCGAGTTGTTAGACCAAGATCAACATTACGGAAGAGTGACTCTGAGTTTCAAAACAGATCGCTTTGCACGTTCGTTCGTAATGGCGGAGGTGAACATGACCGAATTCTCTTCGATTCGAACGCAACTGTCGAATTGCAAGAGTCGCCACTTTCCATTTCCATCGATCGAAATTTACTCGTGGCTTGGGTACGTGCATCTTTGGAATTTGATTTAATCAATGACAAGTTTATTATTATGGAAATATATAATATTATATTATATATTATGGAAATATATAGTGTTATATTATATATTATGAAAATATGTTATAAAATATTATATATAATATAAAATATACGTACAATTCATAATTCGTAACTATGAAAATATATTTATAATCATGAAATATCGTTCAAGGAATCTCGTGAACGTTTCTATTGCGAATAATTCTGTTTTCTCGCGCTTATGGCGGACAATTTTTTTTTTCTCGCCGCCGTTTATAATAAACTCGCTAAAGTGACTAACAAGAAAATTGGAACGTTCTGCAAAACCACTGCTGCATTCGGGCAAATAATAAAACAACTTTTCGGTGTAACAAATGATAAAACAACTTGTATTTTATCATTCGTAACGAGATAACGTTCGACAGCTCAATTTCAATCTCGTGCTCGAATCGTACTTGAACGAAGTGATAACTCAACGCGCACACCGTATCTACAGGGTGGGCCAAAAATTTCTCCCAACCTAATTTTTTCTAATGAAGCATCAAAATATTAGGAAGAACCAATTTTGTGTAATTTTACATTAAACTCAAGCTCAAACATGATCTTTCCATTACGTTTCAAAAATTATTTCTTTCAAAAACTGAAAATGAGAAATTACGGATTTATTTTAGTAGAAAGTGATTTTTTTACCCAGCCTACACGTATAAGCAAGAAAAACAGCATAATTGTGTCGAAATCAATCGTCCACAGTCGTAGAAATGATGCAACGAACGATTACCATCTGTTATCGCGAAGCTTCATCGGACAACTATCGACAAATTTTGCAAACGATGCAAAGAAAAGCTGTGCAGAAAGAAGAAGAAGAAGAAGAAGAAGAAAAAATGCCACGTGAATGCAATTGAACCGATCAAAAAATCGCATCGTTATCGGCGATCGCCGGTGTCAACGGGAACCGAGACGATTAAAGAGCGTTCGAAGATCGCGTTACGCTTCTGAGGAACGCTACACGGTAGAATGAAAGCAAGCGCGCAACGACGCACGTGTGCATTCTTGCAATCTTATCAACGATTGTGTGGATCAACTTTGAACTTTCATTCGCTTTTAGAACGGCAAGCACGTGTACCCGATACGTCGAATTGGAACAGGCAAAATCCAGCCGCTACGTGATGCAAAATCATTTTTCGAGAAGAACAAACTCGACGACCGTCAAAGTGCAAGCTTCGTGCTTTCAAACGAGACCTGCTCGTATCAATTTAAATTGTCGATAATTTTTCATTACCATTGCTACGGTTATATAGCTCTTCCCTGCAACAACAAAAAGAATTTGTAAACCAAGGAAGAACGTACTCCGCCATGGTACAAAATTATCGTGACACTACGTGACCAACACCAATAGGCAGCCAATAGTCTTTGCCTTGATTCGGTTCGATCAGTATTTGTGCCTTGTGTCTTACGGCAGAGTCGGCTAACTGGCGGCCTGCGAGCCCGTGCCCCTACTTTCCTGATTGCCAGCGCTACCCCCTCCACTGCCTTAGTAGGGAAACAAACAGACGGAGAGAGTGGGGCTCACGCGCGGCGAGGAAATTTCAATATAGCGAATAGATCGATGCAGTGGAGGGGGTAGCGCTAGCGGTCAGGAAAGTAGGGGTAAGAATCGCCAGTTAGATGCAGTGGAGGGGGTAGCGCTAGCGGTCAGGAAAGTAGGGGCAAGGATCGTCAGTTAGCCGGCTCCGTCTTACGGTGTGTACATAAATCACATCGTGTCAAATTGCACGTCGAGTTCGTTTTTTTTTCTTTGGAATTTCTCTCTACCGACATGCACACACCCCCCTCCCCTAATACGATGATGTAACAATTCTATCCAACTAATCTCATCTTATCCAAATTATGTTAGCGGCGGCAAATAAAGTATTTCCGTAACGATCGAGACAGCATCGTTTACGAACGAAACCAATAATAATATCGTGATACATTTTCTTCTTGACGCTTGCTCGAGATTTACGATACCCGGTGTCAGCCAATTGACCGCCAATTCCAACGATTCCGTTCGAGACACATGCATACAGATATGTACACATGTACGTATACAGGGTGTCCCGGCAATAGAGTGAAATCGAAGTGAAAACGACTCTTCTTTCGATTCGTACGAGTCTAGAAGAAAGAATAAAATTACTTTGTATCGGAGCCTTTGTTTTTCGAGAAGAAAAGATCTAGAAATTTGTCAAGTATGCTCGAGTCATTTTCAGGAAAGTAGGCTTCGAATATGTTTATTATCTCGTTAAAAACTGCCTTGGCATGCGTGTATTTAATAAATTTTCAAGCTTGATTCTCTCGAACAACGAATTTTATTCTTCACTTATTTTCGCACGCAGAATAACCTTCTCTTAATTATTCTTCTCCGTCACGTCCAGAATGAAGCTAAATTTAGGTGTATTTGACAAATTTTCAAATGCAATTTTCGCGGAAACGAAAAAATTTTATTCCTTCTTCTCGACTCGTTTTTTTTACATAGAATCGCCGTTTTTTACTTATTTTCGCACGTAGAATAACCTCCTGTTAATTATTCTCCTCCGTAACTAAAAATCAGCTAAATTCAAGTGTACTTGACAAGTTGACAAGTTTTCATCAAAAACGAGGACTTTAACGAAAAAATTTCATTCCTTCTTCTCGGCCCGTTTCTTTCACTTTCTATTCGGATTGTACCACCCTGTATATACGTGAACGCGTAACCGAACAGAGACTGACACCAACGCTTCACGCGTGTTACTTCACGTTCAAAACGGAACGCAAGTAACTACATACATTAGAAAACCAATATCGTCAGACTAGTATCTCTCGAAGGCACGAAACCAGCTAACCGATCAAGACTATTTACATTGCGTCGAAACAAGTGGTGGAATAGGAGGTGTATTCTGCGAATTGTGCCGAAATATATCACTTGCAATTGTGCAAGTGTCGTGTTTCACGTTGCCCTTGGTTGGTCGGTAAGGTAGCGTCGAGTGAGATAGTCCCAATTCCAAGAATCGGTGGAGGGGTTGTGGTGGACCCTCAAGTGACGACTACTAGCGACGATACTTTTCTAACAGTTCCGAGACGGTACATTCCAAAATATCCGATAAACCAGCGGACAAGACAATATAATTCGTAACAATGAGCTGACTTATCGAGGGAGCAATCACGTAACGCATTTTACCCCCCATATTCGTATCGTGTCGATAAAAAATAGTGTGTCGATAAATGGATAGAAACAAGAGAAACTCGGATGGTGTTTTGCCGATGGTGTGTTGCTCTGCTAGATTAATTGTAAGACGAAGATGCGCTGCACGAAATCCGACGTAATTACAGCGAGCCGATTTGACCCAACGCTCCACCAACATTCAAAAACGCTGCATACTGCGTATACAGTATGCCGCAGGTGTGCACAAGCGAGAAGAAATCTTGCCTGGTGGACGTAAATTGGAAACAGAGAGAGAGAGAGAGAGAGAGAGAGAGAGAGAGAGAGAGAGAGAGAGAGAGAGAGAGAGAGAGAGAGAGAGAGAGAGAGAGAAACGCACGCGACACTCACTGGAGCTTGACACCCGTTAACAATCGCGGCGAATTGACAATCCTTGGCTGCCGGTTGCATTGGGAGAGCCATCTTGTTTAATTATCGTCACAAGCCACCGGGGATAGTTACTTTTCATTCAGGTGTTCCCACCGCAGCATGATCAATCGTACCGCGCGAAACCGATATATACCGGGTGTTCACTAAATCTACTGTTTCTCTTTTTTTTTTTTCTCATAACCGGTAAATGCTATCGAAAAAAGGGATAACGGGACAAAATTGTATCGTTTCTCGTACGCGATACAGTGGCACATGGAAACTGTTTTGCATGTCCAATTGTTTTTCGAGAACTAAACGTGAACCTTCAATCTTTCTGCTTGTATCGCGTGAAAGTGAATATGAAGACGAATTCGAATGATGTGTTATTCGATGACTTTAACGCTTCTACCAAGTCAGGAACGAAAGAAATAGTTCGGATATTGTACAGGCGAATAAAAAGTTTCTTCGCACCTACATTTTTTTTTTTTTTTTTTTTTTTTAATAAAACATCAAAATGTAAAAAGAAATTAATTTAATTAATTTTAAATTAAATTTAAGTTCAAACATGATGACTTTTTCATTATGTTTAAAAATTATTTCTTTAAAAAATTTAAAAAACGGCATACAGTAAAAAATTACGAATTTATTTTAGTAAGAAATGATTTTTGGCTCACCCTATATATTGCGTGGGCAATATGTGTTTCGTACATATTAGAAGACGGTGTATCGTAAACGTTTACGACGCGGTAATTGCTATTCTGTGGAAAAAAACTCCTCGCACTCGAGATTTATGGGGAGGTCTGGTCGTAGATTCTCTGAATACTCTATATTTGAGGCATGCGAAAAATGTGTAAAAATTTGACACGCTAGAGCATAAATCCAAGTCATAAATAGCCTTATACTTTGCACTCTTTTATATGTTTAGCAGTTACACGTTTCATACGTTTTGTACTCTTTTATAGGGTAGTTATATGTTTTGTACTCTGACAGTAGGTTACAATATAAACCCAGTCACAGCGAAAAACCAACAAAAGTGTAGAATACGAAATATTCGTGTTGAACACGAAATGTTAGCAACTCTATATGAAATATAAGTATGCATTCTTCTTGAATTTGTGTAAGTGTGTATCATTGAATGATACATCTTCGTGTCCGCTTTCGCGTAACGTATAAAAGAAAATATAGTATTTCATTTAAAAGATTAAAAGTCACCTTCGAGTCTCAAAAAAAATTTTTACAAACCATTACACCGTTTATAAAAGACAGCACAAGTTTGTCCTCTTTCATTTTTCTAAAGCATTTACATTTCACGAGAAAAAAAACACAAAAACAGTAAATTCGTGAACACCCTGTATATTACGTGCGAACGCTATTTGTAATTTTGTAAACGCGTTCGACAATGGCACGAATACTTCGACACATTCACAGCGAGCGTCACATGCGTGTGTGTGTGTGTGTGTGTGTGTGTGTGTGTGTGTGTGTATTTGATTTTGGATGCCCAAAAAGATTAACATAAACAAATAAATAAATGAAAATATCTATCAAAATATTCTACATGTGTCATTGCAATTCAAATGGTAATTAAAACAAATAGATTTGTACAATTGCGTTTCCGTCCAAATAAAAATTAATATCAATTTTGGTTACCAAGAACATCCGTGTTTTTTAAGCACTTGTAAAAAACGAAAGTCCGAAATCAGTCGTAACGACGGATTCGATTATTGTAGCGTTAAAATAATAAAATTACACGATTATTCATGAAGCTTCTGTAACGACGATTCTAACAGATGATAAATATTTCATACAGGCAACTGTCATTTGAAACGTCCCGCCGGAAGTGCTAACAAAATTACAACAGTGAAATTGAATTAGTACAATGATAAAATTGTACAATCACTTGTAGAACTTCTACAATGTGACAGTTCTAATAAATAATGTCTCTCGCGCGCAACTGTCATTTCAAACGTCCCGCCGGGAGAAGCGTTAGCGAAAAGCCCGAAAGTGAATGTAGCAAAGCGAGAAAATTTTTGCGTGCGCGTACGTACGTGAACGTATATACAAAGCAACCGACCAAATCCACGGATAACCGTATTTCGCGTAACGGACAGCGAAAGGTTATGGACGAGCCTGGGGCCTAGCAGGCCGGAATCGAATCCCAACAGAAACAACAGATTCGAAAATCTGTTGTGACAGAGATGCGAACGAGCCAGGGACGCAAAGATAACGGAGCAACTCGTAACAAACAAACGCGAGGAGAGATGGTGAGGAGGAGACCACGAGCCTTTACATGGCGTACTTTACTAGCCGCACGGTTCTCGCTAAAAATCGCACTAAATTCGCGAAATGCACGTACCGCCGTCTACTAGCTCCATCTTGACTCGTGAGTTAAGTCCGAACGGGCACGTTCTTTCTGTTCGTTGTCCCCTTGGTCTTGGTCTTAGTCGTCGTCGTCGTCGTCGTTCTCGTCGGTCGTAGTAATCGTACTCGTACTCGTACTCGTACTCGTACTCGTATTCGTACACTCGTCTCTCGGTCGTGTCGTTCTGGGTAAGCGTCTCTTTCGGTCGTCTCGCACTCGGGATAAACTAACGCGGGGCGACACCACACACCGTTCTACTACTCACTAACACAGCAAATCCATTGTGAGAGAGAAGAATTCTTGGCGGCACATTCCGCGTGTACGTAAGCACGGATACGAGGGTGTATCACGGATATACGTCGGTGCGCGCGGCTCTCTCGGCTCGAGTCGCCTCGAGCCGAGCCGAGTCGCTCGCTAGTTCGTGGATGTCGTCACGAGGAGAGGGAACGGGCAGAAGAAGAGAAAGACGCGGGGCGAGGGGCCAGGAGAAAGGGAGCCGATACGAAAGGGGAGAGAGGGTTGCGTGGTGGGGCGACAGAGAGAACGCGAGCGAGAGACGGAGAAGCTACGAGACAGGAGGAAAGAGAGAAAGTGAGAGAGGGGAAGGAAAGTTGAGGGAGGGAGGGAGAAGGAGAGAGAGAGAGAGAGAGAGAGAACAAGAACGAGAATGAGCGAGCGAGAGAATGTGAAAGGAAGAAAAAGAAAATTAAAGCAGTGACTAAGGAAAGGTGAGGGAGGTGTGCTGAGCATGAGTGTATGAGTCGTGTATAAATAGACGAGAAACGATATATAGGCATCGCGTGTAGTAATACTCCTAGGGGCAGGTAGTGGATGCTCGTGACAGCGATGAAAATACCTCACTTACTTCCACCACAAGCATCGAGAGTCACTGACACACGGTGCAAGAGGTTCCCGCACGTGTATACACACACATTGGCACGTACACATGCTCCACCGTACGCAACCACGTTCCCACAAGGAAGCTCACGAGCAGGCGGGTGTGAGCGAGCGAGCAAACGAATAGCACGCACACGAAAGAAGATTCTCGCGAAGCGACTTCATACGCGCACGCGTAGCAACACCAGTATATACACCAGGGCTGCAAATGCCGTCGCCGTTGTGGTGTGTGGTGTGTGGTGTGGTGTGTTGTCGTCGATGTCGACGTCGCTGTCGTCTTCGTCTTCGTCTTCGTTTTCGTCTTCGTCTTCGTCGTGCTACAACACCACCGTGTCGCCTATATACCACAAGTATCGACGATCAACGTAAGAATCGACTCCAAATCCCGGGAAGTATCGACACCGACGTCGCGTCGGTACGGGTCGAGGTTTCTATCACCTTTGCCACTGCTGTAATTCCTCGTCGTCGATTCTTTCGAGCGAACGTGCATGTACTCGCATCACGAAAATCCGTCACAGTAGACCGACCGACCGGGAGGAGATGGCGACTACAATACCAAGACACGGTCGTGACGTCGTCGTCGATTGCATGTACTTCACCATATATATATATATATATATATATATATATATATATATATATATATACATGCATATATATTTTTATTTACCATAATTCGAAGAACCGCAAATCACAGTACCACCGAATTATTGACATCTTCCCTCTCGAGAGAGTATACGTGTTTTATACTCGCGTTTCTCTTTCTTTTTCACTCGAACCACACACGCGCGCCTCTCCCTCTCTCTTTCTTCTCGCCTCGCTCTTTTTCATCGCATGCACACATATGGGCTCAGGCTCGGTTGCTCAACTGAACTGCCTGCGACTTATCGTGCTATATAACCAACCAGTCATCACGCACACACTCCATTACTATACTACCATTACTACTATTACCACCACCATCATCACCCCACTACCACCACTATCACTGCCACCACCACCACCGCCAAACATCAACAGCACTACCACCACTACCTATCGTCGTCGTCGTCGTCGCCGGTGTCGCCGTCGTCTTCGTCTTCGTCGTCGTCTTCGTCTTCGTCTTCGTCTTGGTCTTCGTCTTCGTCTTCGTCGCCACGACCGTCGCTGTTGCTACCGTTATCGCCATCACTGCCACTACGTATTACCTTCTTCTCCTCGTCTTCCTCCATATCTCGTCGACCGCGTACAGGCATGCCTGCACACACGTGCATGTGCATGGCTGCGTATACACAAACACGACGAGCGGCGAATCGTTCGAACGAGCCAGAACGGCGTGCGCGAGCGCGCGCGCGCGCAGCTACTTCACGGACTCTGTGACTGGCTTGCTCGCACACCAACCAACCAAGCCTGCTCCGTGCAAAGCCGTCTCTCACAGAGATGGTTACGACCAGCTCTCTCGTCTGTACGTGTAAAAGCCTCTAACCCGGAGCGCACACCTACGCACACTAGCGAGCGCGTTACACCACCGACGGACTGTAGCCTCAGGACCGTCGTCACGCTCTCCACGAACCCGTGGCTTCGTTTCAAGGAATTCCTCCGTCTGTGTGTGTATGTGCGTGCGTCTCTGTGTTCCTCCTCGGTCTTCTGTTTTAAAGAACGGTGCATTATGTTCCTTTTAGAATTCTTTTTCCCTCCGAGTATCGCGGTATCGATGAACGTTCGTTTCCTTTCTTTCCGTTTCGTTTCTCAACGCGTGCGTATGTATTTATTATCTACAAATCGATACGTATGAAAAATAAATATACCAGCCAAAATCATCGTTCTTGGCAGTCCCGGTAATTTTTATCCACCCTGTGATGACCAAAACAGCGCGTACTGATTCGTCGGTGTTAAGTGATGATCGATAGCTTGATAAAAATTCGAAATGCACGCGCAAGGAGCAAATGGAGTACTTTGTAACGAAAAAAAAAAAAAAAAAAAAAAAAAAGACAAAAAGACGACGCATCCATGCACAGACGTGTAAGAAGTGACTATACATAAACGAGATATGTATGTCGACCAACGATCACAGGCTATTTTTTGTTAAGTTTAATCATTACTTACGTTGCGTATTGTTAATTGCAGGTTGCAAGATAAAAATTCAAATGGAACCGAGCAATCTGTGTTCACTCGTGACTCACGGTTATCAACGAAGGACTTGAGGCATTTTAACGGTAAATTTAATCGCGTAAAAGTTACGATATATTCCTCCAACGCGAATTCAACACCTCCCGCCTTGTTTTATCCTTGGTTGGTATTGTAGAATTTGACACATTATTTTAAACAAAAGTCGTTTAACGAAGAACGAGGACCGAATCGTCAGTGGTAAAAGTTCGAACGTCGATGCTCTAGTGCAGCGGTTCCCAACCTTTTTTTCCTCTCTCGTATCCCTTGATTATGCTTTTCATTTATGAGCAGCTTCTCCTCTCATACATCCCCATTCCTCAAAAACGGTTTTTTTCTTCTCAATTTTCTTAGATCGGCTAATAAATAATCAAACGATTCAAATTGACTCAGTGACATTTGTAGGCTTTTACTTTTGATTGTACATTTTACAATTTATTTTAATTCTTTTGTAATACAGAATCGAAACAGCATAAATAATCTCTCTTTGTAAATCAAAACTCTATAACTTTGTTTACGTGTTTTTATTTTCTCTCTTTTTTTTTGGTGTTCTTCGCCATTATTAATATTATTTTCGCGTAACACCGGTTAGGAACCGCCGCTCCAGTGCAATATCAAATAAGAGCTATTCAAATATTGCCAACAAGGAAATGTTGATTTGCCAAAGTGAGGAACTCCAGTTCTTAATTTTTTTTCAATATTTATCGATATTTGTCTGTTTATTCCCTGCGACGAAAATTAGATCGACGAAATGATATTTGACGATATATTCTTTGGCTGCATCTGCCAACTCTATACGTAAATTACGAATGTTTGCTCAAGTTATTCAAACTGCTTGCGAGAGATGATCATTTGCTAGACGTAGCAACATCTATGTCAACATCATTATTCATCGTTCAAAGCCTTCGAATGATACAACACGCGCGAATCAGAATGAACAGTATCGAGACAGTATGTACATAATACGTACGTTGTGCTTTTATCGCTCTCGGTTGCATCAATTATTGCTATTACTGCCATTGTTATTCACCTCCACCTTCTTTAACTGACAATAAAATTCCACCGCGACGTCGTACACGTTCGAGATTTGATACATCGAAAATAATTACACCGAGATTGTGTTACACCAACGACTATAGATCCGCGCTCCAGATAGCACAAATTGAATGTCAAATTGCTCAGCAGTGGCAAAACAGCATAATATCAATACGACGATGCGACAAGCGACAAGCGACAAGCGACAAGCGAGTAGAACAAAATTTTCCAAGATACATGCAGAGATATATATACGTCATAACTTGCAAGTGGCAGAAGAAAAGAAAAAGAAAAGGAAGAGTAGAAAAGAAATCGTGCAAGAGGGACGTTCATTTTTCAAATATCTCCATGCGAGACACTTGCTTTTTGTCAAGTGTCATGATCGTACGCGTTCAAATCTACGCATACCTCGTAGCCACACATAGCAGACATCTGGCGTAACAGTAGCCTCTCGTATCCCGTGCGTAAGCGTTTGTAAAAGGCTCGTGCGTCACACACACACTTGCGTCTTGTGCATATACGTGCACTCTATATTTACTATGCGAGTAGCATCGTGCACAGGCACGAATGTATGCATATACAGTGTCCTGTGTAGTATTATATATTATATTATTATGTATTATTATACTATTATATATTAGTATTATATATTATATTATTATGTATTATTATACTATTATATATTAGTATTATATATTATATTATTATACATTATATTATTATATATTATTATACTATTATATATTATATACTAGCCTCACACGAGAAACGATAGTAATCACCATATATATATATATAAATTATATTTATCAAATATTTACATATAAATATATTTATAATAAATAATTAAATGATACGCTTTCATTTTAAATGTAATTTAAATATACGTTAATTCGATATACTTTTCGATGAACGAGACTTGCCGGACCAAACTTTCCAACAAAAGATCCCTGGCTGCACACAATCCACGCGCAAGTATGGCAACTGACTACGGCGTATAGAGAGAAACGGATAGAGAGAAAAAGAGATCCAGTGCACGCGTGTGCACACACAGAGGCAGGCACGGATCTACCTACGTGTGTATTTGCACGCGCGCGTGTATACATAGTACAGTTCGTGCATCTCATTGGCGTAGAAGCATTTCCCCCACATTTCTGACAACGAGCTTCTTTACCAACAAGCGCTTTTCCTGAATCGTCTCGCTAGATTATCTTGAACGTAGAGACTCGATAAACACTCAACAGCAACGATAAAGAGTGAAATTCTTTCATGCAAGCGCTCTTGATAAAAAGAGCTGTTTGATAAAACGAGACAATTGGCAATTAATAATTGCAGAGCGAAGAAATTTGTTACTCTTTCCAGTATCGTTATACCCTTCTTCTCGAAGAAATGACATAAGATTGAGAAAACACCTAAGGTACAAAGAAGAAGAAAAAAAAAAATAAAATACTCGGTAGTGTACCATACATAAATATACATAGACATTCACATATACAGGGTGATTCACGTAATTTGCACCTGATCTGAAATAACTTTCAAATTGTACGTCCAATGAAAATTTATTTAATAGAAAAGTCGAATACGAAATTGATACGTCATACTTTGCCACCCTTAACCACTTGCGCTGGCAACTGATTGCGGACCATAACGAGCGACCGAACCGTATACAACAATTTGTACGATATCGCTGAATAGAAATTAGATTGAGATAATAATAAGTTTATTATCTGTTTTGCCTAGGTTGTACTTAAATATATTTGAAACTGAGAAAATATCGCAATTTTGGGACAAAAGATTGGAACAAAAAGAGGTTATAATACATACAACTTATTGAACACTGTTAAACAATTTTTTCATTAGACGCGCGATTTAAAAGTTTACTTCGGGCGTGCAAGTTACGCGAATCACCCTGTACATTTGAGCACTGTATGCAAGGATTCCTCCTTCGATGGGTCGGATATTCCGTTATTTGATTATCGATGGCCGTGTTATCAGTCGGCAAATCTTGCGAAATAATCTGTCATTGAGAGGTCGTTCTCATACGAATTCCACTCGGGAGAGAATTCTCCGTGAGAGATGGAACACGTCCGGCAAAGACTTCATCAATGAGGAGGTACACTGCGCCAGTAGCTTGTGTAATGACTAGTGACTCGACTCCCCTTCTGCATTCCCCTTCATAGACTTTCGTGCGCTGTCGATGAATGGCGTAACCTCGTTATGGGACTTCACGTGGATAGTGGATAGCCCCCCCCCTTCTCTCTCTCTCTCTCTCGCCCTCTCTCTCTCTCTTTCTCTGTCTCCCCTCTGTGTTCCGACTCTGCACGAGTCGCAAGACACGAAAAGGGTTTCTTAGAAATTCGATACGCGTGAAAGCAGGGGGCGAACTTTCCCAGTCAGATATTAATCGCAATGACAGATCGACGAACGACAGTTTTCCTATCGTTAAGCAAATTCGTCAACGCGCTCGTTCGATCGTGGAACAAAACGTTTCTTAACTCATTCGCGTGGCAAGGGGCACAACGAATAACAATTGTCACCAATTTTCCTTTCATTATATTTACGTATAATAATAGAAAAATTTCAAAAAGCAACAGAAAATTCACATTTCAATAATTTGCACACACGTCGATGCATGAAAGTTCAGTGATCCGTAATAAAAAATAAAGAAACAAAAATATAGAACAAAAATTACATAAGAAAGAAGAAATTTCAAAGATACTATTGCTTAATTTAAAAGTTAATTGTTGCACCATTTTAAGTTCTAAAAGTTATTTTAAGTTTTAGTGCAAGTGAATCACCCTATATACTCTTGGAACAACGACAGGAATAGTAGACTAATTGTTTTGTTCACCAGAAAATTGCGCGTATACAAACGTTCTGGTGACAACGATCGCGAAAATTGAGCTTATGCGAATGGGCAAAAATCGTGCGAAATTCGTCCGTTTTTGCTCGAAATTGCAACGAAAAATGTCGTTCCAGAGACACGGGCAGACTTGCGAAATGAAATATATTGTACACTAATGAAAAATCAAATTGTTCTTGTTAATTAAATAACAAGAGGAAAGGTGTGCACGACACTGTCGCGTGTTCTTTGAATCGCACGAACGTAACACGTGGTTATGTTCACGTTTATTTTGCAAAATTCGCGGCTCGTTGTATATTAATTATCGTCGATATACTATGGGAAAAAAAATGTAGCTTAATTGAGTACGAGAGAAAACTGCGCACCAGATATTCGCTATTTGCAGTGTAACATTGTATATTGATTTTTATAAAATGGTTATAAATAAGTAAAGTATTATTATTGCGGGAACGCACAGGTTTACACGCGCTCGCGCGCATCTCTTTTTGTCATTACGTGTAGAGTAACATTTCACTCGACCCGATTCGCGATCAATAATTTTACCGGAACTGTACATGTCTTATTAACCTCTTGCGCTGGAATGACGTGCCACACACGTCAAGAATTTTTTCTCCCAAAATTGTAATATTTCCTCAGTTTTAAGTATATTTAAGTAAAACAAAATAATAAATTTATTACTTCTCGATCATTTCTATCCAGTGATGTCGTACCGACGAGTTTCAAAAAGATAGCGACGAATTATTGTATACGGTTTGGTTGCTCGTTATGGTCCGCAATCAGTTGCCAGCGCAAGTGGTTAACCTCTTGCGCTGGAATAACGTGCCACGCACGTCGAGAATTTTTTGTCCTAAAATTGCAATATATCCTCAGTTTTAAGTATATTTGAGTGTGAATCAGGCAAAACAAATAATAAATTTATTACTCCTCAATAATTTCCAATGATATCATACTGACGAGTTCAAAAAGAAAGCGACGAATTATTGTATACGGTTTGGTCTCTCGTTATGGTCTGCAATCAGTTGCCGGCGTAAGGAGTTAACCTCTTACGTGGCGCTGGAATGACCAGTGCCACGCATGTCGAGAATGTTTTGTCCCAAAATTATAATATTTCCTTAGATTGAAGTATATTTAAATATAACCCAGGCAAAACAGATAACAAATAATTTCTATCCAGTGATATCATACCGGCGAGTTCAAAAAAGAAAGGCGACGAATTATTGTATACGGTTCGGTCACTCGTTATGGTTCGCAATCAGTTGCCAGCGCAAGTGGTTAAATCTTGCTGCACAGTTTTTCTTTTGTCATTTTATTGAACTTTGAACACTGGCATTATATGAAACGTTAAGATTTCTTGAATTTTTGCCCAACTGTTCAAGTTCAATAAAATCGATGATAGAAAATCGCACAGTTAATTTTAAGGGATCGATGTAGAGGAGAATCATTCAATTTTCAAGACTGCAATGGATTTAATTGTAACTAAAAAATTTTTTAAAACGTTTTTACATACGAAATTGTGAATTTCTACAATTTTCTTTCTTCAAATATTACACGTTAGTCGTCGATAGTTCTAGTGTTAAAATTCTCAAGTGTGTGTTCAGTTTTGCTCATCATCACGTGTGTATCGTCTATTGCAAAACTGTACGATAAAACTGTCATGATACCCACTATATATCGAACGGGCCAAAAATCACTTCCTACTAAGAAAAGAGCAGAAATTTGCGAACGTCCTGGCGGTCAACATTTGAAAGAAGTAACTTTTAAAACACAATGGAAAAAAGTCACGTTTGAGCTTTGAATTTAATTAAAAATTAATAAAATTAATTTTTTCTTATGTTTTGTTAAAAATATTTAAGAAATCCTAGATACATTAAAGATAAATAATAAAGATACTTTAAACATTAATGATATTTTATTAAAAGAAATTTAATAAAATTTAATAAAAAAAAAAGTGAGAAGAAACTTTACTCCACCCTATATTACCTATGTATTACCCGTGCGCGTCTTTACGTGTCTAAACGCAACGATGTAATTGGCTTGCTCGCGAGATAATACAGTTTCATTGAAACGAACGAGCCCGGTTATCCCTGCAGTTGAGAGTTAGCTAGAACGAAGTGCGAGCGAAAGTTTTGTCGGTGACTGCAGGCTGACAAACTAACTCATTCTCATACAAAGTACGAATCGATAAAGAGAGGACGAGGAGGCGAGCAAAGGGACAATCGACGACATCGAGTCGAGTCGAGTCGAGTCGAAGAAATCGCATGAATCGTGTAAGTATCACGGATAAAAATCCGCGTGATCGGCCATCAGGTTTGTCTCTTTGAGTTGGAAATGCGTGTGTGCCGAGCGTCGAGTAAGTAGCCAAGCATAAGATACGACACATGTACGTAGAAGTGTACGTATACAGATAGGTTATACTGCAGCTAAAGCAACGTTGAATGGGCCTCGGCCTATTGGCTGCTCCCGGGTCACGTGCACTCCGCTAGACATTCATTCTACCGCCACAACTGGTCCGCGTATGTTTTCTGTAAGTACGTGCATGGTGCTCGTTTGACGGAGCTGATACACACTGTGGCAACTATTCTGTAATATCCGTTGGCAAAAAAAAAAAAAAAAAAAAAAAAAATGCATCGGTCCGAGGGCTGCGCCTTCCTTGGGATAGGCAGCTACCTACACGAAGTTCCAACCAACGATTACTTCCTCGGAGAATCCTCTTTGTTGTCGCGATGCACACGTACATGTAGTACATGCAGTGTATACAGGGTGATCCATTTTTAACTAAATATCTTTTCGAATTGCGACGATGTGAAACATATTTTTTATCTGACGCGAATGGTATCGAAAATCGGTGACCATTATATATCTAAAGATAAGGATAGCTTTTTTTGTCTTTCAAGGTCATTTTTCTTTTTCATACAACTGTGTTTTTTTTTGTTGTGTCGTGTAGTTGGTAAAAAAAAAAAAAAAAAAAATACGCTCAGATACGTAGATAGCATGATCTTGAAAGATTCAAGTTTTACGCATAAATTTATCTCTATCGAGATCACAGACCTTGGCCGAGACGCGAAGATCGACAGTCTAATGATAAACGTAAATAAACATGTTTACTATTCGTTACGTCATCAATGATCATCGCTTGTAGCAGCTTGAAATCCCGATCGGTGCATCGAAATTATTTTGTCAGTAATTCGGCGCAAGAAAGGATCGATATAACATTCATTCGTGGTGAAAGTGATCAGAAGAGTTCGAGAGAAGCAGCTCGAGCGTACAAATGTAACCTAATCGTAATTGTCCGTCACAAAGTACATACACATACGCAAAAGGTGGTCAAAAATTTTCAACCGTCAAACTGGTCAAAGTGTCGTGAAAAAAACGTGCGAGGACTAAAACTGTCAATAACAAGCGAAATGAAGGAAATATTGTAGCTGAAGCTAATTGTGGAAAATCCACATGCGAGTTCAACTGAGTGAAACAACAACTTCAATGTGAGAGCAGCGTTTCTAAAGCTGGCGTAATACGGACACTGAAAGGAGAAAATTTTCACTCGTATCAAATATCTCTGCATCTCGAGAAGAACAGACGAAACAGACTTTGTAAATCGTGCGCAATGTTTTCCAATAGGGCAATACGAAATGACCGATCATTCTCTGAAAGAAAGACTTAAACACACTTTTTGGACATCGTGTTTTTTACATAGGATGGGCCTAAAGTTTCTTCCCCTCCTGTTTTTTTTTTTAACCCGGGATTATTACCCACGTGAGGGTCTAGTGCAGGGTAGTGTACCCCACGTGGGTAATCCCGGGTCAAAACAAAATGCAAAGAAAAACTATTTTTATTAATTTTAAAATTAAATTCAAATTGATAAAACATGACTTTTTCACTATGTTTCGAAAATTCTTTTCTTTCAAGTGTGACCGCCGCGAGAGCGTTCGTATTATATAATTTGTGATCTTTTTTTTTTAGTAGGAAGTGATTTTTAGTCCACTCTATATACACTCTATATTCGATCATATTCGTTCGTCAGCTACGTCATAATAAATGTGACAAAAAGAAATACATAGTTGCACGAAAAGAAAGAAAACATCAATGACCTTGGGAAAAACGTATTCTTACCAGTTACATATTGGTTACCAATTTTCGACACTAGTCACGTTAGATAAAAAATATTTATTATGCATCGTTATTTGAAAAAAGATATTTAAGTGGCCTCGCTCATTAAGTGTATCCTGCACGCATAAACATGCATGCACATACTCGCACACGCATCAAGGATGTACGTACCGTTTACCATGCGTTACGAATTTTCGAAAATTCAACTTCTCTGTCATCAAACTCGTTCAAACGCCTTCTATTACGGTAGAGAAACAGAGTTCTCGTCTTCGTACGGATTAAAAGAGAAAAAAATATGCAGATACTCATCTTTTCGACGGACATCCAGATAATTGAACGATTAATCGAAAAAAATGGAGGAAATTAGACGGAGAGAACGCAACTTGCGGGACAATAGACGCACGTTTTTTCAAAACTCGAAAGGCTTTGTCGTCGCATCGGTACAATCGGTCTAGCAGTGATAATACTTGCGAATGAGTAATCGTCGTCGGCGACCTACGTTCATTGAATACTGACCGTGCATATGACGTACGTTCATTTACTCGACAGTCGAAGTGGCAACAAATCACGGCGAAGAAGAGCTCGCGTCGCGGAACCTACGTGGAACGTGCTGCCAACGTGACAGTAACAAATAATAACAAAGCCGACTGATTTTGTCAAAAACGTCAAAAGAAGAAGAAAAAAAGGGGGGTTCGAACTGTAGGATGAGAAGAAGAGAGACAAGAAAACCTGACGAACCATTGTTCGAGCAGAGAAAACACACGTGGACGGTCGGCGTCGTTCGAAATTTGCAAAGATATCGATAGAGATCGCAGAATGGGAAAGAAAAGAAACGGGCGAGGAATTTAGCAAGGTCACGGTCGGTCTCGAACAGCTGCACGAATTTCCGAAAAATCCCGCTTCGCCTAGGAAACAATGGTACATAACACAGTCGAGCGTTCGCACTTTTTCTCCGTTTAAGCTGTCCCCTCCGCCAATTCTTGGAATTGGGACTAGCACGCTTCACGCTACCTTACCGATCTACCGAACGCAGCGTGAAACATGACACTCTCCACTTAAGCATCCACTTTTTTTTTTTTGGTCCTAATTGTGGATCCTTGGAGCAGGGACTAACTTCGACCGAACTTGCGGCTGGTGCGATACCATCTCGCTTAAATTGCGATTGTTACGAGAATCGGTTTGGAACGCGTGGCCAAGGAGTTATATATATTAATCTACCGATTGTATGTACACACACGCGCACACAGGCACACACAAAAGAGAGAAAAAGAGACAGACGTGGCACGGCATAATGTCGTTTTTCCATCTTCATTTGCTATAATAGTTAATCGATAACTGGTTGCCGTTCGCCATCGAGGAGAAAAAAAAAAAAAAGAAAAGAAAAACAACGAGCGGTGGAAAACGCGTGGTGGAGGGAGCACGTCAATAAGTTACAGTTAGTGCTTAACAGTATCTACGCGAGTGCTCGTTGAATGAAAATCTACAAATAAACGCGCGCGAACGACGACGACGACGAGTCGATGCGTAATCATAGAGCAATAGAATCGATCCTGCAGTTTTGTTGGATGGAAGAACCGAGACTTTTATCCGCCTCGGTACGTAACGGTGAGCTACTAGCAGAGGGTGGATCAAAAATCACTTTCTCACTGAAATAAATAATTCTTTCATTATCTATTAATTTGCTTGAAAGCTGTGGCGTTGTTGACAATGCTTGAAAGGAACAATTTTTTTGAAACAAAATGGAAAAAATCACGTTTGAAATATACACTTAAATGAAATTTCGAATTAATAAAATTAATTCTTCTTCTTATATTTCGACGTTTTGTTAAAAAAAAAAAGAACAGGCGAAAAGAAACTCCTGGCCCATCCGATATTTCACGGTACGACGTGTTTCGTACGAATCCTGCTACAAACGAAAGAGAAAAGCCCCGTGGCATCGCTAACCGGATATTTCGGGAAATATTTTTTTTCTAATTCTTGACGTGGCTCGAGAGAATCCGCCGCGAGTGGATTTCGTTCGTTTCAACGTCGCAGAGCATCAGTGCCAGGCAAAGTATCCTCTGATGTATCCGGTTGGCCAAAAAGTAACTGCGTTTTTCTTTTTCGTGAGAAATAAAAATATATCGACCATTTCGTTCGATTACGATATTTGTCAATGTTTTAGATAAACCTCGTGATTTGGCGACATTTCGCATCTTTTTCCAGACGAAAAAGTCTGATATCTTCTCAATAGTAAAATTTTGACGTTTTTTCGCCATACACATCGACACACGTTTTTTTTTTTTCTTCTCGAAGGTAGCACAGCGAAACATTTGATCTTTTTGACTTTTCATTTCGAAATCGACGTCGAAAGACAAAACGACGATTTTCGGGCATTCTCTTTTTCCAAAACAAGCTCAAACAGATCAGATATTAAAATTACACGATGAATCTGCGAATTTAAAACAAAGTTAATTGCAAGTATGTCCATCTATTAGAAAGAAAAGAACGCAATCACTTTTCGGCCAACTCAAAAATAAATAAAATGTAACGCAGGGAACGTCACACGGTAAAAACCACAAGTCACATTTTTTAATTCGACACGCCGTCTTACAATATTCTCAAACATTTAATTTGGATCAATCGGCTCAATTTGGAATTTTTCATGGAAATTATATATATATATATATATACACAGAGTGTTTCGTAACTTGTGGGACCCACTTCGGGAGCTGATCGTTCGCCTAAAAATAATGGAAAAAAGTCACATAAATATATGTCCTATCTGTCTTCGTTTATGAGACACAATAAATTTTATAAACAGAGCAAACTCTAGCAAGCTAGTTTTACCAGGGATGGTACATTCAATTTTCATAATAATCATGATTCGGATGAAGAAAACCCACACGTTATTGTATTATTCGAGACATCAACGCCAGTTTAGTTGAAACGTACGGGCAGAAATAATTGATAAATTTTTCATTGGACCTTTTGGGAAACTAACAGGCACAAAGTACGTTGATTTCTCGAGCACGCGTTTACACGAAATATCAGAGCAAGTTCCAGTCGATGTTAGATTATTCGTATGCGGTTTACGCCGCGTTTTAGCCGAGTGGCTAGGCAATTTTTAAATCGACACTTTGCAAATAAATGGATTGGTCGTGGAGGTCCTGTTGCACGGCCTGCTCGTTCTCCGGATTCGAATCCATTAGATTTTCATTTGTGGGGACATTGAAAATCTATCGTACACGCAACATTGATTGAACATGCTGAGATACTACGAAATGGAATAGAGCAGGCAAATTCGACAAATTCGAGAAACACCAGGAACGACAGAGAGAGTAACCAGATGAATGACAAGAGGCGTGCAGGCTTGTCTTCGAATGCAAGGTGGTCGTTTCGAGCATGTTTTGTAAAAGTAATTAAAACAGAAAATTCATTACATCTCATAAACAAAGACAGACAGGACACATATTTATATGACTATTTTTTCATTATTTTTAGGTGTGCAATCAGCTCTCAAAGTGACAGAGTATATATTTATATATAGTGTATTTTCAGAGACTCGAATGATTTTTAGTAAAATGTACAAACAGAGGCTCGTGCTCTCTATTCTATTGTAAATTTCTTCCTCCTATTCTCATTTTACACTTCGATCGTTAGATTGGTAAATCTAATGTTAAACAGCTTCAGTGCCACGCAGCGCGATCGCGCTGTTCAGGTCGAATAGCGTTTGGACGAGATGTACCACACAATGTTCAATTATAGTGTCATATCGTCGCCAGTCGTATTGATGTCTCATCCCCAAATTACTTTCATTTCAACCCAAACCACGCGCATAAACAGGCACATTTCCACCTTTATCTGCTTTATTATTATTGCGTCGCTTAGAATTTTTCGCGGTTACGTCAAAAATGCGCTATCGCATTCAAACATGGTTTTTTTTTAAATAGCCCCTGGCACTGAGACGGTTAATCGCGCTCGAATATGTTATCCTTCGTATTAAGAGAATATACATAGTGGCAATTAGCGTCATCGTCAATCAAACTCTAGTTCTTCTTCTTCTTCTTTTTTCATCTCATTGTCAGCCACAGTCGCAACGGTGTATAATTGCTTTAGCTGCTGTCTGGTAGTAGTGGTTAAAAAAAAAAAAAGACAGAGAAGAAAAAAAATGCGGAAAAAATTAAAGCCTGAGATAAAAACGGCACACCACCGAGGCACCGCCGCCACGACATTTACAAGCGTATCAGTTCAAGAGGCGTCCTCGCACTTTATCGTATTGCAAATTATTGTTAGAAAAACCACGGGAGCCCGATATGTAGATTACTCCTTATCGATCTCGCGCTAATAATAAAGCGGCTACGATTCATTCGCTCCTCGAACTCGGTTCAACTTTCACATTTGCCCGAGGAACATCCGTTCCCCGACAGGATACAGATACCTGTGACGAGCAATTTCGCGAATCTTTCGAATAATATTTCGTATCCCCCTGTGTCCGATCTCGCTGTCCGTTACGATCGTACGATACAGTGTTCTCGCGTGTTTTTCCACCGACTGTGAATTTTTTCCCTCTGGATTCCGCTTTTCAATTTCATCGATCAACGCGCGTCAACTCGAACTCGATAGGAAAATTCTCTAGTCTTGCAACATTTAAAATTGTTCGACCGCGAACGAACGTTGCGAGTGGAACTAACAATATGACACAACGGGTACAAAAATATATATACACACAATCCAGCAAGGAACAGAGAATTATCATCGTCGACGATCATTAAAAGAGAAAGAGAAATTGAACTATAGGAAACTACAGGACAGGCTGGAAGTTTCTTCCCACTTATTTCTTTAAATAAAAGATCGAAATGTAAAGGAATCTAACGTCAATTTTAAATTTAATTTCAAATTAAATTTAAAGCTCAAACATGATTATTTCTCACTGCGTTTCAGAAATTATTTCTATCAAACGTTGACCGCCAGTATTTCATTTTGTTTTTTATTATTTTAGTAGGAAGTGATTTTTGGAAGGTTCACTCTGTACAATTCGCCTTCAATGACGTTGGTCTCAAGAAAAAAAAAAAAAAAAAAAAAAAAAGGAAAGGATGATTATTACTCTTCGAAATTTCAGATGCACGTTTTAAGCGTGTTAGCGTGATCGCGACCGTCACAAATCAGAGACATTTTCTTTTTTCATTTTATCGTTCTTGTTTGTGCCTGCTCGAATCGCCGACGGTGTGTGGGAGTGAAATTTCGACGAAATCGCCGTTTCATTTGCGAAGCGGCGAGATACAGATCGATATCGGGGATAATTGGCAGAGTGATCTTAGCGATATTGCTCTGTGCAGCTCATAATCAGTTGCGAGCTAGCAGACTGCCCGGCAGCACCACCCTGTTGTGCTATTATTACACGCAGAATCAATCGAAAGTCTCTACTCTACCTACGTATGTACATACGGATGTACGTAGGTACCTATACATATATATATACACATAAATACATATGCATACGTAAATAGTACATACATACATACATACACGTACGTACGTAAGTGTGTGTGTGTGTGTACAAATACTGCGTACATACATACGTACATATATACATACACTCATACGTACGTACCTACGTGTGCCTACAGATACTATGTACATACATACGTAGTATACATATATATTTGCGTCACGCGTATCTCGTTCGCATGCATACACGTGTCCGTCCGTCCGTACCAACGCAGCCCGCAATGGCTGCAGACAGTGGTTAATAGACGGGCTTTTCAGCCTGCAATTCCGCATAATGTAATTTGTTTGATCACCCACTAGAGTCACTAGTGCATACAGGTGACGCACCTCGATTCAGCCTCATGATCCAAGAACAACTCCGACTGACGCTAGTCGTTTTAAAGAACAACTGCTCTCTTTCTCTCTGTCCTTCGATATTACATATATATATATATATATATATATATATATTTCATATCCTCTTCCCTCCTCTCTCCTTCCAAAGGTGAGAATCTCTCCGCGCCTTCAATTCGACACACGCTCGGACCTAACCGAGCGTGTCGCATCCGTCGCTCGTAAGTAATCGAAAAACGAATACCAACACGGTGTGTAATTTGTACATTGGACGGAAAAGAACTTTGCTCCCGCTTGTTCGAGTCGGCCGCGCGATTCGAAACAGCTCGTGAAAAGAGACATGGAAAGAGAAGCTCGATCGGTACCGATCGGTTCGTTTCGGTTATAACGAATAATAACCGTCGTCGAAGCCAGTCGAAGACGGACGGACGCGCGCGAACGCAACCGGATACGCTCTCGAAAATATTTCATTCAACGTTCTCTCAGTGCCGATGTCGCCCATGTGCCAAGCATTGACCGTGGACGACGCGCCACGTCTAGCGCGTGTCTATAGGCCTATTCCGTCGTCTATTAAAAGAGTAGTAGGTTGCAGAGTCTCGCATAGCTCTGCCTATACGTAATATATATATATATATATATATATATATATATGTATGTATGTATGTATATATGTATATATACATGCAACTGGCATATGCACCAGTGATACGACAGCGTCACGACGACGAAGACGACGGAGTTGCATGCGCGAGCATCTCGATTCGCCGCTTCGATTGGACGCGGTTAGCAACAGATTTGACCGGGATCGGGGGACCGAGTTCCGAGCGCTGAACTGAAAAGGTTTCTCGTTGACGCCGTAGGTCCCAAGAGATCCTGGCGTGGTTGACTTTTGCTTCAGCAAACGTCGATCCCCCCCCCCACCGCCCCTCCCCGACGTTACAAACTGCAATGGAAATCGCGAATCAATATACAGAGAATTGACGAGATCCGCGTGAAACTCGCAACGGCAGTCCGATACTCGTTCGAAATTGTCAAATTCTACGTGGGAAAACGGGCGACGACGTCGGACGACGGACGCTTTGCTTAGATTTTAACATTAGAACTACCCAGATGGTCAGAATGATTAATTCGTCATTTTTGTTAGACACGTTACAAACGTAAAACAGTGTACCACCTTTACACTGATTTCAATGATTTTTGTTTAAAGGCTTGTGCATTTTATTGTGTCTCACTGTTTTCCCTGCCTTTTTCACTTTAACATCTATGCTTCGTGGTCCTTGGTAGTTCTAATGTTTCTCCTAGCAAAAGTAAAACAGCTGGTTCTCCCAAAATGACCGCTCTCCATAGCGACGAAAAACAGCGCGAGCGAAGCCCGGTAAAATCACACCGCGTAGGAGATTTTTCGCCAACATTTTTCATCGATGCGATGGCGAGTCTCGGCAACCGTTTCGGCCCGCCGAGAATTTTCAGCGGAATCGTTTCATAACCGATGGCCGCCTGCCCAATGTCTCATTGATTGGCAATGATAATAAAACGTACCGTAAAGGAAACGACAGTCGAGTTCCTCCTAGGTCGTTTGGCATTGTGGCCACTGTTAGCAGCCATTCTTGCACTCCCTTGCCTCCTCCCCACCCCCCCTCTCTCTCTCTCCGCCCATCCACCCCTCCGCTCCACTCGCAACACCGAGCTTTTCCTCTCGCGCTCTACTACCACGGTATATGTGTATTTCAGAACGGCAATATTAATAACCTTTGTTTCGTTTGTAGCGCGCTATTTATAGGAAAATTCAATAATCGCGTGGCACGAACGCGTACCTCGACGAATGCGAAACCGGCACCGGGAGATTCGATTCCCCTCGTGCTGCGTGAATTTCATCGCGACAAGGAAGAAAAAAAAAAAAGGAGACAAAACAAACGAATGAATAAATAAAAAGAAGAGAGAGAGTAAGAAAAAAGGAAAAAAGGAGAAAAAAGAGGCAGCAAAGAGGTGCGATTATCTCTGAAACGTGTAGAAATTTTAAAAAGCAACGAGCGACCTCGTGCACGGGAAAGAGCAAGAAACCGCACATAGCAACAACCCATTCGGTTCGGGCTACGCGAGATATTTCTACATCGGGTAAAACCTACTCTTCCCCGCGGAGATGGCGAAACGCAATTTTCGTTTCTTCTCCCTTTGATCGTCCCTCGACGCGTGTCCCGTGATTTGTAGAAGCCGAATCCACGGAGAAGATTCGACGTACGTATCAAGGACGACGGAACACGCTGGATGACAATCAACCGTCGTCGGTGAATCATAAACGAGAGAAAAGAAGAAAAGAAGAAAAGAGGAAGAGAGAGAGAGATTGCAACGACAGAACGATGGAAAGGAGCAACGTGCTATTTCAGACTGTGTACGTGAGAGAATGGTCATGCGCGTAATGCAACGACGGTGGCGGAACTTTTTCACGTCGAAAAGACGAGAAACGTCGTAGAAAACACGAGAGATATTCCTCGCCACGCAACGTTATACTCTGGTCGGACGCGCGCCTCGAGTCGTTGCATCGCTCAGAGTTGGTTCATCGTTTGCCCTGCATCAGTGCACCGAGCAGCGAAAGTTCTTTTGTTTACCTGAGAATCACCATCTCATGCACTTGCATGAGTTCTCTTTTTACGAAATCATATTTCGCGTAAGGACAAACGTGTTACACACGTTTGGCGAGAATGGGTAATATATACGTACATATATATGTGTGTGTGTGTGTGTGTGTATGTATGCATATACGTGCCATCGAGCGTTAACCTCACTTTTGGTCAACACCCAGTCGAGAAGTTTCGTCTGGAAAAAACCGACGTGCACGGGATAATCGTTATTCGGCGGAGCAGGGAGCAAAAAAAGCGCGCGAAACGCAGCTGATTGTAAGCGATACCGAGAGAGCCAGTAAATAGAAACATAGTGAAGCCATTACAGAACTAAGCCAGTTACAGTAGTTGCAGCCAGTACGACAGGTACTGCAAAAACCTACCATGCCTGGATCACGTTTAAATCCGTGAAAAATCAAAGTGCGCGTATTTTCGGCTTTGAACTTTCGTGCGCCACGTACGCAAAAATTGCCTGCAACAATTGTTGGTTGCGATGTTACTGTTAATTAAACACGTAACGCCAGCGAAGAATATTCAGCATGGCGGCCGATTGAAATCAACTATAACCTAATTTGGTACACACGCCGAATGGAACTTCCGCTTTATGCTTTGACTCGTTCCTTATTTTTGTATATTTCTAACACGAATAAAGAAATTATTTGTCGTATACTGTATTTTCTGGTTTCAAAATTTATCGTACGTACGTAATAAAAGAAATTTCAAGTCCTCAAAGAGCTAAAAAATATATATTACAGTTTCTCACGTTTCACGTATCTCCCAAACGTTAACTAACGTTAACAAGAAATATGCAACACGGCGGCTGATTAAAATCGACTATAACCTAATTTGGTACACACGCCGAATGGAACTTCCGCTTTATGCTTTGACTCCTTCCTTATTTTTGTGAATTTCTAACACGAATAAAGTTTTTTTTTTTATTGTACGATGTATTTTTCGGTTTCAAAATTTATTATACATACGTAACAAATAAACTTCAAGCCATAAAGGGGTTAAAAAGCATATAGTTTCGCATGTTTCACGTGCCACTTCTGGTGCACGCGTAAAGTTTGGAAGATACGTAACACGGGCAAAACTATATATTCTTTAGCTCTCCGAGGCATTTTGGTACAGTTTGCTGAAAACTGACGTGTTAACGGTTGACGTAACCCCGAAGAAAATGAAATCGACGCGACGATGCATAATATTCACCGTAATACGCGAAAGTGCACTGTTCCACGGATCATTGTAACGTTCTTTCACTCTGGATCATTGTAACAATCCTATCCCCACCTATATCCCTACCACGTTGCACCCAGGCTGAGTGAGTCTCCATGGTTGTTGCGGCAGCCGATTCTGGGCCACGTATTCCCAGAAAGATAAGTGCTGACGGAAATCAAAGAATCTTTCTTTCGTTTCATTCGCTCGTTCACACGCTCGTGGAAATATTATTGCTGCTGCTGTTGTTGTCGTTATTACTGATAGACGAATAGATAAACTTTCGAAAACAGTATTAGCGATTATAAGTATCATATTTGATCAATTTGTACGATTCAAAGATTCGACCATATTATTAAATTTAACTCTTCAAGCTCGATTTGTCACGCGTATTTATTTTAACTTGTATCTTAACGCTAGACCCATCGGCAATTAAACCGTAAAGTTTTCATTAAAGTAAAAAAAAAAAAAAAAAAAAAAGAACTTGGAAAATAATACAAGTATAAAATAACACAAGCTTCTATTTATACATTTTACGAAAAATCGTTTAAATCTCCAACGAATTGATCATTTTGACCATTCTGGTAACCATACCAGTGTCAAAGTGAATTGGGTAAATTAACGTACAACGTAGTAAAATCCAACGTTTCGTTTCATCTATTCATTATTACACTCTAATTTATCTTTTGTAATTTTTTTAAAGCCTTCAAAACAGTCTCGTCAGCGTGACGCACAAGTTCAAAGGGTTGAATTTGAGTAAAAAAAAAAAGAAAAAAACGAATCAAATGAAAGCTTGGATCAATTAGGGGATTCATTTAGGAAAAAAAAAAAAAAAATCTCGGCTCTAAACGCGTCTCTAACGCGTTCATCGACGTGAACATGAAAACTGAAAGGTTTGCAAAGGTTTCAAGTTTTATATAGGGTTTTATATATTTTATGGGCGATTCGCGAACGATGCTCCATCTCGCTCCATCTCCGAGTGATCTCACCGAGTCGAGTGACACGCTCGTAAATACACAGTTCTTCCCGTGTCGTGGGACCGTGCCGACAATTCGCCTTACGCCGCATTATCGTAACTTATCGATCCTGAAAGCAATTACGAGCAATCATAATCGTCGTATAATCGTTGGTATTGGAGCATGCAGCTGCAGACGCATACGCGGCGAAACGTTAAGGACGATACACGTCGAACGACAAATTCATCGAACGAATCCGCGGTCCGATCGATGGTAACTTTGAGGGGCGATCGTTAGCTATTCACGTTGCACTTACTACTACGTATAGTCGCGTTGCGTCGCGGGTCACGCCTAAGCATGTATCGCGTTCAGTTCAGATAAGCACACGTATCTTTGATTCATATACAATACATACCGCTCGTGTCACGAACGCGTTCGATCCCGTGGAGCTCACGTGCCGTAAATTATTCGGTGAGAATAGCAAAGCAGCCGTGTCGCGACGCATGCGCATGCTCGCATTCAAGGCAGAAATTAAACCGTGGATCGCTGCGATCGAAATAACTCGCGACGGAGAACAGGTTTCCACGGGTTCGCACGAAAGAGAATCTCCTTCACTGCGAAGACGACCACGACGACCACGACGAGAATCCTACGCACGGTTGTTGATTCACGATGCTGATTGCAAGACCGCGAACGCACCGTTTCCTCCTCCGTAATCGACGATAATACCGACTGCGCTTTTACACGTAGAACAACTCGAGCCTAACTATTTTACGTATACGAGGAGCCTTTCGAGTCTCTCGTCGTACGTTTTCACGCACAACGTCAAAATGTCTACGCAGCTCTGAACGACAGCCGTCCAACAAATACAAACCATATACATCGTTTACGTTTCGAAAAACGTTGTTCGATCCTGTCGATTATATTGCACGCACAACTGCATATGGCAGAGCTGTATCGAAATAAAATCGATACAGACCGAAAAGACGATCCATAGATTTTCTTTCGCACGTACGTGCATACACGCGTACGCAAGAGGGATACGTAGAAGAAAAAAAAAAAAGTGAACGGTCAACTACCTCTTCTCATCTCGGTCTATCTTTGGCATCTATTTTCAGCTCGCGTCGTGCGTATACTACTAAATATTTCGCATTTCATTCGGATGTATTACGCGTATCTACGTACACACGTAGCGCGCGCGCGCGCGTGTGTGTGTGTACAGAGCACGTCGAAAGAGAGACTTACACTGGCGCACAGTTTCACGTCAGCCGAGTGGAACGAAATTTAATTACATTTTCACCTAGTCGCCGACTCCCGATCAGCAAACAGACTCCACTTCCTAACCTCGCACTCGTTTTGTTCCTCTTTCGCCTGATATTCTCACCGAGAATGACGAAACGGCGCATCGTGACGAGCATTCTCTTTTTTTTTTTTTTTTTCTTTTTGTTTCCTTTCGATCTACTATCCTTTTCGTCTGACTCGGTGGTGCGCGCCCGCGCGCACTCACACAAGCTCGCACACACACGCTCACATCACACACTGTGACAGTGTCGGCCCTGAATCGGTCTTTACCTGCGGGGCGGCCTCCGTAGTGCCCGTGGCAACGAGCTCGCACGGATCCGCGAACAAAGGCGAAGAAGCGGCTCACTGTTGATAGTAAGGGCAAGGATAGTAAGGGGGAGGAAGATGAGAAGAGAAAAGAGAGGAGAGAGGAGGAGAGAAGAGAGAAGTAGGAGAGACGATAACAGCTCCGAGATATACTCTTCCGTTCCGTGTGCAGGCGGCGTTGCTGTCGCGGAACTCTCCTCGCTTGGAAACCACTATCGTCGTAGCACTAACGCACCTTCTTCCATGTTGCATGCATGCCAATGCCGCGGACTCAACGCCGAGTATCCACTAACGTCGACGTTCACTTGCGACAGACGCGGCACAACACGCCATGGCCAATCACGAGAGAAAGATGTCACCGGTAACAACCGTGCACTCGCATCTGGGATTCGCGCGTATCTCACCGCACAACCTCCGGTCCAGAACTGATGCACTACGGTACTACTACGAGGAGGACGATGACAACGACGGCGACGACGACGACGACGACATAGACGACGAGGACGAGAACGAGAACGAGAACGAGAACGACGCGCGCGGACCCTGCTCGCACTGCTCTCCACCGCTGGTGCGCTGGTGCGCTCACGGCTGCGCCACGAGAAAGAGAAAGAGAGCCACAGCACACACCGTGACGCGCGACGCTCAGCCAGGCGCCATTTACAGAAACGCACGCATCGCCGCTAGTTCTCTCCGACTCTGCTGGCGTCCGTCTCGCTCTCGCTACTTTCGTCACAGCGCCTCCCCACCTTCCCTCCCACCCTACCCGTCCCGACCCCCTCCCCGCTCGACTTTTCTACTCTCAACGTACCTCCCCCTCTTTAACCTCGTCCACCCCGTCTCGTCCCGGCCCGGCCTGGCCTGTACCGTACCGTTCCGTTCCGTCCTTTTCTCTTCTATCTTGCTCTCTCCCTGTCCCTCCCCTCCTGTCTGACGTATCTATCCGACCTATCCCAATTACAGCGAACGTCCTTGAGGTGACTAACACCTTGTCGTCCACCGCGCCGCTTGTGGGAAAACGTAAAGGGATGCACGAAAGCTGCGTCGTCGTTGAGTTGACTGACTGACTGCCTGACTGAGAGAGACATGTAAAAAAAGCCACAGCTCTGGTGGTGATGATGATGACGATGATGATGATGATGATGATGATGATGATGATGATGATGGTGATGGTGATGGTGATGGTGATGGCGACGGCGTACGGGCAACGGAGAAGATGGTGGCGCGAAAGTGAAGACGGAAAGGAAGAAAATAGGAGGAGAGGCGAGTGGAAGAGCGCGAAATCCTCGGCTCGTTGCCGGGAGAGCGGCGACGAGAGAGGTAAGAACTGTTACATTACAGCGCGTATATAGCACTTTGATGCTTACTTGGAGAACAACCAAGAGACAGAGAAAGAAACAAAGAGCGCGGCGGAACGTCCGCGTGTGTATAACGCCTCGGCCACCGCTTCGCTCGAGTTGTAAGTAAAAGGAGAGGGAAGAGTAAGATAACCATGCCTCTTAAGTGTCCGTACGTGAGAACGAGGAGGTTATTCACTGTTCCATGGAAACGTTCGAGTACGATGATGTTGCCGCCGGTAACGCGCCTTTTACAATCTCCGATACGCGAATATAGTCGTACGTATTCGTATTTATGCTAATAAACGTAAATCCGCCGATAAGGCAATAAATCGACCATGCTCTTGTTCTCTTTTTTTTCCCTCTCTCGTTTATTTCATATATATATATAACACACACATATATATATATATATATATATATATATATGTTTATTTATATATTTAAATGATTATGACTTATCATTATGCTTGAATAACATTGAATCACTTGATAATCGATTTTATTAAAAATACCTTTCCCTTTTCGTCCGAGAGTCGTTAGTATTCCTTAAACTTGTAATGCACACCCCTAAATAACAAATTCCAGCATTGTCATATCCTCTTTTTCCTTTCCCTTCATTTTTAAATACGAAACGAGCAAATGTATCGATAAAGTTTCACTTGTCGAGCGACACACTATTGTATTTACATCGTATCATCTACATCATCTAACGCTTTCATTACGCCACGTTCGTTTAATAATGCGATTAAGATAGTTTGTGGAAGGACTGTGCCGTAATAACACACGCGAAACTAACGATAATAATGTATGCCTGTCGTTACAACATACTCTGCTTCTGTGATCTCCATCCGCGGTATCTCATCCCGCCGTTGTATTTCACTCGAATGAGATAAATGCGATTTGTTACCGTAATGCCGATTGATCGTTATTACCAGAGTTTTTTGGAACCGTCTGACTCTTCATACTGACTTTCTGCCGAAAAATCACAGAATTTAGCAGTTTCTTTCCTCTCGTTTCTTTTTTCGTTTTTCGTTCGCCCCACGAGTATGTACGTGCTTTCTCGTTGGAAAAAAAAAAAACGTTCGATTCGAATTTGCATTCAGTGTGACTGTCGTTGCATCGTCTCTGAAAATTTATTTCGAAGTAAATTTCGTGAAATAATTACGCCAGAGGACGACGTTTCCCTCTTGCCTTCCCCGATCATCAGCGACGCGCCAAACTTTGAGTAAGCGCGAGCACAAACACGCACACACATACTCTCTCTCATCGATTCTACTTTCCAAGAAATTTTTTTTCTCCCCCTCGTTTCAGACGAGGTACGCACAACATCCGAGCAACGCGCATGAGTCAGCGACGCGCGCTCAATCGAATGCATGCATTAAGCAAACAAACAAGAAACGAGAAAAATTAAGGGAAAAAGAAAAGAAGAGAGAGAGAGACAGAGAGAGAGAGAGACAGAGAGAGAGAGGAAGGAAAAACCCACGCCGGGGGGGGGAGGGGGAAAAAAAGAAGAGTATATTCTCTCACGAGCGAAATAGAGGCACGATGTGTAACGCACGTCGCTGTTACAATGAACAAGTAAACGGCTCATTAGCAGTGTATGTACGATAGATTACAATGTACGGTAACTCTTTTGCCAGACTCTACCCGTTTACGAGGACGGACAAAGAGGAGATAAGATTGCCGCTTTACGCTTAAACGAATGGCGCGCTGACGATATTTAAAATCAACGAGACAGAACCAAAGTTTTCTAATTTTTTATTTAGCGTTTTATTACTCTTCTTTTTCCCTCGTGGCGTTTCGATCGGACACGTCGCTTGTTAAAGGCAGAAATCGGCGCGAAAAGAAAGAAAGAGGAGGGGGGGGGAGGGGGGGAACCTGTCCCGACGATTAACGAGAATTCTAAGGTAAAACCAGAGGTTTCTCGAGAGTTTCAGCTTCCATTCCATTTCGGATAATACCGCGTGTACCTGTACATATATATATACGCATAATAGGCGGTAACAGTTTTAGGGTAGTTTCACACAGCACGGAACATATACATGTTTATACTTCCATTTGTGTTTTTATTCTGTTAATTTCTCATATAATACTAACAAAACATTTAATTACAAAAACATGGGCGTACGGGTGTACAGTGTTTTATCTTCTTTTTTTTTTCTTTTTCTTTTCGTGTGTGTACGTGTAGGTATGTGTGTGTATGTGTGTGTGTATCTCATGTGATGAAAGCAGTAGTTATTTGTTTATGTGTTTGTGTCTCTCTATGTGGTATGCATATCATCTGGTTAATGTAAACATTACGATTACTTTAATAAGTTTTCTACAATAAGTAGATGGATTTTATAACGACAATTTACACGCTGAACGCGCGCAGAGTAAATATACGTGCTATTTATCCCGCAGCGTCTCTTCGTTTTAATTTTACATTCGTCACGACTTCGTCTTGTATGGGCCTACGACCAATTCTCTCCTCTATAATCTATTCCGATGAATATGCAAACGCAAAAGAGATAGAAACGCTACCATAGTATGCGATACAATATCGTACCTCGATATTAATCGATATTATAAATAGTTTTTAATAATTATTTGTCCAAACACTGAATATTTTACAACAGCCATCGATCTCAACTATTCATAATTCTATTAAACAGTTTGCAACTTTTACAGTTTCAATTCGTCTTCTTCGTCTTCTTCTTCTTCTTCTACTTCTTCCTCTTTCTCTTTTTCTTCTTTCTCTCCCTTTTCGTCTTCTTTTTTTGCATTTTACTTTATTTTAATATTATGCGTAACGTGTCTGATCCAATATCATATCAATAATAGGGATATATCATAAATTTTGTAATTTGCTAAAAAATATTCTCTAAAAAATATGTCGACCTAAAGATTATTATGACTGATAATCACAGACAATTTTTTTCAATTTTTCTTCCGTTCCCTATCCTGTCTCTCTCATCTTTTTTTCCCTTCCCTCTTATTTTGAAATTCCTCGATAGTGTCGTTTGTTCTTCCACTCGCCGCCTTTTGCCTTTTTTCCTCCCGTTTTATATCTCTCTCTATCCTTCCCTTCGCCTTTTTCTTTCTTTCCTTCTTTTAAACAAGTACAACATTCGAAATTCTGCAATTCGTTTAAACGTTAGAATAATACTATTCCCTTCTCTTCTTCGTTTCGTTTCGTTTTTTTTTTTTTTTTTTTCGTTTATACACGATCCTAAAAAGCGTTTTTACATTTTAAATTATCCTTCCCTTTTTTTCCGTTCCTCGCCTCGGCTTCGTTTTCGTTCCGTTTGAAAATTGCTTAGTTTTGCCGATGAAACCAAGGAAATTAACCCTAAAAGACTCTCGAAGAGATGATACACTCGATTACAAGAGGATACAACGCTGCGACGTTCTTTTCTTCTTCTTTTTTTTCTTTTCTTTTGAAATTGTCGTAAAAAGTAATAACGGGCACCGTACGGGTCCATGATGAATAATACAATCGTTCATTTCATTATCACACCAAACTAGCATATATCCAACACTTTTTCTCTCTTACCTAAAACATGTTTAGCTTCAAGTGAAGTATACATATATATATATATATATATATATATATATTTATTTATTTATTTGAGTTCTCTCTCTCTCTCTCTCTCTCTCACGTTCAAATTTCTCTTTTTCGCGCGAGTCGCTTTTTCAAGGTGCTAACAGGTGTATGTAGTTTAAACAAACGGTGCACAATATGAGTAGCGGTGTATTATGCCATCTTCTCGCGTAGATTACAATTAATCGATGATGATGATGATGATGATGATGATGATGATGATGATGATGATGATGGTGGTGGTGGTGGTGGTGATGGTGATGGTGACGATGACGATGACAATAGTAATAATAATAATCATAATCGTAATTATAATAACCATAATAATGAAGGCTAGATGCATAATACTAAGGAGGAGCTTGTACACACTCCTTGCGAGAATAGGGAATCATTTAAAAAGATATAGAGTATGTTTTCAGAAAAAAGCGCGAGATAAAAGTTTCCTCACAGAGAAATAATTTTCCACATCCTGTCACACGCCATCCACTAAAACGCCTACTTTTCTCTCTCTCTCTCTCTCTCCCCCTCCCCCCTCTTTTTATCTTTCTTGGTGCATACGATATTCCATATGGATTTTATAAATAAAAAAATAATTAAAAAACAGTGTTCTTAATTTATCTACCGACATGTGTAAATATATATACCCATTATAGATTATCGTTACAGTCATCATAGAGAGATACTAATAATCTGTTATGGGAATATAAACTATAGTGAAATACATCGCTTATATCTCGTAATTCTAAATTGTTCGTGGTGATATCGTGTAACAATTACAAGAATTCGTTACTTTTTTTCTTTCTTTCTTTCTTTTTCTTTTTTTCTTCTTTTCTCCCCCTTCGTTTTCAAAGAGACTCTGTGTGCTCTTCTCTCATCCCCACAAAAAGATGACGTTCGTATTTCTTCAACAATATTAGACCATCGTGTGTGCACCATGTACTCTAAATCATGTTTAATGTAATTAGTAAATCTCGTTAACCCTAGAACCGTCATCCATAAGTGTAATAAATATCAATAAAATATCTAACATTGCTATTATATTTTCAAGTAAATTACCTTTCTTATATCATATTACTTCTTCTTCTTCTTCTTTTCTTTTTTTTCTTTCTTTCTTTTTATACAGATTAAAATTAATTATCATTATATTAACAATATTCATCTTCCAATAATAGCTATCCATTATTGGCAATCATAATATTTAAAAAAAAAAAAAAAGAGAAAAAAACGATTCAGAATACCTAAAAAAAAAAAAAAAAATGGCAATTTCTCGTGACCAGAACAAGTTTCTATTTTCTTCTTCTTTTTTTCCCCTCCTTGTTTCGTAACTTTTTACAAATCAGCATACGCATTTTGTACCAAACCAGGCCGATTAAAATGTTGCACGACCGACGACAAATACTCGCGTGCTCAAATAATGTTCCTGCCATCATTTATCTCTTTATATTATTTCGTTAAATAAATTCGCGATCGATATTTTCTCGTATAACGCATTTCATATTATTATCAAACTCTTCTCCCACTCTTCTCACCTATTATTTCTTACTCTAGGCCATTTTTTCGTGTAAAGTGCACTTAACGGTGTCCATGGAGCACCAAATTTAAGGGACAACCACCTCGGCAGAAATTGATTAACCGCACTAAAATACTTTATCATAGCTTAATGGATGCATAGACACAATTAGTTTCCTTTTTTTTTCTTTTTTCATTCTTTTTCTTCTTCTTCTTCTTTCAGTTTGAATATAAGTCATCGGGGTATATCTAAATCTATCACCGGGTTTAAAGCGTAGGTAAGGCAAAACTGCATTTCACAGAAAGGTGCTTTTTACGGAATACGTTATATACATATGCATATATACACACATACACACATATGTCCGTAAAAGTCTGAAATATATTCCTATAAAGAACATTTATAACTTTCCCCAGTATGGGAAAATATCACAAATATTTTCTAGAAATGCTCACATTCTAGAAAACGTTTACTCGAAACAATGATCTAATCATCTTTTTTTTTCTTTTTTTCTTTTTTCTTTCTTTTTATACAATCTGTGTCAAACGTAATCGATTACGCGTGGTTGTACACTTGCCTCTTGCGAGTCGTTGAAAACAAAATTTTGAACAGAGAAACTACGGAAAGACTGACGGATTGATCGCCGTTGTTGCAAACCATCGAGTTTCTGCTTAAAAAAAAAAAAAAAAAAAAAAAAAAAAAGAAAAAAAAGGGAAAAAGAAAGTTTCACTCTCGGCTCTTATCTAGCGATTCACGTTCGTTGAATACAAAAATAAAGATAATAAGATTAATGTTGTAATATTGGCAAGGCGGAAGCACAAAACGCATGGGTGCATCGTTTAAAAATCTATAAAAAAACATATCAAAATAATATTGCGCGTACGTAATTCGTTTTCATTCGAAAACAAATCAACAGGCTTTAATTTCTTGGGAAAGCAAGCCCCTCCCTTCTTCCCCATCTTCCTCGTTCTTTCATTTTCTTTTTCCTTTTCCTTTTCGTTTCGTTTCTTCTCTTTCCATTATTATAAGACTTAAAATATCATCAATGTCTGCCAAAGTAGGTACACCTTCAAACAGTCTATCCCACCATTCTAGGGAACTGTTTCTTCTTGCCATTTTCTCTTTCCTATATCCTCTCTCTCTCTCTCTCTCTCTCTCTCTCTCTCTCTCTCTCTCTCTCTCTCTCTGTTTCATTCTCTCTCTCTCTCTCTCGCTTTTTTTTTGTTTCCTAACACCTACGTCGCTAATTTAAGTTAAACCGGTAGATGTACTTACATCAAGACAAATGTCTAATCTAACAATTACAATATTTTACAAGAACATTTGAAATCTGGCCCTACATCAGACGTGAAATGTCACGAAGTTAGTCGTACACTGTACACTAAATTTTACATTTACATAAAATATTTAAAAATACACAGCTGTCTGATCGTTACGCGTAAAGTCGGGACTTTACGTCGTAACATTCGCAAATTGCAGAGTCGCGTGTCTTTTCGTCTCGCAAGCTCCGGCGGACAACTCGTAGCCACGACGTAGATAAAAGTTCACTTTCTGTTCTCCCAAGTAGAGGTCGTCAATTTTGCACAGTTTCAGCAGGACGAAACTTGGCCCAATTACGCGTAAAATTACGAAATTTATAATTGAAAATGTCAATTATAAAATATAATGTTGTAAGGAAGAAATTTATATATGTATATATATATATATATATATATATACACAAACACACACACACACACACACACACGTGTGCGCGTTTGTTTGTGTTTGTCTGTTGGCGTGTAAAATACAAGCTAAAAGCATTTGCCATTTAGTGTAAAGTGACGATAACTTGTACACTTAAGCCTCGATAGTCAAGATAATACGCAGAGTCTAAAAAGACGTGCATGAAAGCACAGGCGTGGATAAAAAGTAACACACTTCAACGAGCGCGTTTGAGAAGCACGCGAGGCTCGCTGGGTACGAAAGCAGGACATATTTCAATCGTTTATTGCTATAAGTATACCCCTTAAATCAACTACCGAGCGTAGCTGTTTAAAGTAACATTGTCATAACGCGATGTTTCGTGTACTATATCTGGCCTTCTAATATTTTTTTAAATGTATATCTATTCCCTTTATAGTAATAAAAAGCTGCGATCTCTGAAAATAGTTTGACGATTAAAATGAATAACGTTCAATAAAACGAATCCTATTCGAAAGCGCGTATTAATTGTAGCACAATATTTTCTGCTGTGCCGGCTGGTTGCTTACGATAGCTGTATATATGCAGTCTCAATTGAGGTATTTACGACATCTGCGGGAGCCGCAGGTACATGGAATCTTGATATCCTCGAAAGGAAATTTGTAGTCATACGTTAACTCTTCTCCTTGGGTAATGCGACGGAGAGCGAAGATCAGAATGTGCTTCTTACCTAGGATGTCCACCACTCGCGAGTAACAGTTTGGCTGAAATACGAGACACGTTCCAGAGTTAGAGAGCTGGATTGGCGCATCCGCGTGCGTCGTCAAGCATTACTTTTTGCTTCGTCAAACGCACGCGCGTGCTCTTCTCTTTCGAGGAGAAACGAGCGAATAAACAGACACGATACCTCGCACGAGTGATTAATGAATCTGGCTGCGTTCCCTTTCATCGTGGCGTCAACGACCAGGTGATCGTCGATTTTGAACATGTAACATCCTATGTTCTTACTGTCGTAATACTTTTCTCGCTTGTCGGTCAACGAGGCTCGAATCACCTACAAACAGGCTTGTATGAAACATCACGACCGAGATTATGTGAATCAAGGCAATCTTGCACACAGGGTAAAAAATTGGGGGTACAAGAAAAAAAAGGGTTCGCAAGGGTTTTAGATCAGATGTTTAAATAATAGATAGACAAGAAAAGACAGTACGTACCTCACCGGCATACTCGATAACCATCTCTCCGGCTTCGATGTCTCTCAGGCAAAATAAACCTCTGCCGTGTATGTGAGAGTGATACACTCCGACCGACTCTTTCGACGTTTCTTTCAGTATTCTGAAGCGCATCGCCATTGGTAGATTGGTACTTGCCACACGTCTGAAATAACAATCGAACAAGAATAAATCTTGAATAGTCCCTCCTCTACGATGCAATTGCAGTGACGTACACATGACGGAAACTAACGACCTAAGCCTAAAAAGGAACTAAAGTTTAACGCGTACAGTGACAATGACGAGAGATGGCAAAAAAAAAAAAAAAAAAAAGAAAGAAAGAAAGAAGAAAGGAGAACCGATTCGAACGAACCGACGTTTTACCTGGACTCGGCTTCGGAGATGGCGATCATTTTTGGCTGTTGCCTGTGCCTGGACGCCAGCCAACTGAACATGTCGTGAACTTTCCTCCCTCTGAACGGTTCCGCGCGGGCAGCCCCGTTCACGTTTGCCCTCAGCAAGTCGCTCTCCACCGCTTCACCCGGCTTCGGCGGTGCCAGATCGTGAAACCGTGGCTTGTACTTGGTGCATCTGTTCACGTCCGGTAGCTGCTCGACCAAGTAGACGGTGGCGTTGTTCTCCAGGCCCAGGTTCTCGGTGAGAGGATTGTGGGGCAGCGGTGGCAAGTTGTGAGCCTTTCGAGCGTTCTGCACCGCTTGAAACACCGTTTCCCACACCTCGGCCATCGACGAGGCGGTGTGAGTGAAACCGTCCTGCGACTTGATCTCGTACATCAGCGTCGGCCCTTTCGCCGCGTTCTTTTGCGTTTGCTGCGCCACGTTTGGCAAGCCCGGCTGTTGTTGTTGTTGCTGTTGTTGTTGTTGTTGTTGTTGCTGCTGCTGCTGCGGTGGTGGCGGCGGCGGCAGCGGCGGCGGCGGCAGCGGCCGGCGGCGGCGGCAGCGGCACGGGCTTCATCGATTTGCTCATCACTCGTGGCTTCTTCACGGCGATCGGCGGTGTCTTGTTCTTCAGCAGGTTGAACTTGTTGTTGCTGTCCACCACGCCAGAAGGTTTCATCCTCTCCTCCTCGATCTTGTTCGCCTTCAGCGTGAACGTCTTGATCGGCAACAGCTGCAACGAGGTGATCTGCGGCATCTGTTTCGACGGCAGTATCTCGACGGAGGTCACCTGCGGCGGTTTCTTGCTCTGCGTCATCGCCTTCATGTTGTGCGTGATTTTGTACGAGCCGTCCTGCAGCTGCTTCTGCAGCACGATCTTCAGCGAGGCGTTCTGCAGCTTCTCCTTGTCCAGCTCCAGCTTCAGATTCTCCTTCAACGACAGTTTCTTCTCCTCGCCGTTGTATATCGTCTCGCCGTTCAGCTTCGCGCTCAGCGTCTCGTTCGTCACGCCGTTTATGGCCGTGTGGTTGTCCTTCTTCACCATCGTCGGCGCCACAGCCTCCACCGCCGCTTGCTGCTTCTTCTCGGACTCGGTCGCGAGCTTCTGCTCCGGCTCCGCCGGCTTGATCACCGGCTTCGTCGGCTCCTCCATCATCATCATCATCTCCGTCTTCTGCATGCTCTTGGCCGTGTCCTGCTTCGGCGTCACCGCCTGCATCGGCAGCACTCTGTTCATCGGTCGGCTGGTCGGCACGTTGCTGGTCGACATTGTGATCTTGCTCTGCACCGTCGAGCTCGCGATCGAGTTGTTGTTGTTGTTGCTCTTGCTGTTGCTGCTGCTGCTACTGCTACTGCTGCTACAGTTGTTGTTGCTGTTGTTGCTGCTCGTATTTACATTGACGGCGTTCGCGCTCGGCACGACACCGCTGTAACCATTATGAACACTATTTACATCGTGATTCAACTTATTTACAATAATGTCCCTCTGAGTTATACAGTGATTGGGCAACGGGTGTATTTTGGGCGACGATATGCTCGACTTGATCATACTGGTGTTCTCCGACACGTGCTTCGAGTCGAAGTACGGCCGGACGCTGTTGTTGTTGCTGCTACTGCTGCTGCTGCTGCTGCTGCTGCTGCTGCTGCTGCTGCTGCTGCTGCTGTTGTTGTTGTTGTTGTTATTGTTGTTGTTGGTCATTTGTTGGTGCTCGGAGGCAAACACGGATTCGGTGATTTTCCACGGACCGCTGCCAGGTGGTTGCACGACAGAGTTTGAAACGGGACTCGGTCGTACGGCGACTCTCGGTATCGTTGGCAGCGAGGTCTGCAGCGACTTGCCGGTCTCTTGGCACGCGACTCTCGCCACAGCTTGAGGCAACGTCTCCGACGACGAGCAGGTATCCGGTGGTAGATGGATCGACGAATGTTGCATCGCTTCCATCACCGTGTTCTGACACGATACCGACGTTGGCAAGATGCTGCTGTTGTTGTTGCTGCTGCTGCTGCTGCAGCTAACTGGGGCAAAGATTCGCTCGGGCGTCGCAGGAACGTCAATCTGCGGCGGCGTAGCGATGGCTGCTGCTTCCGCCATGGGTGTCGATCGATTCACCACCACGTAACCACCGGCGGACACCGTGGACAGATCGGCGACGTTCCCGACGTTGGATGGCAAGGTGGCGACGTTCGACACGCTCTGAACGGCCGACATAGGCGGTACAGTCGGTAGGCTGTTGCTGGTCACGTTGGAAGCGTTGTTGGGCAAACTAGCTGCCGGGTTGAGTATATTGGAGGAGACGTTGGACGCGTTGTTGGGTACGGTGGGCGCGATAGGCAAGTTGGGTATACCGGACGCACTGGCTACGCTCGACACGCTGGCCACGCTGAGCATGTTCGACACACCGGCACCGCCGAGCGTACTGGACGCGCCAGTTACATTCGGTATACTAGGTACACTGGGTATACTGGGTATACTGGGTATACTGGGTATACTGGGTATACCGGGCAAACTGGGCATGCCGGGTGTTGCGTTGGTTGCACTGGAGGGTGATACACCAGGTATACTGGATATACTGGATATGCTAGATAGGCTGGGTAGGCTAGGTAGGCTGGGTAGACTGGGTAGGCTGGGTAGGCTGGGTAGGCTGGGTAGGCTGGGTAGACTGGGTAGGCTGGGTAGGCTGGGTAGGCTGGGTAGGCCAGGTACGGCAGAGAGGCTAGGCACGCTAGGTACGTTGGATATGCTGGGTACGCTAGACATGCTGGACATGGCCGGCACGTTGGACACGTTCGGTATGTTGGCGACGCAGTTGGAGACGGAGGATGGCATGGCGGGAACGGTTGGAACGTTAGGTGTATTGGGTACGCTGGCTATGTTGGTCACGTTGGGCACGGTGGGCACGCTGGGCACGCTGGGCACGCTGGCAACGTTCGACACGTTCGGCACGCTTGGCACCGCGGGCACGTTCTGGACAGACTGCACCGCCGTCACCGCCGTCGGGACGCCCTGAACGTCCACGATCGGTTCCATCAGCTTCGAGGCTTGGAAAACTTGCGTGGTCGTTTGATAGCTGCTCGCCAACACCTGCGGTATCGCGCCAGCCATGAACTGGCTGGAAGACATGACCGTGTTGCTGACGATCGTCTCCAAGCCGTAGTACATCGGCTGGTTCGAGAGGAACATGCTGCCGGTGGAATCGGTGAACATCTCCAGCGTCGGCGTCGAGCTCAGCAGCAACTGCTCCGACGAGATGACCCCGCACTGAATGGCACTCGGCTGTTGCTGGATGATCGTGCCGAGGACCGTCGGCTGCGTCTGAGCGATCTGCACGCCCGGCAATATCGATATGCCGCCGTTTTGCTGCAACGCCAGCAGATTGTCGGACGACGCCTGAATGTACGCGCCGGGGACAAAGTGATTGGCAGCTGTTATGAACTGAGGCTTGAACGCGGTCTCGTGCTGACCGCCGATCGTCGTCACGTACTGAAGCGTGTTCTGGCCGGAATGCTGTTGCTGCAACGTCTCGACGTACGCGGACACGATGCCGGGCGACGCGGTCTGTTGCAGTATCACGGTCGGGCCGCTCGGTCTCTGAGTCGCCTGCTGCAGCTGTATGATCGGGGCGTTGTTCTGTATCGGTTGGAACCTAGCGGCGTGATGATGCCCGTTGCTGTTGTGCGGCTGCGCGCCCGCGTTCCTCACCAACTGCCCCGCTGTCGACGTTTTCATCCCCTTTGCTCGAGACTTGGGCGCCCTCGCCGATCTCGATCTCGCCAGTTTCGTCAGCTGAACCTGCTGCGAGTTTGCCAAGCCGCCGCCTTGCGACGGATGATCGCAGCAGTTGTTGTTGTTGTTGGCCGCGACGGCGATCGATCGGGCACCGCTCGACGGGTACGTCGGCGACACCTGCGGGCTCGGTACCGTTTGCGAACCGTTTCCACCGTCCGGCGAGCTCATCGGCGTGTTGACCATGTTGTTGTTCTGCTGAGACGCGCCGCTGCCGCCGTTACTGCTGCTGCTGCTGTTGCTGCTGCTACTGCTGCTGCTACTGCTGCTGCTGCTGCTGCTGCTGCTGCTGCTGCTGCTACTGCTGCTGCTGCTGCTGCTGCTGCTGGAATCGCTGCTGGCGACGGACGGCGGATCCGTGATCTCGGTTATCTGGACGGTGCTCTCCTGCTGAGGCAACACCGCCGCCGCGTTCGGCAGCGTTGTGGTCGTTCTTGTGTATTGGGTCTGCACGATCATGTCGTTGGACGTGAGCACCGTCTGATGAACGGTCTCTACGGTGGCGTGCGTGTGAATCTGCGGCGTGATGATGGCCTGAGCTATCGGCTCGATCTGAATGGCCGGGTGAGGCGACGCCACCGAGGCTTCCAGCGGCGAGGTGGCCTGCATGTCCGGCGGAAAGTCCGACGAGGAAACGGTGTGCCCCTCGGACGGCGACAAAGTGAGAAACTGCGGTGACACGGAGCCGATGCTCGGCGAGAATCTCGAGTCCGGCGACGCTAGCTTGTTGTCCATGGTCTCGGAATCGCTGTCGCTGGTTATCACGATGTCGCAACTGGCCAAGTGCCGATTGTAGCTGTCCTGCGTTCTGTACGTGCAACGGCATCGTTTGCACGTCACCGGCCGATCCGTCACGCGCACGCTGCACGCCACGCTGCTCGTCGTCTCGCCCCCGACCTGCTGCTCCAGCGGCGAGACGCACTCGTCGTCGCTGGAAACGTCGTCCGCCCCGTCCAACTGAGGAATCCCCAAAGTCAACTTTAAACTCTTCTCCTTCGTCTCCTTTTCGTTTCCCGAGTCGTCGTCGTCGTCGTCGTCGTCGTCGTCGTCGTGCTTCATTCCTTCTTCGGTCGCCTTTTTCTGCGCTCTGTCGCTGTCGCCCGACCTGCCCATCTGCGTTCTAATCAATCCGTATATATCGTAACGTCTCGATCGTAACGCGTTGCTCGCAACGTGCTCGTACTCGACGAGCAAAGGGGATTCCGTGCAGCTACTACCACCGTCGCTGGAGCATTCGTCGTTGATACCGTCCAATTGCGGGATCGACAAGTGTCCCGGCACTCCAACGCCGCTCCCCTTCTCCTCCGCGTTGTACTCTGGCGAGCTGCACTCGCTGGCGCTGCTCGGATCGGCGGTTCCATCCACCTGCAGGATCCGCGGCTGTTGCCTCGCCGCGTGCCAAAACAGCCGTTTGTGCTGCTCCTTGCCTTCCTCCCGGCTGCCCGACATCACCCGACGATTCATACCGCTCGCCGCGTCTTCGATGCAGTACTTCAACTCCCGCACCGAGTCCGACAGAATGTTGGGCGTGTTCGCTCTGCCGACCGTCACCATGATACTCTCCGGGATCCTCAGCTCGTGCAACGTTCGCTCGTGCGACCGTTCGCTCTGCGAATCCAGCAGCATCACGCTCGTCGTCTCGTTCGGTCTGCTCGCGCTCGGATTCCGCGACAGTTTCCTTCGTTTGATCGTCGGCCCGTAGCTGCCGTCCAACTTGCAGCTCCACGTCAAGCTGCACGAACGTTGGTGATGATGATGCCTCTGGCCACCTCCGACGATCAACGGACTGTTTGACATCACCTCCGACTTTGATCGCTTCAGCTCCCTGCCGCCGCCGCCGCCGCCGCCGCCGCCGCGTTTCGCGTTCTTCGAGCTGAACAGGTCGTCCATCAGATCCTGGACGGAACTCTTCGCCTCCAAGTGAACCCACAGGTCGTTGTGCCCTCCCAACTCCACCAACGACGGATCCACCATCTTCGACACTTTGCTCTCCGCCGCCGGCTTTCTCTCACCGGTCCCCGCCGCCATCTCCTCCACCTCCGACGCCAGCATGATGTTGTCGTCTTTGAACAGGTCCGCCGCGAACGCCGTCCCGTCGTTCTTCAGATCCATCGCTAAAAAATCCTCGTACGTCATCTTTGGAAATATGTCCTGCATCGAGATACCGTCCAGCAGGTCGTGCGGCAAATCCTCGAATATCGCCTCCTTCAACTCTGGCGGCAAAAGATCCGTGTTGCTTTGCTCGGCCAGATTTTCGTCCACCTCCTTGTTGCACACCGCGTCGATCAGAGCGTCCAGCGTTTGCTTCACCGCCAAGTATTCCTCCTTTTGCGCGCTCGACGCGAAGATGCTCGAACCGTCTCTTGCGCCGTCGCCGTCGTCGTCGTCGTCGTCGTCGTCGTCGTCGTCGTCGTCGTCGTCGTCGTCGTCGTTGTCGTCGTCGTTTTCCTCCGCCGCTTCTGCCTCCTCTACGTCCTCCTCTCGTTCCTCGTCCTCCTCGTCTTGTTGCTCCTTCTCCTTCGAATGATCGATCGTCACGTTATTTTCCAAGTCGGAGGAAACCTCCGGCACGTACACCTGCACGTACGTTCGAATGTAGTATCTCACGATTTTAAACGGATTCACCGTCGACCAGTAGAGCCGGGAACATTTGTAGTCGCAGGGTATGATCCTCTCGACAGCGTCCGAGTACTCGGGTATAACCGTGCCCAGGCAGTCGATCATCAACGAACCGATCATCACCTTCACTTTACTCGGCTCCGCGTACTTTCTCTTCTTGCGCACCTCCAGCTCCACGTACACCGATCTCTGCAAGCTAAAGTCGTTCTCGTTCTGCAACGTTTTGTGCGCGCAGTTGTTCAAGTGCGAGCAACAAAACACCGTTTTGTCGTCGTTGAAGGCAAGGCCGACGTTCCTCGCGCAAGGATAATGAAAGGTATTGTTGCAGTTTTTCGCGCAGCAGCCAACGCTCGCCCCCTTCTTCCCGCACTCGGTGCAGCGAATCAGCCGACCTCTCGAGATCGCGCCGTGAACGTTCTGCAGTGAACCGTCGATCTCCTCGAACACCTCGTTGGACCAGAGCGCGCAGTTCGAGTGTACCCACTCGTTCTGCCCGCAGTACAGCAACCGTCCCTCTTTCGTTTCCGCGCCGTCGCTCAGCCCCTTGCACAAGCAACACGACCGACCGTCCTCCACGTGCACGCTGTACAAATTCGCCGTCTTCGCCGCGATCGCTTTCGGCGCCTTGATCACCTCCTCCCTCCACACCTCCAGAATAGAGTCGTCGAGCTTCGTCGTCGCCGGGCTGTCGTCCTTGCCCGCCTCCTTCCCACCCGACGTCGACGCGTCACTGCTGCTCCTCCCGTTGCTCGCCTTTATCATTTTCGGGCTGAACCACGGGAACACGTCCTTCAAGATGTCGTGATAAGCCTCGGTCAGCTCCTTCGCTCCGCTCCGACTTATCACCCGCTCCATGTCGCAGTGAAACTGCAACAGCGTTTGGTACTCGTTGTTGTTCACCTTTCGTTTCACCGACATCAACGTCGGCGACGGCCTCACGATGATCTGCTGCTCCGAGCAATGGCACTCCGCCGACGCGTCGTTCCAACTCGCGTTCGACGAACCTTCCTGAGTCGTCGAATCTTTCTTCTCGTTCTCTCTCTCCGTCTCCTTCACCGCGCAGTTCTTCACACGAACGGAGCACTCTTTCAAGTGAAATTTTTGTCGAAGACGTCTCAAACCTCTTCTGTTGCAACTGTCGCTCGTCGGTTGGTCCTCCTCCGATTTACTCGTCGAATCGGATTTTGAATTGTTATTGTTGTTGTTGTTGTTGTTGTTGTTGCTGCTGCTGCTGCTGCTGCTGTTGTTGTTGATATTGTTAGTGTTACAACCAAATTCTGCACTTTTCATCTTTCCACCGTTGGCTTCGTCAGCCTCTTCGACGTTTGCACCTTCTTTGACATTGTTCAGATTTGTATCCGTTGTCTTCTCGCTCGAGAAATCCAATCTTTTCCCGCTGGAAACGCTGGATCTACACAAACATTCCTTTCTCGGACTCCACTTTAACGCAGCGCAAGTCTTTTTGTTCTTACTCAACGATTTTATGACTCCTATGAAACCAGCTTTCAGTTCAGCTTCTATGGCGTTTCTCCAAACGGAATTTGGATTCGAGGAACACTGGCTGCACGTAAATTCGATAGTGTCGGGTAAGTAACTAAGAATTTGATAACGTTCGTCGGAAATTCCTTCGCAGTACGCGTGTACCCAGTACGAACATTCGCTGCACTCCATCATCTGGAAAATACCACGAATAGTCAACGAGTGCAATGTACTCTTTGAAAGCAAACTTGATTGCAAGATATATATTTTCCACGTGTATGTAAAGTGGGGAAAAAAAAAGAAAAAAAAAAAAAAAAAAGAAAAAGATAAAAAAGAAAAGAAGAGAAGAAAAGGGAACGAAACGAAACGAAACGAAACGAAACGGGGAAGAAACACTCACCTTTGTGTCGAAATCGTTTTCGTTGTAACATCTTTGACACAGGGGACAGTAATTTCCTTTTTGACGCAATTTAAAACACATGGAGCATAATGGTAAATTGCCCACGTGGACGTTAACTCCTTCGCTACCGCAGCTTTTACACTTAACACAACTCTGACACACATAGGGTCTTTCGGGACTGTATAGTCTCGCGCTAACGCCAGATTTTGACAAACACGAATGGTGAAATGATTGACGACAACGAATGCAAGACAATTTTGGACCAGATCTTAGATGGCAGGATTGGCATATTGTACATCGAGGACAGCACCAGTTTGGTTGAGCACAAGCATTCCATTCACTGGGTTCCAAACAAAAGGCATGATATGGCTCGCAACAGCACTGACAGTGGATCAGCTGCAAAGATTTTTCACAATGTACAATTATGTAGAACGACGTCGGTCCACCATACGTTACTTACTGGCTCTTTCCCAGCACTTCCACAAAGGTAACAAATTGCAGGAATATGAAACAGTTCCGAACCGATGAGGGCAAAGCCTTTTGCACCGACTTCCGTGGGATCGTATTGCTCCCAGAAATCTATAGACACCGTGTGTAGTGTGTCGCTGTCTGTTTTAGGTGCCTGTAACCAGTGTTGTGTCAACTTACAATCGATATCACCCAACGTTACGAGCAATTGTCAGAACGTTTTCAACGTTATTTCTTTTATATTAACTTTAACCAATGATGCACGTGTGTCCACGATAGAACCCGTATCCCTAGATTTTAATCTGCGTTATTAGTTTAATCGACCTGCTTACCACTTGAAAATTTGACGTTGACACGTTCTGTTGCGATTTGCCTCTTTTCGGGTGAGGTTGCTGCGGCGTTGCGTTAACGACACTGTGACTCACAGTACTTTCGTCGTTACGTTTTTGCGATTCCTTCTCCTTTGCCTCCTCCTTTTTCTCTATCCTATCGTTTTCCTTCAAAGTTTTCGGAATGTGTTTATTGCTTTCGGTATCCTCCTTTCCATCTGCAGAGGGAAACGTTGCAATTGGTTGGCCAAGAGCCACGCTCGCACTTCGACAAACGTGTTTCACTCTCGGCCCTTTCAATTCCAGTCTCTGTCTCAGAGGTTGTGGACATTGATTTAAAGATGGTAACGAGAACATTGGATTCTTCAGTTTCTTCCTCACTTTTATCCTATTGTTTTTTCTTCTTTTTTTACTAGGTGATATATTCAACGACGAGTCGACTACAAGATTATTAAAAGTATTATTTATCGACAATGAGAAATATAACTACGACTATGATAAATATAACGTATACATATGATTAATATACGGTATTATGTAAATGTCAAACTGATCGTTCAAATTATTTCCGTTATTTCTTAAGTTAAGAAGTGCGTGTACGTTATAAATTGAAAATAACAGTGTCTTACATTTATCTAACTTTGTATATAGAAAACCACCGGTGCCTTGAAAACTAGCTTTTTGACCTATCTCTATGTTTCTCCAATTCATGGCTGATTTGAACAAGTTCTTCTCCGAGCTATCTTCTGCAGGCCAACCTAACTTGGAAGATATCAACTTTTGTCCCTGGCTATCGTGATCTTCTTGACTCAACATCAATGGAATATTCAGTGGATCTCTCATCATCGGTGGTAGCAATGTGTTTAAGCCTGTTTTCAGAGAAGAAGGAATGTTGTAACACTTCAAGCACATTTTCAACCAACAGGCCGGGCATCTAGCCTTGTAAACGCATCTCATGAGATTCCACTGTTGACTCTTTACGACAGGCGGTACCAAGCACAAACCGTCGCCTTTGTGACATTGAAGAACTGGAAGCGTACTATTCGTAGATTTTGCGCAAGCCTGTCGTTTGATCATTTTACTGATAAACTTTCTACACGATTCACAACTGTGGATACCAAATTTTCGAGCCTGTTTCACAAACCGATAGAACCGCACAGCACCGCAAACTCCACACTTGATGGTGCCAGTTAAACCTAAAAATACAAGAAAGGTAAAATGAGTTTGCTACTCCCTTACTTGACAAACTACTACTCTGTCTCACTTGTCAATCGACACGATCAATCGTATTAATTCATTCGGGAGTATTATCCAAACATTTTTTGTACCAGTATTCATTCGTTGAATTAAAAGCAACAAATTGCAAACACAGTGTGATACGTACCTAAATTACCATTCCCGTTTGTAACGCTGTTACTGTTTGTCGTTGAAAAGGGACCTTCGGTTCCACCGATACATTTGTTATCCAACTTTAATCTCGCTTTCCTCAAAATAACCTTCCCGCCGTTCAACTTCATCCCAGTCCATTCGGACTGCTCGTCCTCTGTGTGATTACTATGCTCGCTTCCACTTTCGGACAATGTGCTCTCCGTGTCGAAATTATCCGAATTCCTGTCGGTACTCTTGCTGCAGCTATCAGCATTGCTACGGCCCTTTGCGCTATTGTTCTCCTTCACTTTTGTCACGTCTGCGAAATTTGTCTGAACTTCTAAGTCAACCGTATCATTTTGAGTTCCTGACCTAGTCTGAATCCTGGAAGACTCTGAACTTGGAACATCAGAATCAGGAAGAACTTTTGTAGGAACAGAAATTACCTTTTGGTTTTTGGAGACATTTAATTTTGCATGTTGAGCTTTTCTAGTTACATTTCGTACACCGTCCTGACCACTCACCGTACCGGCGCATTCGTCGGACAAACATTTCACCACTTTGCCTTTACCCAACACACTCGTCCTCTTACTAACGTCTGTACTAATAGTTTTTGATACTTGTGCGTCTTGTACAGAGGATGCTAATTTCTCAAGATTCTTTCCAGATTGTATTACAGTCTGGGCATCGGAACTTGCACGCTGAACGACTTTCTTGGCCCTGCTCTTCGCCTCCTTGTCTTTCAATTTCGCGTACAGTTTCGCAACGTTCCCCTCTTTCAATTTCGTCTCCTGATTATTACACAGTTTGCTCAATGCGAATTTAGCTTTCTTTACGTGCGTGCCGACTTCATTCTCGCTGTGCTCCGCTCCAGAAATTTCCTCCAGCTCCTCGATGAACCTCTTGTTCGGTTTGATAACTCTCGACGAATGGGCACTTCGGACCGGTAAAATGAACTTTCTCACAGCGTTTGGTTTGTCACCGCATTGCGCTGTCATGTTACGTGCATTGTTACTGTTGGATTTTGCCCTCTGCAACAATCTCTTTGCAGTGCTGTTGCGCAGTTGTCTCGTTCGTTGATGCTGGTCCAAGATGTTGTTCACCGACTTTAATACTGGCGTTTTCATGAAATTGGAGAACTTGATGTTTTTACAATTCCTGCGGCTCTTGGACCTGTGAAACTTTGCAGCATGCTTGGAATTTGCTACAGTCGCTTCATCCTTCTTGTCCTCTTCCACTGGTTTGCCGTGGCTCTTGCTATCGCCTAGCTCCTCCGTATTATTTTCAGTATGCGAGGGAGGATTTTTAATATTTGCGACATTCTGTACAGTCTGTTGCGGCGCGGGACTGTCAACGGCATCATGCGGCGGTTTAACAGTTGCTTTTCCTGTGTCGTGCTGTTGCGTTTTCACGTAAGACACGGAAAGATTAGCTTCCTTGGTGCTAAAGCCATGGAACGGTGGATGTTCCTGTGGGAGAAACGCATTCAACGATAATTAAGGGCAAACGACAAAGGAGGGTTGTTAACTTTAACAAAATTTTACGCTTCGCGTCTCGTCGACCAAGTGTCAACGACGACTTTTTCCTCGACGTTTCGTGGTGACAACGACAGGTGTGTTGGACGATCTAAAGTTGGACATTGCGAGAGAAAAAAAAGAGAAAAGAAAAAAAAAAAAAAAAGGAGAGAGAGAAAATGTATCGCGAGGCTTACGACGGTTGTTGTACGAGTTTCGGGTTGCAAGGAGAAGAGAGAAATCGGTGTAACAATATCGTTAAAACAAAACGTTGAAGATTTATGGGGGGCGAAACACGACGAGAACGGCAATTTTTGGACGAAAATCGTTGACACTTTCGGGCAAGCGGTACGTCAGTACGCGTTATACACATCTGCCATTCCGAGTCTGTGACTGCCCCCTGATAGGTTAACTTTCATTCTACAGGCAAACGTTGGGAGTTTTTCTGGGCGAGCGAATCGGCGCCGTATGCGTCCTTACGACGCTTACGAAACATACGAGGTACAAGTTGTGTCTGCAAGCGATGGAAGAGAGAATGGACGGTACGGTTTGTAGCCGATCAGGCGCCCTCGGACACCGAGCGATCCTCGCACGAGCAGGTAAACTGCGAATTACCTTCTCGTTGTCACCAAATGTTTCGTTGAACAGGGAAAGTCCGTAGTAGATGTTTTCGGCGACGGTTACCGAATCGCTTTGGGCTGTCTCGGGCTGGCCGAGAACCTTGATCCGTTTCCTGGTGACCGTCTTTGGCGGCTTCCCGGGAAACTTGGACCTTCCCATGTTCACTCTTTTCAACGGCCAACCTCAACCTCACAACGAAATTTTGTATCCATTTTACACGATTTTGCCCAGCCGAGGCGCACCAACTGAACACCAACGAACACTTAACACACACGGAACTCACAACGCTTCGTTAAACATCGGTTAACGTCGGCTAAATTCGATGATAACCTCGAAATACGCGCGTACTGTTAAACACAGAGTCACTAGTAGCAAGGTGGGTACATATGTTTTCGAATACGAACGCGCGCGCGCGCGCGCGTACCCGTCTAGTGATTTTTGTTGCCTGCCAGCCCGAGCACTCGAGCCACGCGCGCTCGGCCGTTAACTCTTCGAATTTCGACGATTCTCTGCTCGGGGTTCGCGTACAATTACGCGTGACCTGTCGTAACAAGTTTCGCGTCGATCGAAGATGAACTCATACGTACCCGCCTCTCGTTGACACCTGTCACTGCGATTCGTTCAACCAGCAACTAACTAGCGTAAAGTAAGGATAGAAACTTTCAACTCGATTTACAATCGGCTACATTTTTTTTCTTTTTTCTTTGTTTGTTTGCGCAAGCATATTTTACCAATCCCAAAACCATGGTAATTTGCAATTAGCCGGCGCGCGATTGGTTCCGTGTATCGCGTACGTGTGCAAGCCCAGTTTGTATCCACATCCACCACGCGCTAGGGAATATTAACTCTCCTTTTGCAGCGTCCGTTGATGTAGTTTCCGTTTTACGAATCATTCGATTGATGCACAAATTTCTTTCGCTAATTTGTATCTTTCCCGGCTAATGAGATTAATTACTTGCGTTTAATTTTTAACAATCCTCGCACATTGAACTTTTCAGTGGCGAATTACAACTATTTGGTATTACAACCAGATACAGAGTAAAAATTTATTCAAGATTGCAACGTGACGCGAGCGCATATGCACGAACGTTGAATAATTTTTTCGTTAATATTATTCACGGTTTTTTAAACATTGTGTACAGTTTGCTTTAAATGAAAAAGTTATTTTGAAAAAGTTAGGAAAAGAGTTAAATTGTAATTTGCAAAATGAGAGAGAGAGAGAGAGAGAGAGAGACTAGAGAAAAAAATAACCAAGGCAAATGAAGAAACTAATTTCACATTGATATTAATTGGTTTAATTTTTTACGTTATCCTATCGTTGAATTGTCGAAATGCGAATTTCATTTTTGCCAATTATTAGAAAACAATGATACACCAACTACTCGACCAAAGTCAGTCGGTTCGTTTCACGTAAAGACACGGTTCGAGAAATGAAGTATTTTAAACGAATTACAATTCGTGCGCAGTGACCTGCAGCTCCATTTAAACCATCAAGTAGCACTTTCAGATCCATGTTGTACCTTTCCTTTGTCCCACCGTTCGGCGCACAATAATTTTTCAAAGCGTATTTTTCGCCCCGTGTACACGCATGCCGAACCCTTTTGTTCCAATTTCTCTATATGCAAATAATTCATACATTGGCAAATAATTAATGTCAACGACGCGTTTCTTCGAGCTGGTGACACGTAAACGCGCGCCACGGGAGAGCTGGTCGATTTTCCACGATCGAGGGAAAGACATCGTTCGTCGATTCGCGTTATCGACACGGCGAATCGACCGCCGTCGTATCTTCCCTTACAACATGGTTTCCCTTTGAACTCTCGAAGAGATGGGAAAACTGCTAGAACACGATCTGGTCGAGATCTAATCGTTATTTTCCACTTTTATGGACGGAGAAATTGAAACGTATTGACACCGAATTGAAATATACAGGGTGTTTCGTAACTTGTGAGACTCACTTCGGCAGCTGATTGTGTACGCCTAAAAATAATGAAAAAAAGTCGTATAAGTATATGTCCTGTCTTTGTTTACGAGATGTAACGAATTTTCTGTTACTTAATTACTTGTACAAAAGATGCTCGAAACGGACCACCTTGCGTTTGAAGACAAGCCTGCACGCGTCATTCTTGTCATTCATCATGGTTGCTCTCTCTGTCGTTCCTGGTGTTTCTCGAATTTGTCGAAAGGCTTGCTCTATTCCATTTCGTAGTATCTCAGCATGTTCAATCAATGTTGCGTGTACGATAGATTTTCAATGTCCCCGCAAATGTGAAAATCTAATGGATTCGAATCCGGAGAACGAGCAGGCCGTGCAACAGGACCTCCACGACCAATCCATTTATTTGCAAAGTGTCGATTTAAAAATTGCCCAGCCACTCGGCTAAAACGCGTAAACCGCGTAAACCGCAGATTACGAATAATCTAACATCGACTGGAACTTGCTCTGATATTTCGTGTAAACGCGTGCTCGAGAAATCAACTCACTACTTTGTGCCTGTTAGTTTCCCAAAAGGTCCAATGAAAAATTTATCAATTATTTCTGCCGTAGTACGTTTCAACTAAACTGGCGTCGATGTCTCGAATAATACAATAACGTGTGGGTTTTCTTCATCGGAATCATGATTATTATGAAAATTGAACGTACCATCCCTGGTAAAACTAGCTTACTAGAGTGTGCTCTGTTTATAAAAATTCATTGTCATTCTCATAAACGAAGACAGACAGGACAGTGTATTTATATGACTTTTTTTCGTTATTTTTAAGCGTGCAGTCAGCTCCCGAAGTGGGTCCCACAAGTTACGAAACACCCTGTATGTGCGTATCTACGTTTTTCTACGTGTGTATGTATATCGGCCACCAATACCGCATTTCATTTTATCGATCTTTCGGCAACGTAAATATTTATGCACGCATAAATACACAGGCACGCGCATGTACTAATAAACTCTCTCTATATTTTTAATAAGGGATATCAATAACGTATTGCGTTTCCCCCTTCGGTTGCGCCGTTCCACCAACCAGGTCAGAAACTAAATTACGGCCACGTCACAGAGAAATATTTGGACGGCAGCGCACTGTTCTTGATTATTTCGATTTATGTTTTTCGCAGAACGTTGAAACAGACGTTGAAAAATTACTCTGTGTGTATATGTACGCGATGCGTATACACGTACGTGCATGCACGCACGTACACGCAGTCGGTCGGAATTTTACGTAACTTTTAATTAAGAGAAATATCGTTCTTTTCTTTTCTTTTCCTTTCTTTTTTTTTTTTTTTCTTTCTGCCGTCTCCGATATTAATATCGCCGGATATTAAAAAGGAGAATCATTTTATAATGGAAGGACGTGGCGAAAATTGTCAAAACCAAACGCAACGCGAGGCTAAATTCTCGACAAATGTTTATCCCCGCAATGTCGTTTTAATCAGAGGAATAATTTACTCGAGAAATAATTATCCATTACGCTCGACAAATTATCTCGTCCGTATCGTCGAAATTATTCTTCCTTGTTACCGCTACAAGCCGGGCAGCCTTCCGATCGATTCTCGACAAATTATCAACGCGTATTTTTTCCTTTGTAGATATTACATATACACGCGGGTGAATGTCGAATATTAAGAAAAAAATGTTGTTCACGTGCTACAAAACTTTTCAACATCGATAGATAAACGTATTATCTATGTATATTACGGAAATACATCTTTATACTTTTTCGCGCAGTTGTGAATATCAGCGACTCGTCGACGAGACGTTTCGAGCCAACAATCGTCCAAATACCCAAACGATAAATTTCACAATTATCAGTTATTCGTGACAAATGTTTCCTTCGTTGCAAACAATTGTCTCGTTCGAGTAATTTCCCGAGCAAGTACGCACTGATCCGTATACTGACGAGATTCGATTAAAAACGAAAAGTTTTTCAACAGACTGCCTCGACACCGTCTAACCGATAACGAAACATTTGAACAAAGAATTTAAAATTTTAAGCGTTTGACCACGAACAAGTCGACCAGACGGTGGGGGGGGGGACGCTTTTCTACCCAAAGACTGCAAAACGAATACTCTCTCTCTCTCTCTCTCTCTCTCTCCATACAAATTCAAATGTCAGAGTTTCAAACTGAAATTCAAAGTCACATGGAAATTCGAATTGGAGAGGAGCTAACACGATGGTTTGGTTGCAGGTAGCATGCACGCCGGGAAATTTGAGATTGGTTGGCTCGGTACGCGTTGGTATCGCGTCGTGGCGCAGCGGCAGCGGACCAGCCAGTTTATCTCTCGATCATTCCGCTCGAAATGCCCGAGCGGGTGTGGTACCGGCCGTATTCGTTGGGATCGGTCAGCTAGCCGGTTGTAACGGACCTATAAGATCTGCTGTTCCGTTTCGTTGCTTTGCATTGCGTACACACACACACACACACACACTCTCTCTCTCTCTCTCTCTCTCTGTTCGCAGCGCGCACGAACTTCACCTCGGTCGGACAAGTGTGCGATCCTAGAAGGATAACGCGTACATAACCGTCGCGACTTGCTGGACCATTCGCAGACCCATGAGAAAGACCGATGGACGCTTATACATATTAATAGGCTACACGTATTACTCATATCGCGAGAACCGAACATACCTCTCTCTCTCTCTCTCCTCTCGCAGCGATGCAACCTTTCCACATTCCCCTCCCGCTCCATTTATTCCGCGAAATGTACATTTTCTTTCTCTTTGCGCCGCGGCGTGCCACGATTTCGATATCTTCGCGACGAACGCGCATATTTCGCGCAGACGTTCTGTTCGTTGTTGGTTCCGTTGGTTAGGAGAGGAAGGAAACGGCAAGGGTTTTTTCCTGCCTCTCCTCTCTCCCCGAAACACGACGAGTTTCTCCCCTTGACTTTTAATCTTTCGTCGTTCTTCTTTCCGTTTCCTTTTTCTTCTTTCTTGTTTCGTCGAACCTTGGCAACTCATCATTAGACGTACACTCATAAGTAATCAATTTTTGTTACGAGAGCTCGCTTGGTGTTCACTCGGGACGATGACGCGTCCTTGAAATCTCTAGCGGAGCCTGATACAAAGTTAAGCGTACAGGAATGATCGAAAAGGTTTTCACCTCAGTCAACTGTACACAAAGGCACGTATATGTACGTATGTAACATATTTATTTCTTGAAATTGACCGAAATTGACTTTGGTTTTTACATTGCTCTCTCTTAACATTGCTCACATTTCACATTTCGCATTCGTCCTAAATTTTACATGTAATGTTTTGTATCCTGTTTTCCAGGGAGCAAGGGATATGGGTCCCATGCCAACTCCATCCGAGGCCAATAAACGATCTGTCGAAAGAACAGTTTGCGCTTCGTTGCTCATGATCGTCGACGGAGACGAGAAATGGATCCTCTGTGACAACCCAAGGCTATCTTCAAGACAGACGCCAAAACCAACCTTGTCCCTGAGAAAAGTAGTATCGTGCGTTTGGTGGTATTGCTTCGCTTTTAGTCGCTGAAATCTGGAGAAGAACTGCTAACAATTACGACGACTGCGTTCCAAATTGTTAGAGAAATGGGCAGTTTGGCCGGCAGAGAAGGCGTCATACTCCAACAAATGCGATAATACAATCGATTGTCTATGGGTAGCCGTGACAGTTTCAGTTGTACCATCACATACGACGATGAAAAATTTCCACCGTTTCGAAGGTGGCACGATTGTTTCGACTCTCTCTGTCCTTTGACAAGATCGACTAAATCGTGGTGTAGCTACCTCAGCACTAACGCAAAGCACAGACCGAATCGGTGTTACGGATACCGGTAAAGATTAGGTTACTGTTCGATTACGTTTGATCGAAACCGAAATGGTGCGAATACCGCTATCGAAACGATGTCAGATCGATAGATAATACCGGTAAATAAAATATTAATATATTAGAAATGGAACGGGAGACAATGATCAAATGTTTTCATAAAGCTGCCGATAGTAAATTTGACGACGCTCATACGCGTACACTTTGTTTGTTTTTACTAGCATTTTTATTAGTTTCTTTTTTTTTTTAATTTTATTTATATTAGCGGCCAGCGGATGTTAAAGGCTACCCAACGAAATAATAATTATCGTTGACAGTTTTCAGGTTCAAACATCGTAGTTCTTCAAACGTCCGAATATTTTTGCCACGCCACGTTTCGACATAGTTCGGTTTATTGTTTGACATTGAGAAAAGTGCGTGCGACGAATAAATAAAATTTACGTTACTATAAACTATAACGAACGTTCTATTATAATTATTAAAAAATTCATCCAAATTTACCATTACGAAATGGTACCACGACAATATTTCGAACAGCACGACGTCCGAATATCAATAAGAGTCGCTGTACGTAGAAAATGAAAAATGTGTTTTCGTCGGTATCGTAAGGCGGTATACATTTCGGTATTTTTACCGTTGTGGGCGTCAAATACCGATAAAATACGTATGAAAATACCGATATGATCGTCTTACATCGATATTAAAACCGATTTTCCAAATAGCGGTTATATTACGATAATATGGGAGCAAATACCCAGGTATAATACCCAAACCTCACGATATTTCAGTCTCTGGTCGCAAAGTACATACATACCGCGTGCCGTATATCGTACTTTTCGCCAAAGTTATCATCTATTTTTTAACAAAGTACACGCGTATCACGTACGTGACCTGTGATCAGCGGTGGAACGCCGAACGATACGAATTTTGACCAGGTGGAAAGAAAATGTGTGGAAAAACGGGGCGATTGGAATCGCGCGTATCCTACGATCTGGCACGATCTTGTAGGAAGCGAGGCAAAGCAACGTTACGGCGGATCGTTTCCTAGCCGGAGCCTTGGAATTAATTATAAGATAGGTGTACCTACGTATTACATTATGTACCGGTGAATTCATTTTCTTGCTCCTTTTGTTCCCAACTGACACGCACGCCGAGCGTAGAAAGTTGGAAGTTGGTTCATTGTCCCCCACCTTCCGGTCGTGAGAAATACGCGAAACACTTCGAGTGACAAACCCCGCGGTCTCACTCTCTCTCTCTCTCTCTCTCTCTCTGCCTGATTCTTTCAAGGAAAAATAACCGCGTAACGCGTTCACCGAGCAGGCTAAAGCAAATACTTTTCACTCGCTCGTTAAGGGGGCAGGACAGTTTGACGGAGGGGGATTAAAAATTACGAATACTTGCAAATGTACATGTTTGATTGACACGAGTTTCTGTGATTTATTTCAACACGTTACAAACTGTAAAAAGCGACATTAAAAAAGAAAAGAAGGAGGGCTCTTGTTTAACTTTATATAGAGGTGTTCTTTTACACAACTTTTCTTTAGATTGCCTATCGGTGTGCATGATTCCAGCCAAACAGGGTTAGCTGCAACAAAAAGGCAGAAAGAGTTCGAAAGTAAACAAAAGTGTTTCTCTGGAGATTGACGATCCAACATTTTGTGTTTGAAAATTTTGCGAAAATTATGAAAACAGCAGCTATTTGTTTTCGACGTGTCGAATTTATGCCAGAAATTTCTAAGAAACGTTTTTCGTTTATGTTTTTCGAAATTGTTAAAAATTAAAAATTATTGTTCGATCGTCAATCTCGAACAAGTGTTACGCCAAAAGACACGTACCAAGTTTCGCGGTGGTCGGTTGGTTAGATCCCGAGATATCTTGCACAGCGTTTCTGAAAACCTAGTTTCGAGAAAAACGCGGCTTAAAGTTTCAGAACGTCATTTTTCATACGTATCCTTTTACTCTCTTTACTCGCGACTCGCAGTTTCTTACATTTCACAATTAAATCGAATCCAAGTCCCCTGACATTCGATTCACCAAAACTAATATTCGAATCGCACGATTTTATAATACTGCTTAAAGTTGCAAACAGTGATGCAAATTCAATTATTCCGCATCCGCGGATTTATCACTACACCCCAAAATAAGTCGTTTCAAAGACTAAAATCTTTTGCATCTTACTTCCAAGTTACTTCAAACTACTATTTAAAACGAAACGAAAAAGAAAATCGAATTTTAGAAAATTTCAAACTGTCCTGACCCCTTAAACGCGTCGTGTACATCGACTACAGTATCGACTCGTGCTCCTCTCGTTAAAACGGCGCTACGAAATTGTCAACGTTGAATGGATTCGTCGTTGGAATAACGTAGGCGACGAATTCCACGAAAAGGTAGACAAAATTCTGCGCAAACGTTTGCACGCGCCTTGACGATCGTGACACTAGCGTGTCGATGTACTTACCTGCTCACGCGTGTTCGTTTCAAAGAAGTTCCAGAGACGAATGTCGGTAGAAAGAGGAACGTCTATTCTTGCGTGCCACTCTGTTCCACTTTTTTCCTTTTTCCTTGCATCTCGATTCCAGTTGGGTACTTACCTGCCCACGCGTATTCGTTGTTTCAATCAGAGACGGAGTAATACCGTAAAATACCGGTATTTTTAGGTCGCTGTTCGATTACGTTTGATGAGACCGAAACGGTGCAAATACCGGTATGACGCTGTCAAAACGATGCCGGTAAATAAAATATTAACATATTAGGAAAGGGAGACGATGATTAAATGTTTTCATAAAGACGCCGATAGTAAATTTAACGACGCTCACACACGTGTTCTTTATTATTTCTAATACTAATTCATCGTTGTATCTCTGTACAATATCAGCCACGATACTCTTACTTAATTGTAAAAGATGACCAATTTCTCGATACGTTTTTCCTTCTTCTCCGTGAAAAAATGATCAATTGTCGTACGTCGATAAATCGAAAGAGGAGTTGAAACTCCTAATCTACGATTAATCGTAGAACGGAAGAATATTCCGCTAAATTACTTGAAAAGAATGGCTGGAAATATGCCTAAGCGTCTGCGATATATTACCAAAGCTAAGGTTATCTAACAAAATGTTAATTATTATTTATGTTAACAATTGTCAGGTTCAAATATCGTAGTTCTTCAAACTTCAGTCTGAATATTTTTGCCACGCCACGTTTCGACATAGTTCGGTTTATTATTTGACATTGAGGAAAGTGCGTGCGACGAATAAATAAAATTTACGTTACTATAAACTATAACGAACGTTCTATTATAATTATTAAAAAATTCATCCAAATTTACCATTACGAAATGGTACCACGACAATATTTCGAACAGCACGACGTCCGAATATCAATAAGAGTCGCTGTACGTAGAAAATGAAAAATGTGTTTTCGTCGGTATACATTTCGGTATTTTTACCGTTGTGGACGTCAAATACCGATAAAATACGTATGAAAATACCGATATGACCGTCTTACATCGATATTAAAACCGATTTCCCAAATGGTTATATCATTACGATGATATGGGAGCAAATACCGGTGTAATACGCAAACCTCGCGATATTTCGGTTTCACTCTCTGGGTATAATACCTGAACCTCAAAGTATTTCAGTTTTCAGTCTCTGGTTTCAATTGTCTAGGATAAGAGTAGCAGAGTAGAAAAAAAACAAAGAATGGTATAATCAAAGACGTGTGTCTTCGCGTGCAAACACTGTCAGTTTCACGAGTTTCGCGCGTCCAGAGGAAACGCAGTGGTAGCGGTAAAGAGGAAAAACCAGAAGAAAGAGACAATTGCAAGACGCGTGCACCTTCGCGCTTCGGTTCGTGGAAAATGCGTCTCGATCCAGGCAGAATTAACGACGCCACTCTGTGCTCCTCTCGTTCGTTTTCCAATTGAAAATATCAGCTGGATCCGCGAACGTCGTTCACGCGGAGCATTCGCGCGATTGTTATTTCTTCCTTCTTTTTTTTTTTTTTTTTTTTTTTAAACGCGGGTTGCCACGCGTGTCCCGGTGCCCGGTGATTATTGGCGAAACGCCGTGGAACGAAAGGGAGGGCGCGTGCAGGTGCGTGCACGCGCGGAAAACCACGAGTACGCGGGGCGTGGGAGGGAGGGTTGGAGGGACACATGCACGCGCGTTTCCATCGATATTGTGAGCGCATCGCGTCGCCGACAATGAGTCTCGCCACGCTTTTCACCCCGTGCGGGTCGTGCATTTCTTTTTTCTTTTTTTTCCGCATCTCGCGCGAGCGAATCTCTCTCTCTCTCTCTCTCTCTCTCTCGTAATTTTAGCCGGCATGCGGAAAGCTACAAGATGGTTCATCGCACGGCAGAAACGTGAGAAGTACTTACACTTGCAAGTGCATACTACGCTCTACTTTTTCTCGTAGCTGCCGCTCCTGCCTCTCGGCTACCTCGTCCTCGTCCTCGTCCTCGTCCTCGTCGTCGTCGTCTCGACGTTCAGTCGTACGTCTTTGCATACGCCACGTACTCGCACACACGCGCGAAATTTGCCTCTCTCTCTCTCTGTATCTGCCTACTAAACTCTGCTCCGTGCACGCGAAAAAAAATAAAAGCGCACTGCCGCTCCACTTCTCGGCCCCTATTAAACAGGTAGTTGCCGGATGAAAACAAAACTGCCGTGCTGCGCGCTGCGGTTGGGAAGGAAACGAGGGGAAAAAAAAAGTCCTCCAAGCTGGCAATCTAACAATAAAGAAGAAGAGGCGAGTAGAAAATTGTTCGGTGCCTGGAACAGGAGTCGATTCTATTCATAGAACCGCCGCGCCGAATTTTTCGCGAGAATTACACATCGAGTTATCGCACGATTTCGTGTACATACAGGGTGTTTCGTAACTTGTGAGACTCACTTCGGCAGCTGATTGTGTACGCCTAAAAATAATGAAAAAAAGTCGTATAAGTATATGTCCTGTCTTTGTTTACGAGATGTAACGAATTTTCTGTTACTTAATTACTTGTACAAAAGATGCTCGAAACGGACCACCTTGCGTTTGAAGACAAGCCTGCACGCGTCATTCTTGTCATTCATCATGGTTACTCTCTCTGTCGTTCCTGGTGTTTCTCGAATTTGTCGAAAGGCTTGCTCTGTTCCATTTCGTAGTATCTCAGCATGTTCAATCAATGTTGCGTGTACGATAGATTTTCAATGTCCCCGCAAATGTGAAAATCTAATGGATTCGAATCCGGAGAACGAGCAGGCCGTGCAACAGGACCTCCACGACCAATCCATTTATTTGCAAAGTGTCGATTTAAAAATTGCCCAGCCACTCGGCTAAAACGCGTAAACCGCGTAAACCGCAGATTACGAATAATCTAACATCGACTGGAACTTGCTCTGATATTTCGTGTAAACGCGTGCTCGAGAAATCAACTCACTACTTTGTGCCTGTTAGTTTCCCAAAAGGTCCAATGAAAAATTTATCAATTATTTCTGCCCGTACGTTTCAACTAAACTGGCGTTGATGTCTCGAATAGTACAATAACGTGTGGGTTTTCTTCATCGGAATCATGATTATTATGAAAATTGAACGTACCATCCCTCGTAAAACTAGCTTACTAGAGTTTGCTCTGTTTATAAAATTCGTTACATCTCGTAAACGAAGACAGACGGGACATATATTTATATGATTCTCTTTCATTATTTTTAGGCGTACAATCAGCTCCCGAAATGGGTCCAACAAATTACGAAACACCCTGTGTGTGTGTATATATATATATATATATATATATATATATATATATATATATATATATACGTGTGTATGTGTGTGTGTGTGTGTTTTCGATTTCATATCAGCATCTCCGCTCGACGAATCGCGTTGCTTCGCTTTACTCGACTAGGAAATGAGAAAGTGGACGAAGAACCGCGAAAATCGAGAAACAAAACAAAGTAAAAAGAGACGCGAAGATGATATTTGTAGAGGATGAAAGGAAAAGTTTTTGTCTGTCATGGATGAATTCTACTCTCTTCGAGGCCAACAATTTTTTGCATTGCATTCTACTTGTCACGGTGGGTGAAACTTTCCCTAAAAGGAACCTAAAGGCTAAATTAAAAAGAACGGTGGTCTCTATAGTTTAACGTGCTTCAGTGTTGAGGAAATTCACGATTTGTAGTTACATTTCAGGTGGTTCAAGTAGGATTTGTAGCGTGAGACAGCCGGAAGCTATCCTCGAGCCGCAAGGCAAGAGGATTATGTGCAATAGACAAAGAATAAATAATCGAAAGATTATTATTCCAATTATTCAAACGATCAAGTTCTTTTATTCGATCACAATTTATATTCACAATTTTGGTTATAGAGCGCGGGCCGCCCGGTAGTTTGTAACTTTGAAACTAATTTTTCGACCCACGTTTGTCGTAGGACGTTTTTCTCCCTGTCTCGGCAAGTACCATCTACCTTACGAAATAAAGAAACTACGTACCCTCCTTTCTATTCACCCTGTAGACAAGCATCGATACCGAGAGGACCGGTTCGTTCCTCGCGACAAGGCGCGACGTTTTCTGGAAGCAGCCACGGAGACCTAAGTATGTGTACTTACGCGTGGATTCGCATATACATACGCGGGCCGATCCAGTTTAGACACCCACGTGGCTTCCAGCCATCCGGATCGTGTTCGACGTTCGGAGAAAAGAACGTTCTGTTTTATCATGCTCGCCGCTATACTCGTTCCCTGAAGCTGAAATCACCGCTCGGGACGCGGATAACGCCCGGTCTTTGCGGTCCGCGTCCGCTGGTCCCCGCACTTTTCCACCGCTCTCCAGTGTGGAGTGTGGAGAGCGAGTACAAACGGAGGCAGAAAGACGGGCGACAGAGAGAGAGGGAGAGAGGGAGAGAGGGACAGGTACGAGATATAGGTATCAATAGCCACGCGGATATATAGGTACACGCCAAGAGACAGAGACCGGTTCACGCTTTACGACGATGTAACCGTGCTATTCGCAGGATATTCGATAGATAGCATCTAGATACGTTCGAGAGAAGCGGACCAATGCAGACGCCCACGCAGCCTCCATTACCCACCCTTTTCTCTCTCTCTCTCTCTCTCTCTCTGTCTCTCTGTCTCTGTCGCTGAATATTGTATTCGTTTTCTCGAAAACACACACGCAGAAAGTACAGACCCGGTTGGTCAGTTTTTTCTCAGCGAGCCATTCGATCGCGAAATCCTGCGAAATTCGCCACGTCCTTCGCTCTAGCCGCCACTGGCTGGCCGTTCGAGTTTCGCTCGTAGAACCATTTTCCACGCATTAAACCAAGAAATGCCGTCGAACAGCGTTTTCCTTCGCCCTGCTTCGAATATACGTCGGTGCGTAGCCAAACTATGCCAATTTATTGCCAATCCAGCACTCCGTGTTGTACTCTGTTTTCTGGTATTCGGGTTAGAGTTGTCACTTAGTCCTAAAAAAAGATTGCACAAAGTAATTGTATAAATTATACAAAGCAAGATTGTACAAAGTAATTGTATAAATTATGTAAAGCAAGATTGTACAAAGTAATTGTATAAATTATGTAAAGCAAGATTGTACAAAGTAATTTTATAAATTATACAAAGCAAGATTGTACAGAGTAATTGTATAAATTATGTAAAGCAAGATTGTACAAAGTAATTGTATAAATTATGTAAAGCAAGATTGTACAGAGTAATTGTATAAATTATGTAAAGCAAGATTGTACAAAGTAATTTTATAAATTATACAAAGCAAGATTGTACAAAGTAATTGTATAAATTATGTAAAGCAAGATTGTACAAAGTAATTGTATAAATTATACAAAGTAAGATTGTACAAAGTAATTGTATAAATTATACAAAGCAAGATTGTACAAAGTAATTGTATAAATTGTATAAATTATGTAAAGCAAGATTGTACAGAGTAATTGTATAAATTATGTAAAGCAAGATTGTACAAAGTAATTGTATAAATTGTGTAAAGTAAAATTGTACAGAGTAATTATATAAATTATGTAAAGTAAGATTGTACAAAGTAATTATACAAAGTAAGTAAACAAAATAAAGAGTAAACAAAAAGTGATAATCAAGGTACGTCAGGTAATCGGGGCTACATATTTGTTACCTCGGCTCATATTGCTCTGCAATGTAATTGATGTTTTAGCGATGAATAATAAAATAACGAAATTTAATTATTTCAAATTAAACGTTTCTGCCTTTGTGTAGAAAAATATCAACGAGTTTATATTTCGGTAGCAGTTTCAGGGCAGATCCACAATGATATCCTCAATTGTGAAAAATACTCTGTCGGTGCTGGTACACACGGTGCAGATATACACGAATATTTCTTTTTTTTTTTTTTTTTAAGAAGTGTTATTACCAGTCTTCTCCGTCATTCTGTAAACAAAATTAAATTAAATTAAAATTCTATCAATTGTAATTTCTTCGTCATTCTGCAAATTGAATTAAAATTAAAATTCTACAAATTATAGTGTATTATAATTATAATTATATATTACGTATTATAATATATCAATTATAATTTTTCGCATCAAAAAAACAAAAATTATCGGATAAAATTATGTCGAGCATTCGGATATCCGACGAGTCGGATAATAGTACCCTACTCTAGTCCCAATTGTCTCGAAAGATACTCGGGTAGCTCGCGAGACACCCGAGTAATTTTGCTCTGCCCGCTGGCTCTAATTCAGCCCGAGTGGAAATTATTTACAAAAGGTTGTATCGCCCTCGATAACAATTACAGCCATAAATTTCGGCAGCGGATGGCGAGTCTACGTGGAAAAATATTACAATCGAATGGACGATGAAAAATTGGCAAGGTAGCATCGCAACGGTTTCGAGGAGCTTTTGTCGTCGAAAGCCCCTCCCTCTGTTAATCAGATTTTTTTAGCGTCACGCAGCGCGTTTGTCCGTGACTATCATAGACGAATTCTACGTACCTTCGATTTGATGTAAACAACCTATTGAATTTCAAGGTCGAAATTATTTTTTTTTCTTTTCTCTCTCTTTTTTTTCTTTTTTCTTGCATTGTATTCTACTCGTCACGAAAGGTAAAACTATTCCACGGAACCAAACTTGAAAAACTTTCTTGAAAAACTTGTTTCTCAATCATTTGACACTGCGGACGCGTGCGACTTTATGACGTTTATATTTAAGAATAACGTCAACAGTTGGTTTTATTATTTGATCATTTAGACTGGCACTGGTGCTACAACTAACTACGAATGAATCATACGTGAAGTGAAGCCTAATCTAGAACCATAAAGTCGCTGTTGGCGTCTTCCTTCGTTTATCTTCAAACGAAACAAACTAACTGCTCCCATCATCTTCCGTTTATAAAAATCGAAAGATGCACGATCATTCAGTCGTTATCGAAAAGCGATGTCGTTAAGCGATAAATCATTTCCTCGCAACGAATGGGAAAATCTGTATTTCCTTCAAACGAAACAAAACGTTTGTTTCGCAACACGGTCGCGGGTAAGAGTAACAAGTATGGCAAAGTGGCGGCATCGTTAGCGTCGAGGGCGGATTAAGGATTCGCAGAATTCGGCCCCCTCCCCCCTCGAAATTTTTACTCGGTAATAAGTGAATAATTTAGGCAGAAACGACGCGCGCGCGCGCGCGCGCGCGTGTGTGTGTAAGCCTGTTCTTTCGATCGCGAGTTTCGGTTCGGTGGCGTACTTATCGATTAGCCCGCGCCGTCTCTTTCCACGATTGTTCCGCTCTTGTCTCCGGTGTCGCATTGGTGGCGCGGCCCAGAAACGTCGCGTCGCCTCGCGGCGTACGCTGGTCGCTGCGCTGGTATGCCAGGCACGGTAATTACGAGGAAACGAGCAGGACTCTCTGTCGGCGCTTCCAACCGACCAACCAACCAACCAACCAACCAACCAGCAGGATCCATCTGCAAGGACGTGCAATTCGGCACGGCCAATTTCGTCGCAACTTTCCTCCTGCCACAAAAACAGCCACCATGTGTGCTATTTATTTCATCAGTCCGTCTCGTTGACCTTGCGAACGTCGCGTCTTTAATTAAAGCCACCTTCTTCTTCCCTCGATACGTGGTATTTCCATCCTTTCTTACTATACTTTCCGTATATTTGGCTCGCTTTTATCGATCAACTCCTCGGACCCTGAGACGTCGTCTTTTTTTTCTTTCGCGCTTTAACCTTCCGGAGTCACAGTTTTGACCTGTGCTGGCAGTTGCTCGTGTCAGTGATCGCGCTGTGGCTGTGCGCCATGTGTTTGCCCAAATTGCGCCCAAGCGACGACGACTAAAGACGAAAGAAATCAGTTTCTGGTAACGTGGTAGAGGTAGAAAGACGCGTGCAGCAAATCGAAGCAATTCTTCGTTTCAAAATTTATTTCACATCTTGGTAATATTTCTATTATTGTTTTGGTATTTTAGTGTTTAGTATTTAACAGTTTGTATCATTTTTGTCCTTGGTATTCAGTGTTTTATACTTTATTTAGATTTTAGTTTTTAGCACTGTTTTAACATTTTACTATCTTTATTATTAATTTACTGTTTTTATCATTACTTTCGTTCTTTTTATTACTTTCTTTTTAGTCATATTTTCATTATTGTTTTAGTATTTTATACTCCTACATGTTTCCGTATGAGTCGGGTGTCTGTCACTGCGTTTTGTACAATATCCTCACGACCCTAAATATCCATTAGTGGGATCAATCCGTGTGAGTCAAAATGACCCAGCCTTGTTGGAGCCTTGTTGTTAGCTTCAGTAGTCGGAGGGTTAATCGGCCCTGTGCCGGGGTCGTTTCTGACCCACACGGACATTCCACAAACGCATATTTAGATCGCCCGAGCGGCTCACCGACACTGTACTAACACAGAGTGACTCGAACACACCAACACAGTGACAGACATCCGACTCATATAGGAACAATTAATAATCACGAGAATAATAAAGTTTAAAGAATAAACAAGTATAATTCACTGCAATACATTTGCGTTAAACTATGGACGATACATCATCGATTATTTTATTTCTACATTCGTTGAAGCACACTCAAGAAACACGTGGAGCGTCCATCCATGTATACACATACGCTAGTCTTCTTTTCAAAAGATCATCGCCCGCGATCATCGATCACGACATCCACAAACTCTTAGTACATGCTGCATATTAATAGATGGCGACATCATTGTACAAATGAACTTGTCAACAAAGTTATATTTATTTATATTTATACATTGATGAGAGACAAACGTTGTCCAATACGTTGCCAATTACGTTGAAATTCCTGGTTTTTCTGAAACTGCATTATCCACAGTTTCTGATATTATTGTCTCCCTGCATTTCGACTTTGGAATCTTGCATTTCGGGTTCAGCGTCACTGTTTGATACACTTTCGTTGTCCGATGATTGTTCACTCGTGAGGAACGTCGTGTGCATACCGAGCGAAAGAAGACAGAGGAAGATTGCTCGTTGGCAACGAGGACATTGCGTCAACAAATGGAAGCAACAGAAAGAAACGACGGAAAAAAATAATAATAATAATGCTTCGATTTGCTGCACACATCTTTCCTCGTCAAAGCGTTAGCAGAGACACTCTGATTTCTTTGCCTTCAGTTTTCGTCATTTCGGCAATTTGGCGGACACGTTCGGTCACGTGCGATCAGGTTTCAGCTGGCAACGCAAGCAGCTCCCATCACCGTGTGCGTTGTTGCATTCGAGTATTGTATCTCGACACGGGTCAAAAATGACCCCTGCACAGTAGGCGGAGGGTTAAAAAGGCCACTTGAATACTCGCACCCGTGTTGGATTCCGTGTAATGGAGTCAACACGCTTACGATTTCAAAGAGTTTATTCGTTGTTGCAGTCGCGTATGAAATAGAATGGTTTAGAAATGTTCTTGTACAATATAGAATATAACGTGGAATGTCTCTGCAACGATGTAGAAAGTCTTAGAACACTCTCAATGATACAGAATGTCTAGAATGTCTAATACCATCGAATGTCTCTAAAGCATGTTCTTATATATATCTGGTCACCATCGTCAAACGGAAGGAGCATAGATGATCAACTAGTGGAACTATTCACAGTCCACTTTTATGTGAACTGTCAGTAACTGACTGTCAGTATTTGCACAGATTCAATGTTGTCCGTGTTAGGTACCCAAGTTTGCCAGAAAATATAAATATAAATATACGTAAGCTTTCGGTTCGACACGCAGCTTCGAATTTACTCGGATGGAAAGTAACTGGAAATTTTGTTAATTGTAACTCGTCAGGTCGGCACGCGCGAGTTAAATTTCAGGCGACAAAACGCGACAAAACGCGACAAAACGCGACAAACAGCTCTCCCCGAGTATCCTCAACTTCGGCGGCCTATTCGAAGAGCCGGGAACTCGGGTCTCGATCGAGCGTAACGTTGTAACGGCGCGAACTGCGATTAACAGTTGTCAAAGATTTTCTGAAAGATTGCGAAAAGTGGAGAAAGCGGTGACCTAAAGCGTTTGGGTTAGGTTTGGAAGGAAAGTTGGTGTACAAGCCCTCTCGGAAATCTTGGGGCAGGCACATGTACATTTGCCCAAGAAAAATTGAACAATTACAAGTTCAACGGTTGCAAGTATAAATTATAAGTTACGCACGGTGAATACGGTGTTTGCAACAATTTAAATTGCACAATGTAAAAATTGTAAAATTGTTGTATTTGCGATAAATACGATGTAATTAAATACGATAATTTAAGCGTGCTTTATATTATATTGTTAATATTGTATTGTTGAAATAATATCATTATATTACGATACATAGATATACAACAAAATTGAACAAAATGCAATACGTACAAATATAAAATGTAGAATAAAGACTGTTGTTGATATATCGTGTTACGTTACATGTGCATTATAAAATACGTATGCACGACAATTCAACGTACTAAATACTGAAATATTAAAAATAAAAGCGTGTCAAGTCTGAAATTTGAGCAGGGTTTGCAACAGGGATTTCACACGTACGTAAGTTACGTCTGCGCGTAAAACTTTCGGCCCGAAACTAAAGAGACGAGAGAGAGAGAGAGAGAGAGAGAGAGAGAGAGAGCCGTCGAAGGGGCAAAGACGAGCGTAAACGTTGGTAAAAGTTTTGCGAAACGAGTTTAATTCGGCAACGACGCACCACAGACGCGTCGAGATAAGCGTCTATGTAACGATATCGTACCTAGTTGGAATTAGTTGCAATTAGTCGCGCGACACGGTACGGGCGAGAAATGGAACGCGGCCCCCCGCCCCACCGATTTATTAGTCCCGTTTTATCCATCTCCAGCAGGTAATAGCTTTGCCTGCATAGCTCGCGTAGAAAGCGTCGGAAGGCGGCTTGGTTCGTGGTTCGATCGCCAACTCGTGAGAAACACGCACACCATTCTGCTTTTCTATCCGTCTTTCCTTCCTTGCCCCCTTGCAACGCCCGGAGGTTAACGCGTTCCACTGGAGAAAAGGGAAACATTGCGAAACAACGAGGAATAAAGCGAGTAGAATATCGATGGACTCGCCCGGCCGTCGTTTCAATCGAAACGACTAATTGACCTATCGCGATATATCCTCCGCCGCGGAGGGATTTCCACGGCAAATTTCGATAAATCAATTTACCCCCCCCCCTGGCCCCCCCTTCCACTCCCCCTCGGCCGTCTTTCAGAGGTAGCCGCGCGTTCGTTCAAAAATGACGGCGCGAAACTATATAGAATCTCTCTCGCGAGAGTGTTTACTCGAGAACATTTCGACGAGTCAACGTCAGTCGGATAATTGACCTACTTCTTCCGATACGTATGATGTACAGGGTGTTTCGTAACTCGTGGGCCCCGCTTTGGTCCGAAAGGTCCAATGAAAAATTTATCAGTTACTCCTGCCAGTACGTTTCAACAAAACTGGCGTCGATGTCTCGAATAATGCAACAACAACACGTGGGTTTTCTTCATCCCGATTATGATTATTATATGAAAATTCAACGTAACATCCCTGGTAAAACTAGGTTTGCTTGCCAGAGTTTGCCCTGTTTATAAAATTCGTTACATCTCACGAACGGGACGACAGACGGGACATGTATTTATACGACTCTCTTTCGTTACTTTTAGAGGAGTTACAAGAGTTACGAAACACCCTGTATACAATTTATTTCAAGCGTACCAGCCCAGCGCAAAAACGCTCGAACGTACTCGAGAACGTTTCAAATCTTCCAGATATGAAATATCGTTGTGTTTTTGTCATCGGCGTACACAATGGCGGAGAAATATAACAGACTTCGATCGGATACCCTGAGACGAAGGATCTTTCGAATGCACTTGCCTCTCCGATCGAACACTTTTTGCCAGGGCTGTTATTTCTACAGAAACAAACGCGGTCGAGATATTTTCGAAACGACGAACAGTTTCGGAGACAATCGCGTTTATAGATTGAAACGGGACGCGTATACGCTCGTATACTCGTTCACAAAGTCACCGAACACTACGAGAAAATGGGGTACGGGCAATTATATTCGATGAAACGACTTATTTTAAACGAAATTACTACTTGTCACGCGTGCACAATATCTAGAATAGACATACAAGTCAAACAGTTGAAAATCTGAGCAAGTTGCACGCTACGTATCTTGTGTCTTTGTGCAAAGGATGACGGCTAGAAATAACCGTGGCATCCTTTCTCAGAATACAAGTCTATTCTTCGAGACACACATTTCTAAAAGTCTTCTGTCCAATTCATCGATTGTCATTTCTCGAATATACATACATATTTTCGATGTGTTTCGAAATATTTCGAAATGTCAGTTTTGTTTTCGGGTGTTATTACAAAATAGAGTAAACAGAGCACACGTAACAGACACTGTATAACAAAATTAACCCAGAAAGGTACATCCGTGTCTTCCACGGATATATTTGAAGACGAACAACGTACAAACACAGACGCAAGATTGCCACGATTTTCTGACTCTTTCGCGACAGAGTTTCGACACGTACGGATTAGCCACCTGCCGATTTCGGATCGCTGCTGGACAGTTTGTCAGTCGAGCGTGGCTAAAGAGAGCAGTCGAGTACGTGCGTAAGTAAATAAAGTGGTTACTCGTGACGGGCGTTCGAGGTGAAATTAATCGCGCGAAGGTTCCACAAAGTGCAGAAAGTCCAGAAAGCTGGAATTGAAAAACAAAAGTCGGGCCGAAAGAAAGAAGAAAACGGACGATCGAAATTTACGAAATTACGACGACGCTGTGATTTAATTACTCGTCATTTCGCGAATTGCCCGCCGTTCCTGCTCTCGCTTGTTACCTGCTCGTTATTACACGAAGTTTGCGAGAGGCCGCGTTGCAGCAACAGCGGGGACCGCGCAGCAACAGCCCGATAATAATTGTAATAATTTCGATAAAAGTTTATACCAGAGGGCTGGAGATAGGAGAGAGGAGAGAGTGCGACGGGCGTGGTTTCGAAAGGGAGAAAGAGTGCGAGCGAGAAGGGAGGGGGGAGGAGACGGCGAGCGAGGATTGAAATGAAAAATGAGCAACTCGTTGGCACGGCATCGCACGCGCGTTAATACGTCGGATTCGAATGTCTCGCGTTAATAAAACCACAATGAGACGTCCGTTATTAAAATGGGAAAAACTGGCGAAACGGGAATAAAAACGGCGAATAAAAGTGAAAAAGGCGAAAAGAGGGGTGGGGAGCAAAGAAGAAAGGAAGGTGTTCCGTACCAGAATTCCAAAAAAAAAAAAAAAAAAAAAAAAAACGGAATTTCCGACCACGGTGTTAGTATCCTTTTACGAATACTAACTAGTTCAATGTTACCGTCTTGTCTTTGGAGGATTGCCCTTTTATTTACACTATTGCCTATATTATTATATTTCCTTTGTTATGTGTTAGATTTGTACATGAATTGTGACGTTGTCGTCTCGATTGATTCCCTTTCTCGACTGACTGTCTCGAATCTTCCAAACGCTGTCGACTGTCTTTTTTCTTGGAGTGGATGTAAGTGGATGCGTGCGTGTGTGTGAGATGTAAACAAGGCGAGTGTAGTAGTGAGTCGTGCGTCATAGTGCGTAAGACGGAACGGAAGGAATGGATCGAGTGAAAAGAAAGTAAAGAGAGAAAGGAAGTGAAAGAAGAAAAAAGAGAGAGAGAGCAACAAAGGTAGAAGAAGAAGAAGAAGAAGAAGAAGAAAAGGAGAAAAGGAGAAAAGAGGAGCAACCGGAACGTTAGACAAAACACGCAGAGAGCATGAACGCGCATTCACGTGCATCGAATCGACCGGTTCTCTGGATGCTCGTGGACGACCGCGTGCGTGTTACCGGCGTTCGTCATCGATCTACGATGCCGGGCCAGAAGAATGCACACGCGGCCATATCGTTCCGCTTCTTCTAACGAGCGATTATTCGTCACACGTTCCATCTTATTATCCTTTGTGCGGTGTAGACGAGCGAGGAGTGAGTCATTTCTTTAAACTCGTTAACTCGTTACAAGCCAGCAGCTTCGAGAGAGAGCTCTCCTCCTACCCTTCCTACCCCCTCCTACAACCCGCAACCCCCTCCCACCCTTGTCCCCCTTGCTCGCGGTGTCCCGTTCAGTTCGTGTGCAACCAGGCCGGCCTGGTCGATCATCCTATATATATATATATATGTGTGTGTGTGTGTGTGTGTGTAGTACAGAAAGAGAGAGAGAGAGAGAGAGGGTGTTTTCGCGTACACGCGGAATCGTGCAAATGACAGTAGCAATGATAATAATAGTAATAATAATAATAATAGCAACGACGGCGAGAACGGAGGAGCGAGGAGAGAGAGAGAGAGAGATGACGCGACAATGACGAGAACGCGACACGTGTAAACACGTAGGAAGCGAAGGGAAGGAATCGCGGGACCTCGAAGAGTTTCGATGCGTGGCTGGCTCTCGGCGTGTGCTCGTAGGCTTGGCAATCGTTGAAACTCGGTTGACGTTCCCTCGGTCGTTGGTTCGCGGCGTGGCGTGGCGCGGCGGTTCGGCGGTTCGGCGCTTCGGCGCTCTAGCCGGCCGATGCGACGACGACAGAGACAGAAGAAGCGAAAGACGCGCCTCTGACAGAGCTGGACGCAGAGTGTGTGTGTGTGTGTGTGTGTGAGAGAGAGCGAGAAAGGGAGCGCGACGAGGGAGGCCAATGGTGAAGGAGCGAACGAGCAAACGAGCGACGAGGAGGAAAGTATCGGGGTGGAGGGACGAGCGAGAAAGAAGAGGTGAGACACGCCCTGCTGCAGGTCGATAACGGAACCGACGTATCCTCCCGTGGCTCTCCGGTACTCTCCGGTAGCTCTTCTTGCTCTCCCAACCACCACCTTCCCTCCGTCGCTTCTTCCTTCCACTAGCTACCCTCCTGCTCTACTCTCTTCTCTCTCCTCTCTTCGCTCCTCACTCGCCCACCCCCCTCGCTCTCCGCCGCCCCACCCCGCTGCCCTTTCTTCCGACCTTCTCCTTCTATCGCGCATAGTCACGTACCACACCCGCCATTCTATCCGTGCCGACTGAGCGGACTTTGCCGACCGTACATACCTACCTACTTCATCGCCGGCGACCCTATACCATACAGCTACGTATTGCCTTGCCAACTCTCTTTTTCTCCATCTCCCTCTCCCTCTCTCTCTCTCTCTCTCTTTGCTCGTATCACAGTACCACAGTACTGCTCCGTTTCGTTCGTTTCATTCCGATCCGATTCGTTCCATTCCATTTTCCATTCCGTTCTCTTTCCTCCCGTTCCGTTCCGTTCCGTTCCGTTCCGCTCCCATCTCTACATTCCGCTTTTCCTTTTTCTCTTCTTCTTCCTCTTCCTTTTCCCTTTCCCTTTTCCTTTTCCTTTTCCGACAGCATCGTCCTTCTGCTCGTCCTCTCTCTGTCGTCTGCTCATGCAACTTCTTCGGGGGCGTCGTGGATCGCGTTATCACGCGCATCTAACCTCCGAGAAGTGGAAGACTACGCTTTGTCGGCACAGCGTGCCAACTAATCGACCGAGCAAAGTGAACCCGAACAGTGTGTAAGTGAGTAAGTAAGCAAGTAAGCAAGTAAGCAAGTAAGCGACCATAGCAAGTACAGACCATCTGCCAATGTGTTTGTACGCACGCAGGCATCTGCCCTATCATCTCTACCGTGTCTCGCACGCGTTTGATATACGTATACGTGAATATACTCGCAGGTACTTGCGTATGTATCTCGCGCCTCTCTAGGAGATCGCGTTTCCTTGCCCGCGCTTATGTACCTACTTGCTCGTGCGTTGCGCGTGTGCGTGCCCTCGACAGCCACCGGCGCGGGCCGAAGAGTGTGCGCGTCGCGTACGTACGTACACACGCACGACTCGTCGAGAGATACGTATCATCGGATCGAACGACGACGGTAGCCAGGGAACCAGAGCAGGCAAGTCCCAACGCCTCTCCCTTCTCCTTTTTCTCTTTTCTTCCCTTTCTTTTCCTCTCTTCTCTTCCCTTCTCTTCCCTTCTCTTCTTCCTTTTTCTCTCGGTCGCAACGTCAACCCAACAGCAAGGGGGAAGAAGGTGGCCGCCGTTTGTTCCTTCGTCCAGTCGATCGCTACCCGATCTGTTTCCACCACCATCTCACCATTTCTCGCTTCGAGAAAAGCTCGACCACGCACGCTGAGAAACGGACAGCGAGGACCAGCCACGTGCTTGCTTCGACTTTCGAAGGACCTGTCGCGCGAATCAATCAAAGCTGCCCTCTCATCGACAACGAGATTTAATTGGCTTCATCCAACGGACGGACGAATGGACGTTTACAGGGGAGATGAACCGCGCTTCGATCCTCAGCCCGATACAAATTCGCTTACGATCCATTGGACGATCCGCAGAGAGATCACACACACACACACACACACACACACACACAGAGGGAGAGAGAGAGAGAGAGAGAGAGTTTCGACGAGAATTCGACGCTAATAAGCTCGATGGCCATAACTGGCCATCCTTGTCGTGACTACGAGCTAACGAGAGTCTCTAGCGACTCCCTCCGACCTACTATCCCTTCGAGCCCTTCTTTTCGACCAGATGTTCCAGCCGAACTATCTCGTTTATCCCCACGGCGGAAAAGAGACAGGTACGCTCGTCGCGATTACTCTTCCTCCTTCCTCCGATCCTTTCTTTTCTTTTCTCTTTTTTCTCTTTTTTCTCTTTTCTCCGCTCCGTGAGAAGACGACACGATGTTTTTATTTCGCGTGTATACAGGGTGGAAAGGAAAGTTTGTCCACGGAGCTGTCGTCGATGAACTCTACGTTCGTCGATTCGACGGAAAGTTACATGTAAAGAACCTGCCGCGAAACTCGTGAAACGAAGTTCTATTACATTTTACAAACATCTGTTTTACTGGCGTATGGTCGTGGAGCATTCTAAATTTCTTTTATCGTTGTCAAAAGATCGGGCGATATCCATTTCAACTTGCAGATGAGCGTGCCAAATATAGTATAATATAATATATAAATAACAATAACATAATATAAATATAATAGTAGATATAAACGTCACGTATATAGCTCGAGTCACACAATTATTTCTTTGAAAATCAAATGACAAATAAATATACTGGCAAGTAGTGAATAACTTATTTCACGAAATAACGAATAAATCGTCTAATTGCGAATAAATTAATTTAATTTTTACGCGAAATATTTCGTTACGATGTTATAGCTTTGAAAAGTAATTTAGAAATCACGTCATTCAACAATTTCTGAATATGGCCAATTGTTTCCCTAGAGGTCGCGTCGTACTTGCGTGCATTTGCTTGGCCGAGACTAGCGAATTCTTTCGACGAAGCTCTGGCAAAAAGCAGCGGTACAGAGCTCTCACAGCCATTTACAAGCTGCGTCGGGCAAGATTAAAAAATTAATTGCATTTTTTTCTGACAGATGGACGCACGTGTACACCTCGAAACGTCGCTTTAAACCGCGAATCCATTTCGTAATCAAATACCTCATCATCGTTCGAGCTCGTTCTCGTTGGCGATCGTTCGTTTGTCCGCCGTCGACGTCAAAAAGTGGAAAATCAGAAAGGGACACTTTCGTTCTCGTGTTTTGCTGCACCACCACCCCCCCCCCTCCTTTTTCGGTAAAGGAAAAGAAATAGCGGCGCGCAAACTCGCGTGTCCGACGAAGAAGCCTCGAAACTACGACAGTGTCGGAATCAGTTTGCCAAGTTTCACTACCAACGGGGACATTGAACTGTTCTTCGCCGAAAACCATGGCGAACCTCTCTTTTTGAACGCCGAGTCATAAATTTGCCTGAAACATGGCGAAAGGTAATCGAAACTAAATGGACAATATATTGCCTAGGTATATATATAAATAAGTGACGCACGTATATTTAATAAATATCTATATAGAAATATGTATATATATATATATATATATATTATTTTTTTATAAAGTTATAATTACAATTATAATAATTGCAATTACACGACTGTACAATTATAATAATTGCAATTATATAATTATACAATTATAACAATTGCAATTACACGACTGTACAATTACAGTAATTGCAATTACACAACTGCACTAATATAACTGCAATAATAATGACAATTATAATAATAATTACAATTTATATCTATATCGTTCCTTATATTCTTCTATATAGTTTCTCGCGAAAAACTCGCCTTTCATTCGCACGCAAGAAAGACGCGGTTACTTTTTACTAGAACCTAATACCACACGTACGAGGCGGGTGTTTGGCGACCGAGTTTCCACTCGCGGGAAAATTTTCCAACGGACCTTGCTAAAAATATCGAATCTAGCGTACGCACGACGAATTAGTTTTCCATGGCAGTTGACGCACCGTGTTCCGATGTTTTGAATAGTGCTGATACCAAGCTGCGGGACACGCGGTACCTACTTGTGTGCACCTACTTTATTAATCACGCCGACAAGTCCGTGTTTCCCGCGTTTCCCCATCGCAGAGACATTTCCAACGCGCGCGTCGTTTGCCAATCTCAAACGTGTAAATTGTACGCACGGATCGCGGAGACACAAGGGTGTCAAGGTGGCGAGGGAGAGCTTACGAGTTTGTCCCGCTTACAGAGGGAGGCAAGGCTAGATAGAAACCGATTTAACCAACCCACTGGATGGAAAAATCAATCGTTTCTTTCTTCGTTCTAGCAACGCGATCAATGGAAATAAACGAGAGAGTGTCTCGCCAACGAACGTTTTGTCGTCGAAGAAATCATAGTAAGTGGCACTATACATACATACGTGCGCATACGTCCCCCTTTCAACGGGGATGTTTGCTGCGTGCACGTCCAACCTTTTAGACCTCCCGGCCCTCGTTCCTCAATAACAAACCTGTCGAAATAGTTTGCACATTTTTTCACCAATTCGACGTAACCTGTATTATTATTATTTACTCGTGGGCATGTCGAAACAACTTTTACAGCAGAACGATACGTCGATTGGACAAATATCATTTGCATCAATTATAAAAATATTCAATATTGAAGAAACATTATGAACAGCGAATGTTCGCAAAGTGCTCAATATTTTTCTTTTTAGGCAGTTGGTGTTGTTTATAAAAGATTGTCCAATAAAGACGATTGGATCGGATTGAATCTTTCCTCGAGTCGTGTGTCTGACTGCAGCTCGACACATTCCATTTGTACGTTCATTGGCAACATGTTGACGTCAACTGAGAATAGAGTAGCAAATATGCCAATCGTCTAAGATAAAACGTGTTTCGTGGTTATTCGTAATTGGTCGCTCTAACGTTAAATTCAAAAAAAAAAAAAAAGGGGTACGATCATTCGTGGTTAAAATTATTCGAGCGACGAAATCCTCGTTCAAATACTCACCGAGTTGGACACGCCTGATCTACCGTTTTCCCTTGCACGCGTGTACTCACGGATCAAAATCAGTGTCGTTCGTACGCTATTTTTCACTCGTCGTCCCAGTTTCAATTACACCGTTTGCGTACACCGTTCGCCTGTTGTGTCCCTAGAACGAGACGTAAAATTACATTTTATCCGGAAAGTATTGATTTTAGGTTCAACGTTGGTTAAGCACGTTTTGCTGCTCTCTCTCTCTCGGTATGAACGAGAGCACCGGTATGAACACGAATCCCCCGACTCGACCCGGTCGCCTTCGATACCTTGCCCCAGCGTTCCGACACGAATTTTCAAAAGTTTCTGTAAAGATCGCGATTGAAACATACATGTACAGAATTCATCTGTGACTGAGCCACGGACAAACTTTTCTCTCCACCCTACTCGAATTTTGAAAAGTTTCTGTAAAATATATATGTTTCAATCGCGATGTTTACAGAAACTTTTCAAAATTCGAGTAGGGTGGAAGGAAAAGTTTGTCCGTGGCTCTATCACAGATGAATTCTACACCTACGATTTAATTCAGATACATGTAAAGAACCTGCCGCAAAATTGATCTTGGCGTTGAATTTCAAAGTCAAAGAAACTTTCTCCTTCTTTCATTGTATTCTACTCGTCACAAAGATAAAACTCGTACAAGCAGCCACAGATCGCAACCTGATAGTTCTCTTGAAAAATGGCAAAAAAGTTTTTTGATCATTCGACGTTGCAGACTTGCGCGCGCTAACAGCGACTTTACGTTTCTGCATCACGTTTCACTAACATTTGACTGTATAACATTGCACTTATTACGGCTGTATCGCCATCGGTGCGAGTCTAAATCAAATCATAAAACTGTTAACACCGTTCGAAGTATAAACGTTACGTAACGTGGACATCCATGAGCGTGCAGAACCATAAAGTCGCTGTTAGCACGCGCGCGTCAAACGTCGCAGTGTTAACTAATTAACTTAGTGTTAACTAGTTAAGAAAATTAATTTTCAAGAGAAGTATGTTGGTTCCTTCGTGACGAACAGAATACAATAGAACGCGAGAAGAAAAAGAATTTTGACCTTGAAATTCAAGGTCAAAGCCAATTTTACGACATGGTCCTTTAAAGGACATTTCCATTAGATCGAAGGTGTGAAATTCATCTGTGACAGCCACGGACAAACGCTTTCCTTCCATCCTGTACACGTCGCGTCGTAAGTGAGCAGTCTGTCGATAGCCACAGCTTTTGAAACTAGCGCGGCATAAAAAATTGAGCGGCGCCTTCCGTCCCGATTTCTCGACTAGGTAAAACATTTCCATCATTTCATTTCCACCGGTGTGTCGGTGTTTCAGACAGCCGGGATCGCGTCTCGCGGAATTCTCCCTCGCGTTTCGTCCTAATCGAGTCACCCCTCCGATTTGCCCCAAATTTCGAACTTTGAACGCGATCCCCCTATCCCGACTCCTAATCCTAACACGTACGTACTACGTAGTACAGTGTACAACAGTGTCTGCGTGTAGGTGAACAGCCACGAGTTTGCACACGTGTGGTGGAAGTCAGACCTGAATGCTTCGAAAAATTGTCAAACAACAATTGTTTTCAAACTTAAAGTTTGCAAGGTTATTTCAGAAATAATCCATTTGTGAAATTATTAAATTGCATCGTTGATCGTTACAGAGTATCTGTTAAAAATTATTTTGTTACTTTTAAAATTAAATTCAACACTTGAACGACACTTGCCAGCGTTTTTATTTGTTACTTGATTTCACATAGAAATCACTGGGTTTTCGAAGGTATTACGATTAACGTCCAATGTTTATATTTACCATTATATTTATATTATATTTACGCTTACTTACAGACACAAGTCCGCTCCACGACCATATATTCGCAAGACAAATATTTGTAAAATATAATCCCCTCTGGTTTTCGTCGTCAGTAGAGAGATTCTGCTCATTTGCACTTTAACAGATGTCTCGAAATTTTGTTCGTCAACCTCATTAAATGTTGCAGGAACGAGCGTCCTTGTTAGTAAAGACAAATTTCTGCCCTGATAACTAATGAATTAGTTGCACGCTGATAAATTATTTTGATGTCTATTCGCTACCTTTTCTTTTTCTTTTTCCATTGGAGTATTTTCGTTTCATCGATGTTTGATTTCAAGATGATTGCCATTTCAAAGACAAGCGTTTTCATTTATCACGTATAATTTTATCCAACGTATGATTAATCATTTGCTAAATAAACGTCATCTTCTCAAATAATTAATTCTTCCATTTATTATTCACCCAATCATTTGCACGGCTTGAAATTCCTTTAATCGGCCGTCAAACAAGCCACGTGCCATTAATTGAAATCCATTGTTCCATTAATTGTCAAGCGGTTTCAAAACCTTATTTACAAATTGGAAACAAATTTCGGCCAGGTCTGGCGGCGACGCGCCAAGAGGACGCGCGACGAGCGCACGAGGAGCAAAGATTGCACGCAATCGGAGAAATTCCTCGGCAGGGAGCTGCAAAAAGCGAGCGTTTCGGCTCGCCTCCGCTTTCCTGCCTGCCGGCACCACGTCGAGCTGGCGGCATGTTTTATTCGTACTCGTCGAGTAGAGAGCAAGCACGAATATTTTAAAAGTAGGAGAACGCTCCCCCGCGTATTTATACGCGGCGGTGCTCGGTTCGTTTAACACTGGCTAGCGTTCAATAATTGTTCAATAATCGGTAGAAAGAATCGCGCACGATTTTCTCCTCTTTCTCTTTCTTTCTTTCTTTCTTTCTTTCCTTTTTGTCCCTTACACACCCCCCTCCCCCCAGCTATCTCTCGTTCCTACATGTACTTACTTTCGTTCGTTGTTTTTGTCGAATGCATCGACGTACGCGATTGAAAATGTCGGTTGGCATCGTTATTGTTTCGCGGCGAATGCACCGGCTGGCAACGAGACTGGAAACTACGTACGCATGTACATCATACGTGTACCACGTCGTGCACCAGACAGGGAAGATGCACCGATTCTCCGTGTGCGATTTCCGTCTGTGACATTGGCGAGCCCCTCTATTGACAATTAGCGGAGAAAATTGATCCGAGATAAGTTTCATTTCTCTTTGGCGAATGGCACGCGAGACGTGGGAATCGGCGTACTGTACTTTCCCTCTCTCTCTCTTTATTTCTTTCTCCTTTTTTACAAACACAAGTGAGAAATTAACAAAAGTTTGTGGATATCACAGATGAATTCTACGCCTTCGATTCGATGCAAATACATGTAAAGAATCTGATTGAATTTCAAGATTATTTTCTTCCTCTTCTTGCAGTGTATTCTACTCGTCACGAGGGTGAAAACTTTTCCAAGGAAATATGATAGTTTTCTCGAAATCAGTTTCTCAATCAATCGACACTGCGTTCCAACAGCGACTTTATGGTTCTGGACGCGTGGACGTTTATGCGTTAACAGTTAGCTTCGTCACTTGATTATTTAGACTCACGCTGATGCAACAACTATAGTAAATCAAACGTTAGCGAAAGCCAATACGAAAGTTGTACAAAGAACCGTAAAGTCGCTGTTAGAACGCACGCGTTCGTAACGTTAAACGATTAAGAAACTTTCCTGCCATTTCTCAAAAGAACTATTAGGTTGGGAAAGTTTTCGCGACGACTGGAGAATACAATGCAAAGGGAAAAAGAAGAAATATAAAATTATATCGTTATCATTTGTGTCACATTATATTATATATTATATATTACATTATGCCATATTATATTTACGCTCATCTACAAGAATTGAAACGGATATCGCTCAATTTTTTGACAAAAGAACGACAAAAGAAAACTTGAATGCTTGATAAAAACAAACATTTGTAAAATGTAACACAATTTCGTTTCATCAGTTTCGCGACGGTTCGTTGGATGCAATGCAGGTTGTAGAGTTCATCTACGATAGCGCACGGACAAACTTTCCTTTCCACCCTGTACGACACGCGGTTCGAAACGGGGCAAAGAACAATTTATCGAGATTGATTACCGGAACGGCGAGTGCGAAGGTTACGCCGTTGACCGAGAGAGATGGAGAAACGTTGACGCGAGTTCCTGGCGAGGTATTGGTTTGTTTCGCTGTTCGCGTACGTGAGTGCGGATGGGTTCCTCCGGTTCGACGTAACAACCGCCTATCCACGCAGAGAGTTGTCCGTGACTCGTGCAGCGGATAATAGCGTTACAAATCCAAAAGAGAGAGAGAGAGAGAGAGAGAGAGAGAAGGGACCGGTCGTTGTTTGTCCGATCTTTTCAGTCCGGGATTCTACGCGGATCACTGCACCCGACGACGAGCCGCTGAATATATGGGTGGTCGATAGACGCGGAAAGTCGAGTCCTACCTGGACGTGGCGAAGGAAAGAAAAAAGGAAAGGAAAGGAAAGGAAAGGAGAGAAAGGCGAAAAAAGGGAAGCGAGGAGAAAATGGTGGTGGTGGTGGCGGTGCGTGGCCGGTGCGTGGCAGTTGGTATCTGCTCGTGGCGTCGGGCAGTCTGCCCCGGCATTGTTGCGGCTTGTCATCGCGAGGGGGTGCCAGCCAGCCAACTGAGACGAGGGGTGAGACCAGGTGAATGCTAGGAAGAGGGAGAGGAGACAGAGATAGAGAATAGGCTCGGTAGGTGGGCTAAGGGCTAAGGTCCAAGGGCTCGAGGGCTGAGATACCTGAAAAAGCGCTGGGAGCGTGCGCGAGAAAGGGAACTCGACGACCAAGTAAATATGCGACAAGTTAGCATCCGCGTATAAATCTAGCGGCGTTCACGGTGACAGGTCACGGCAGCGGAGCGACCCGCGCTGTGCCTTCTAGCTTACGTTAGATCGCCCGCTCGCCCGCCCGCCCGCCCGCCTCATCGATGGCGCGCGTACGCGCATGTTTCAGACCCGGCGTTGGCCACAGACCAGAGCTAGCTACTCCGCAGTTCGCGGAATCTCGGAATTTTACGCCGTCGTTCCTCGTGTGTTTCGGCGGAGCGGATCCAACGGTGGAACGAGAGCAACACGGGCTTTCTCGATCGAACGACCTTTCCAGAAAGGAGAGAGAAAGCTCGGAACTTGCTCGTAAATTTCGCATTGCGATTAAGAATTGAGGAAACCGTTGGCTCGGAACAACAGGGCGGGGGAGGGAGTGGGTGAGGCGGCGAGGCCGGGGGAAACACTTGGAAATGGGATGGCCAAATGTCAGGAGAGGATCGCGTGCAGACGCGTGGTATTCGCGTAGTTGTCGTCGGGGAGAAGAAGCGTCCTGGAGATAGCCGGTAGGGAAAGTATTATAGAAAGCAGAAGAGAGAAAGAGGGAGAAAAGGGGAGAGAAGAATGCTGCAACGAGGGCGACAGCGACCACGACCACGACCACGACGACGACGACGACGACGACGGTGGCAGTTTTCGCGAAATTACCGGGTTCGTCGGCGTGGTAGGCTTAACGGGACAGGGGGGAGGGGTGGTAGGTTGACAGGGGGCAGGGGTTGGGTAGGTAACGGCGCAGGTGGCGCGCCAACTCGGCTCCGTAAACATGGCAGTCGTCACGCAACTCGCAAAACCCGGCAACGATATCGCTGTGTTTCGTACGACATACCGTAGGGGAAACGGTGGTTCGAAAAGGCGATACACGCAATGGCCGACAACTGTCGTTGCCGTCTCGACCAACTGATAAAACCTAGCCACAGCGGTCTCGGCACGTGTTGGTTGGTTGGTGGCGATGCGCGATAGGTTTTTTTTAGAACGAATCGCCACACGTGTCGCGCCGCGCGCCATTCACGAGGATACACGTACCGCCAAGATTTCTTTCTTTTTTTTTTTTTTTTTTTTTCTACCGAGAGTCCTCTTTGCCGATTTCACTGGCATGACTTTATTGAGAGAGAGAGAGAGAGGAGGTGGGGGGGAGGGAAGGAGGGTTGTCGGGGTGGCAAACAAAGAAAAGGATCGACTTCGACAAAAAGAGATCGGTACCAGATCTTCCTGAGCGGGTAGGTCTGGCCTGGTCAGGCAATGCTACCAGCTGAGAGAATCAGAGAGGAGGAGGGGGCCGGCGGAGTAGCGAGGGGAGCAGAGGCGTAGCAGCCGTCGGAGGTCGTGGTGCAACACGGCGTAAAATTGATTTCATTATCGATAAGCGAGTTACCGATCGAAAGAGCAACGCACACGCTGCTGCGTTATAGGTGGTGATGCGGCAACGGCGAGATTACTGCTATTTTGTTGTCGTCGAGACGAGAGAAGAAGAAGAAGAAGAAGAAGAAGGAAAAGGAGAAAAAGGCGCGATATAGAGAGCGCAAAGCGTAGCAAGGCCGGTATGTAAATGGGAAAGTTGGTAGGGAAGAGGGAGCGAGTGGTACTACCGCGGCGAGGATCGGATGATGCAGGCCAATGTCCTGCCGGTTGCGCCGGCACTGTGATCGGGGGGCGCGATCCTCAAGGCCGACAATTGCTCGGCTTTGTAGCGCCCCTGAATGGCGTTTCGCAAGAACGACCCATATAACGAACTTGACGCGACGCGTGGCGCCCACCCTCTCTCCTCTCCTCTCCTCTCCTCTCCTCTCCTCTCCTCGCCTCTCTCTTTTCACCCGCTCGTCCCGGTGAAAGGTGCTCTCGCGAATCTCGAGGACGCTCGACCGTTTTATCCGTGAATTCCCTTTCTCCCGAATCTGTCGCGCGCGCACGCCGAAATCTGGCGAACCTCCTCCGCGCGATCGACCCGCCTCGTCGCACCACCGCCGCGATACAACTTGCCCGATACAACGAGCAAACACCGCGAGCAACGCGCTCACCGTACCTACTCGCTAGCCCCCCCTCCCCACCGTGGCTAGATTCGATCACGTGTAAGGCCGGTAAGTACCGCGTGTAAGTAATTACAGCCGTACTTACATTCCGCGGGCAACCGAGAGGAAACTGGTTCCCAGAGAGAGAGAGAGAGAGAGAGAGAGAGAGCGTGCACTACTCTCTGCCCACTCGCGCACTAGAGTCGATTACCGGAGCACCGCGGAAGTTGTACTTTGCGAAATACTTTTGCCTCAACAGCCGTAGCTGCTACGTGCAATGAAAGAAAGAAAGAAAGAAAGAAAGAAAGAAAACGAATCGACGAACGATAGACGGGACCGGCGAAAGGAGAGAGAGAGAGAGACAGATTCCCACGTGTGTCGAAACAACTATGCGCCTGAAACTTTCCTCGAGCTTCCCTCTCGTCTCTCAGCTGCTGAATTCTTTCCCCTCCTCATTAAACGCATCGGATCCGTCGTTCAAACGCGCGACAACCGTCATTTCATTCACTCGCGTTCCGAACACGTTGATCGCCGTTGAGCGCGAATCGAAACAGCTCTTTAGCGGGGCCACCAACGTGTTCTTTTTCCTTTTTTATGACACGTTTGTGACGCGCACGTGCCTCGATGTTGGCTCTTACGTACTCTTTCGCATCCCTAGACTAGAAATTTAAAGAATCTGTAGCAACGATGTTGCAAACAGCTAGTAGTCGCACTGGCAATTACGAACGCTGCAAAATAATTCGAAAATTGATCGCATCGTTGTTACATGGTTGCTCGATGTCGTGTTTAATTCGTTTAATTCGTTTAATCAGTTTGATTGTAATTTATACCAGTACGAAAGCACTTCTTGCCTCGAGGATTTGAAAACAGTTAAAGATCGTGGCGTCGCGGACGATGGGGGATGGGGACGGGTGACGCGCTCGACTTGAAACGCGATCGAACGCGAAGCGAGTGAAGCGCGGACGTACGAGAGAAACGCCGCAGGATGCGGCGCGCCGGTTTACGAATCTGCGAGTGGGCACGGGCCAGCGTGGAGAAATTGGCGAATACTCGCCGGGCCGTTTGTTCGGCGAGGAAAAGATTTTTTCCAAATAGAAACATTGGTCTCTCTGTGGTACGCGGAGCCTGCGGCGCGGCACAGAGTAGGCGCATTAATAATGTAAGTGTGCAGATGGTGTGCAGTGAGTGCGCGGTGGCGCTGACTAGGATCAATGTTCCGTTCGCCATCCGCTATATAGCGCGCGTACGCCGCGGCAACGTACGTACGTAGCGCGCGCGCGCGCGCGCGTGTGTGTGTGTGTAACGACAACGCCGGCAGCTCGTGCGAGCGAGAAACAACACACCGTTACACACAGGTCATTTCCATGGAATATATTTGCAAATATTCCGATCAAACGTGGGATGGAATATGTATTTGAAAAACAAGCATACGCGGCGTAAGCACACGATCAATTCTGGCCTGTATCTCGTTCGGATTTGTTTGAACGATACCGGCTGGAATACACTGGCCGGAAAAAGAAAAAAAAAAAAAAACAGAAAACAGAAAAAAAACACGTTGTAAATGACGTGATTGACGAAAACGTGAAACGGAAAAAAAAGAAAAAAAGGGGAAACAGAGAGGAAGGAAGCAAACGCTTTTCCGTCGTCGGATCGATATCGCGAAAGATGCACCGCGAGGAAAACGTACGCGTATCTACGCGCGTGGACCGGAAAAAAAAAAAAGGGAAAGAAGAAAAAAAACTTGAACCGTGAGAATCAACGAGCTACAAGCCTACGGTCACGAGTAGCGTGCACGATTTTTAGATCGTTCGCCAACCATACGTACGTACGTACGATGTTTTTACGCGTGTCGTGACATGCGAGGCAGCGTACTTTCGATTTTTGCCGGGTGACTCGCGCCGCAGCCGAGCATGTACGCACGAACGATCGCGCGGATCGGGGAAACGGTTTGCAGAATCTGGGTGGGGGGTGTGGGGGAGGGGTTGTATGCTCGCAAACGTGTAATAACGTATTTTATAAATTTATTCACATGATTTAAATAAATCAAGTATACAGTAAAGTTTACGACACGCGTGCAACCTGTGCCGTGGTTCACAGTATCGCAAAGCTGATCGCAAGGCTTTTGTCGTATTTGTTTTCTCACTCGTAATTACGCCTTTCGTTTGTCTCGGTTCCTCCTTCCTTCCCTCTCTTTCTTCCTTCCTTCCTTCCTTCCTTCCTTCTGCGCCCTTACGCCGACGAACACACGTATCTATTTTACACGAGGCGAGACCTTTCTCTCGATATACATATTTACATATCGTACAATCGTATCGTCGGATCGGACATATAAAATTACAAAAAGTCATCGTCTATCTAATCGAGAAAATTCAAAATCGAAGCTAAAACACTCTCTCTCTTTCTACGCGGCGACAGAACGGTGTGTGTAACGCGTCTGCAACGCAACGCATCTTTCGTTCTCTTACGTGTATTGTTACACATACAATAGTGCTCACTTGAGCGTCCGAGAGCAGACGCTTAGATAGGAAGGTGTATTCTCCAAATTGTGCCGAAATATCGGTATTAATCGCTTTGTGCCAGTGTCACGTTTCACGCTGCCATGGACGAGGTACATGAACTTTGTCTGTGACGCTACCCTCGACAGGTCGTAAGCTAGCGTACAGTGAGATAGTTTCGATTCTAAGAATTGCCAGCGACGGATGCTAGAGTGGGCACTACCGTGTGTATAGTCGCAAGTTGTGTGTGTGTGTGTGTGTGTGTTCGTTTGTCGCTGTGTATGTACAATTAATATAGGTACCGTACGCCGATACAAGCTCGCAACAGTTTGCAACCTTATTTACATATTGCGTTCCTTCTCTTCCTTCCGTATATAATAATAGATATGTACACGCGCGAGCTTGGATCTGAATCGCAATTAACAAATTATCGATCACGCAACCCCGACGCAAAAGAGATGGCACGCGCGTTACGCTCACGATGGAAAGTCGTCGAGCCGAGCAGAGGAGGGAGCAGAGAAGAGAGCGCGAGTCCCCTACGAGCCAGATTCTCGCCAGACGCCATTCACAAAATTCTCGTCGCACTTTGTGCTACGCGGGCGCGCAATCTGTTGGCCAACAGGAGGAGAGAAGAACCTCCGATATATCGTGAAAACTGTCGTGGGGACTAGAGACAACGGCAGAGAAAGAGGCGGGGAGGGAAGAAAAGAGAGACAGACAGACCAAGGGGGATAGATCGAGGGGGAAGAAATAGAGAAAAAAAAAAAAAGAAAAAAAAAAGAAAAGGAAAAGGGGGGAATGAGTGAAAAAAGTGAACAATCGGTGCCTTCACCGACGAAACAAAGCAAGAGCGTGAACGCGAGAAAAGAAAAAGGAATCGTCGCCAACAAACATTTCGAAAGTAGTCGCCTGGAATATATCGCACTAGGTAGGTAGGTAAGTAGATAAATAGATAGACAGACAGATAGATAGATAGGTAGGTAGGTACATACATACGTATATCGTAGTTGAGCTAATAATCGCGCAGAGTTACGCTACTGACAACATCTCCCTCTTTTACACAGCACAGCCGGTGAAAAGGCGACAGCATCTCGACGACGACGACGACGACGACGACGACGACGACGACGATGGCGACCATCTCTCGTGGTAATGACAATTGAACGGCGAATCGTTCGTCCGTTTGTTGGTTCATCCGACCAACGGCTTGGTAACTTTGGACACTCGATACGCGAGTCAAGAATCGAGAAAATATATATTTCGTTTATCGAGTGTCCAAAGTTGGAACGTCCAAGCGCTCCTCGGAGGCTGGAATCGACGCGCACGTACGCAAGCACACACGCACACGCACACGCACGCGCATACACACACCGACCGTCTCTTTCGCGGCAGCGGAAAACGCCAAAATGAAAACAAGCCAGAGAGAAGCTTTTTCGCGTTCGCGTTTATCCAAGATAGACGTGTATATGTATACGTATATCACAAGCAGAGGGGAATGGGCGGGCGAGCGCGCGCAAAGCTAGACGAGATAGGCCTGTCCGGCGGACGACGGGGGCGGCGGCGGCGGAGGCGGCGGTTGCTGTTGTCTCCAGGCGGTTCTCTCCAACGTCGAGTAGTCCGAGTCGATGGACGAGTATATGTGCTCGGACAGCGGTCTCCTGTGATCGTCGCTGCTACCGCTGCTCACGGTGGTGATGGTGGCGTTGCTGTTGTTGTTGTTGTTGTTGTTGTTGGCAGCGGCGGCGGCGATGAGATTGCTGCCCGGCAGGGTAGTGGTGACCACCGCCTCTCGATACGCGTGATTTACGGTTAGCCTCGGCTGCGGCGACGAAGGATGCTGCTGCAATTGCGGCTGTTGTTGTTGTTGTTGTTGTTGCTGCTGCTGCTGCATCGACGCGATGGTGGGAAGAACGACGCCGGTGCAAGAGTAGGCGGGCGGCGCGTGTTGGAGCATGAGAGCCGTGGTCGGCGACGACGACGACGACGACGGAGACGACGAGTCTTTGAAGAGGGAACGTTGAGAACGTTCCTGGCCGCGTACGCCACCGGTCGTACACGACAGGTTGATCGTCTTCTCGCCGCCGTCCAACGTGTACGCGTTGGCGTTGGCGTTGCGCTTGTAGACGAGCGGCGACGATTTACTCTCGACGGATATGTCGGGCACGATGGTGTTGATCGGCGAGGGTATCGCGTAGCGGAGACGCTCCCAGAACCTCTTCTCGCCCCAGGTGAGGATCGCCGCGGCGGTTCGTAGGTACGGCCGTAACTCGGGATCGAGTTCCGGGCAGGCGTGTCCCGCCTGGACGACGATCAGCTGAGCGGCCCGGCCGCGGAGCGCCTCGTGGAGGGCCGCGCGAAACTCGTAACGGGACCACTCGGTCGCGAGAAAGTTGCGAGTGAGCACGAGGAGGACGCGCCGCGACGCGTCCACCGCTTCCATCACGACGGCGGATGTCGGGGCGGACGCGCGTAGCAGACAGGGTAGGTCGCGATGGTGCAGACACAGACGAAGTCCTCCGCCGCCGCCGCCGCCGCCGCCGCCGCCACCGTGCTCCAGCTCCATCGCCAACGAGCGCAGCACAAAGTCTTGGTCGTTTGGACTGTAGCAGACGTAACAGTCGTAGAGACGTTGGCGATCGGGATCCGGGGGACCGCAGCAGGCGGTCATTGCGGCGGCGGCGGCGGCAGCGGCAGCGGCGGCGGCTGTTGCTGCCGTGACCGGTGGCGGAGGTGGCGGCGGCGGTAACATTGCTCCGGTTCCGCTGCTCGACTTGCCGCCACCACCGCCACCGCCACTGCCACTGCCGCCGCCGCCGCCACCGCTGCTGCTGCTGCTGCTGCTCGGTTTCGCTCGTAAAAATCGCAGGCCGTACTTGGAGTAGGCCCACGCGCCCACCGGCTCGCGAAACACAAACGCCAGCACGACGATCACCAGGAGAACCAGGACGGCGGAGAGCGTGGCCGCCACCAGTGGCAGATAGTCCGAGATGATGATGCTGTCGATGACGCCGCCCTGGGAAAAGTAGTCGGAACAGACGGTCTCGTTGACGTTGAGACGACGACGGTA